>CM067515.1:21910504-22433004 GCA_034509495.1 Acestrorhynchus altus | reverse complement strand
TGGGTTTATGACAATATTAATCCACACCCTCCTACAAATCTCCATTACTGTTTAAAGTGGAGCATAAAGCCAATCTTAGATTGGAATTTTAAGCCATTCATTTAAACATTGGAATGTTCTCTGTTCTATTCCGGGGATCCAGTCCCTGCTGACAAGTCAATCTGGCAACAAAGTCAGAGGTCAAGTACAGTGTTTATATAGAATACTGGAAGCACCACTTACAAATTAGCTCCTTTGGGTAAAGCTGCAGCCCAGTGATCTTAAACAGGCTCGGATCTGAAACACACATGGCAGCTACAACACTACAGTGCAGCTGTGTATGTGTGTGTGTGTGTGTATGTGTGTGTGTGTGTGTGTGTTTGTGTGTGTGTGTGTGTGTGTGAGTGTGTGTGTGTGTGTATAAATCGTCAACCACAGAAAATGATGTCTAGTCTATAACTCAACAGTTTTTACAATCTGCAAAATCAGTGGTGCAAAGGCAGTGTACTGATTAATTAAAAACTGTTCAACGGCCGTCTTCATAAATAAGAATCTGTTCTAAATGGACTGCCTGGTTATTAAAGGTTAAACAGCATTTACAGTAAAGTGCAACCGTTTATTGTCTTTTAAACTTACATTAAAATAAATACAAAAACTCATGCAGGCAGTTGCCACAAAATGATGTTCATTAGTAGGAACAGGCTGACTTCTCTGTGAGCTCCATGAACTTTACACTCTGTGAACACAGATGTGTTCAGTTCCCCAGCAGCTGAACTGATTTACTGTATTGATTAGCCTGTGAATACTATGAAGCCTATTTGTTTTTGCTTAATTGTATTTTTCCAATAAGTACAGTCATGAAAAGGTTAGGACACCCTGTGAAAACCATATTTAAATATGTGCATATCTGATTGCTGCTGCCTGGACCCCGGATAAGTGGCAGATGGAGATTTGATGGAGATTTGATCTTCATTTTAACTATATTGAGAAACGTAGGTGATACATTTAAATACATGAAGAACTGAAGAAATTTATTTTAAAATCAATTGCAAAATGCATTTAATAAAAATGCTATTTATGACAAGCCCACATTTATTAATATTTAAAATGCCTAAAATTACAATCAGGTGCACTACTTTTATGATCAGGCTGTCTGTAATAAATGTCAATATTTCACTGTCATTACAGCTGGAATGTTAACTAAACTCCAGTCTGGCTCTGGAGTTTAGTTATGGAAAAGCTCCCCTGATCTGTCAAGATCACAGTCAAGAGTGAAATCAGGAAAACAATACTATTAGTAACTTTATTTTGGCGAGTGATGGCCAACATTACCACTTTACATGCAGAAATTACATACTGGTGTTAAAGGAATGCATTTATTATTTGAATTGTAGTGTTTTAGAAATAATAAATAAAAAAAGATATTCATTACAGTCATGCTTCCCTTACGGATGTTGGGAATTTACTAGTTTTTGCATTTGTATTATGGATATTTACATTAACAAAATCAGTATTTGATATGGAAGGAGTCCTTTTGTATGCTTTCATTGTAGCTTGATGAAATAAATGCTGAAGCTTAAACAAAGCATACTCTGCAAATGATTATACAACAGTTAGTTATGACTTTGTGGCTACCAGTTGTGGAGTGTGAGTGGAGTTCCTTACTGTGATGTAGCAATAAGGTGCTAGTTAAGTAACTATAATTCAGCGGAAGAAAATGGTAACATTTAAATATGTAAAACATGATGCTCGATTGATCAATTTCTTACTTTATTTACTTTCTGAACCATTGTAATTACTGCTTCATTAGAACATCATTAGAGGGGACTTTGAAGGAGACTTTTATTTAAACCTCAAACATTTTTGTTTGCTCTTGATTGCTGAAGTGTGAAGATCTAAACAGCTCTCTGAAACCTTCAAAAAGAAGTTGTGAATGCACATAAATGTGGGAAGGGATGCACTGGTAATTTAATATATGCTTGTGCAGTACCTTTATTTATATTGCTTCTAATTTCTTTAATGCTGTTATTACTGTTTAATGCTGTTTTTTCTCAAAGATGCAAAAGTATGCAGTAATAGAAAAGGCACCAGTGACAATCAAGGGAACTACACTGCTCCAGGCCAGCTCTGCCTGTATATTTGCTGGAAGCATTTTCTGATGTGTTGCTTTAGCCTTTTAGAAAACCCTGCCTAGTGTTTTATTTAAACAACATTACCTATAAATCTACACACAACTTGTCAGTTCAGTGTCTCAACTTGTCAACCAATGATTTGTATTCACAGCAATTATGTGAAAGTGAATTGTATGCCCAGCAGTACACACATGAATAAAAATTATGGGTTTTTTTAAGGGTTTTTAGTAAAGAAAATAGTTTTATACAAAACCATGAACACTCAAAAGGGTTTTTTGCATCATGAAAGTGTTCTTTAGATTGTTGAAACTTTCTGAAAATAGTTCTATATACCAGAGTTCATTGTTACAAGCATAGAGTATAGCATTAGTAGAACACTTTTCTGTGCTACTAGAACCCTAAAAGGTTTTATACATTGCCCTCTACAATGCATTCTCCTGCAATCTAAAGAATGCTTTAATGAAGAAAAGAACCCCTGAAAAGGGTGCTTTGAGTGTTCATGATTTTAGATAGAACCATTTTCTTTGCTAAAAAAAATCCCCACAAAGAACAGTATTTGTTTAGAGTGTAGTGAAAGCTTAAGAGTAAAAAAAAACATTTGGTTCACATGAATCTTACTTAAAGTGGCTTCCCTTAGTGTGTGCCCTACGATGGATTAGCGCCCTGTCTAGGTTTGTTTCCCCGCCCTTGTGCTCAGAGTTGCCGGCTGAGCACCGGCTCACCCGTGACCCTATTCAGGAATAAGCGGTTCGGAAAATGAATGAATGAATGAATGAATGATTCTTACTTATAGAAAAATGAGTTACATGATTGAAAACATCATAATTAAAACTAATATGCAGAAAAATGCAGAAGAAGTCTAGAGGAGTCATACTAAGAGAAATTACAATTAAAAATGCATTTACATATTCAGAGAAACAAATGAATAGAAATGCATAAACAAATGGGGCCTCAGGGAAGAAAAGAGAAAAACGGCTTCTTGTGCTGTGTATCAAACTATAGCAGTTTTAGAGCAGTACAGTTCAAAATACAGCACCAGAGCCATTCTCTACAGACACTGCTACGGCCCCAAACCAAACACCACCCACACCAGTCACAAAAAGCATGTATTCCAAACAATTTCAGTTAAATACAACCTAATTTGGGAACAGTATGCAGGAGTGTGTCTCTGCTGAGAACTTATTTCATCTAGAAAATCATAAACACATATTTTAGGCAGGCCTTTACATAAGGCTGAATAAATAACAAAATATACACTTTAATCTATGGTTACTTTTTCTTTCATTTTTTTTCTCTTTTCCATTTTTTAGCATTTCAAATTTAGCATCTTCTTAGCTTGCCGCAGATATCTTGGCATGTTTGTTCCGTAAATAAACAGATCGCAACAACAACACATAGAATTAGTACAGAAGGCCCCCTGGTGGCCGGGTCTTCACATATGGGTTCAGTCTGAAGGAGCAACATGGGTCCCCCTTCCCCTAAAGGTGTGGGCCTTGGTGTTCTGATCCTCTGCTTCTGAAATTTTTCTTGGGACATGGAATATTACCTGTCTGAAGGTGAGATGGACCAGGTGGCGGGCGAGGATGCCAGACAGACTTGGCAGATCTAAATGTTTGATGTCTGGCAGAGGAACATGTCAGGAAGGTCTTCAACTCCTTCATCTGGCAGAGGTTTAACTGCATCCCAAGAGCGGCAGGGGACATTGAGTGTGAATGGACCATGTTTCATACCTCCATTGTCAGTGAACTTGAGCTGTGCCTGAAAGGTTGTTGGTGCCTGTTGTGCCAGGAATCCCCAAACCTGTCTATGGAAAATGACTTTCGATCACCTCTGAGAAGATTCTGGCAAACTGTCAGGTGGCTCAGAAAGGGAAAGCGGTTCCAAACAAACACTCTATATGGTGAGGATGGGGAGCTGCTGACCTTGACAGTAGACATCAGCAGAGGGTGCAAGGAATACTTTGAGGATCTACTCAATCACAGGTTGAGTAGATCCTCAAGGTTGTAGATGTGTAAGGGTATGGGAAGTGATTTTAAAATATCTCAAAACAATTAGAAATTAGTCAATCCACTGTCTGGAAAATAATTTACAAGTGGAGAACATTTCACAACTGCCAACAAGGTCTTAGTAAATTCAGCCTAAGATCAGCCCAAGATTCATAAAGTAGTTTCCAACAATCCTAAAATATAATCACAGGACCTACAGGTAGCTCTCACCACAACTGATGGCAAAGTGCAGCATCTACCATCAGAAAAAAACCAAGGAAGTAGAACAAAAACAAACCTAAACAAAGAAAAAACTTCTGGAACAATGTACTTTGGACAGATAAATCCAAAGTTGACTTATTTGTGCACAGTAACAGAAGATATGTTTGATACAAACCAAACACAGCATTTGAGAACAAGAACCTCATACCAACTGTAAAACATGGGGCTAGAACTTTCATGGTTTGCAGCTGCTTTGCTGTAGCAGTGCCATTAGAGCCCTCCATGATAGAAACCACTATGAAATCTTTATTACATCAGAGGGATGTACAGACTGTTTGTACAAAGACTGGCACTGAAACATCACATAGCTGAATTCTGCATGGAAGAGTGGGAAAACCCTTCTTGCACCTGATGACAAAGACTGGTAGACAGTAATAGGAAACATCTAATTGACATTATTTTAGCCAAAGGAGTTATTAAGCTATGAAGGCATAGGGCACACTATTTTTTTCCTCACAAGAAAATTGCCTTTCTATCAATTAGATTTTGCAAATTATATTTAACAGACATTTCTTCAGCTGCAGGTGTTTAGTTATATCACCTCCGTTCCTCAATATTGTTTAAATGAAGATCAAATGTCCATATACTTAAATATGTAAGAAAAGTCATGAGGCGTCCTCACTTTTGCACTTATACAACTCTCAGTTCAGACACGATTACTAGTGATCCTATAGTAACTGTGGGAACAAACATTCAAACAGTATGCCTTATATACAGTACATTATAATCTATACAGCAAGCTATCTATATATCTCCAAGCTAAAAAAAAAGCATAAAGGAAGGCAGGTGAGTCTGCAGCAGCAGTCTAATTATCTTCCTCAGCTGCTGTTAATTATTCTAAGCCACTTCTTCGGGGGCTTCAGGTACTAAATACTGGTAATTAGTCTATTTGCTGAATCTAATGTGAGATAATCAGTAACTGTCACGCACACCCTCAGTCTCTCAGGACTCCAATTCCCAGGATCCCTCAGTTCTCCACGACTGATCATGTGACTATCACACTTTCCAGATCCCAAGTTCTAATGGCGTTCACCTGATTCGAGTACTTAAGCCTAGCCCTTTGGTCTAGCTTTGCCTAACAACCTTTAGTGCCACTTATGTTTATATCTATCAGTCTGTTTGTGTATGACCTTTTTCTGTCCTCTGACTCCTGTCTTTCGTCTATCCCGGTATTTTGATCTTCGACTGTTATTCTGTCTCTGGTTTGTCCCATTTAATACTCTTAAGCCTGCCTGTTAACGACCTTAGACTGATTCTTGCCTTATTCCCATTAAAGTACTGTATTGATATCTGTGTCTGCTCACCTCTGTCCAGCCCTGACAGTAACCCACCAGCTGGGCTTCACAAAAACTAATAAACAAGTGAAATTCCCAATAAAACAATGTTCAAGCCAGCATTTGAGTGGAAAAAAAACAAATCAGCAGCTTGAGTGTTAAAAATAAAAATAACACAGTATTAATAAAAAACAACAAAAATAAAGAGAATAATTATTAATGCTAATTTACTTGAGATTGTTTATTTATATAGAAATATGCCATTCTCTGGCATCATTTAACAGAAATACAGATAAAAAAAATCACACAAATGTCAAGGTGTTCCCTTACATTTCAAAATCAAAAGTTACATTATGGAAACAATGAACAAAATTGTCTAATAGCTGATTTTACATTTGGTATGCTTGATCTGTTAAAATGCAATACACACAATAAAATCAAATTAAAAAATACACACAATCAGAAACACTTATGAAAAACAAACATGCCCAAAGGGGTTCTTTTGCAATGCTATGAAAAACTGTTAGATAGTAGAAAGCCTACTGTTAGACAGCCTCCTCATCTAAAAATTTGTAAGTGATTGCTCACTTGTCTCTCTGTCTGGCTTGGTGTAGTCATCAGGTCCCCCTTCCACATCTGCCAACACACTGTCCAGGTTACAGGTCTGGGCTTCCTCCTTGATCACTGAGTGCATCCTGGGCAGGAGTGGCATCATCATAGTCACCCTGCTCCTCCAGCTCAATCTCATAATCTGCAAAGAACATGACAATATACTACCATTCAATCCCGTCAATAAAAAATCAATTGCTTTATTAACATCTTTTGTCATTAATTGGGTATATGATATGGGTTTTTGTATTCAAAATTATTAAAAAAATAAATAAATGTTAAAATTTAATAAAACTGTTGATATAATGCTTGATGCTATTATTCATTTTAAAATAATTTTCTACTGCTCTGCCCATCAATCTAGACAAATCATAAATTAACAACTGATTTATTTATTTAATTAGGCCAAATATCTACTAATTATTTGGCATGGGAGAAATTACAAATTGGAAAATTGAAAAATGAAAAAAAAACAAAAAAAAAAACATCAATGCCAAATGTTTAAATGTAGTTAAGTGTAGAAGTGTATCATTAATCATTTTATCTATAGAATATATGTTTATAAATATATTTATAAGAGAAACAAAATTCGTAATTTTAATTTTCTTAATGAATAAATTCATTGGTCTGTTCATTATGAAGTGGGCAACTGGTATTTTCATAAAGATAAACCATCATATTCTATTTTCATTACACATAATCTGACATTTCAATCCATTTGTGTACTTTTAACCAGTATGTGCTATAGCTCAATGTCGATCTCAAATTATAAAAAATATTTAATTGAGGTTTGAATAACTTTCTAATCAGACACTACAAACATAAAAAGAGACCTGGAATGTTAATATAAACATTTTAATATAAAGAACATAACATTACGTAACATTTAAACATTTTTAAATTTTTTGCCATGCACAAGTCATTTAAAATCAAGTTGAAAAATTTTTCCATGATATTCAGTTTGTTTGTTTTTTGTTTATTTTAAGATGCACAGTGCCTTGCACAGTGTGAACAAATATCAACACACACACACTCACAGATATTTCATAATACCTTGTAAGTTAGTAGGTCTGGGAGGTAATGGTGGCTCATCAGGGTTGCTCTTTTGTGACTTGAATGGCTTATCATTTCGATTTTCCTCAACATCATCATATTCCGTCCTAGAAGACCTTTCACTTACACTTCTCTCCTCTTCAGTAAGAGGCAGCTCTGCCTCACCAAAAATGAGCACAATATAAAACACAAAAAAAAATGTTAAATAAAACACACACACACACACACACACACACACACACACACACACACACACACACACACACACACACACACACACACATATATAATATCATATAATAATAATATATATAAAGAGAGAGCTATATCAGTAGATGTGTGTGGCCATAAATTGATTCTTGTTATTACCTTGGCTGTTGGACTTGACATTCCCTGGATTCATGATGGGATCTTCATATTCATCCATTTCAAACACAGAAGACTTTCTGTCTGACAAACCTGATTTGAAAGGAAAAGCTTATTGGCTATGTGAGGAAACTGATATAAAATTCATTTCGATAGGTGCTGTATTGTTTGAATTCAGTCTTTGAATTTCTTCACCATTTCAATTCATATAGGACATCATTTCCCAATTATTATTATACAAAAAAACAAATATCTTTACCATTACCATTTCTCTCATTTAAATTCTGCATTTCGTTTCTGCTCAGCTCTACATCTCTGTGTCCCACAGCACGCTGTAATCTTACTGCAAAAAAAACAATGTGTATTTTTTTTTCATACTTTATTGTAAACTGACAAAAAAAAACAACTTGAACACAATACAAATCTTATAGAACATTTAATACATTTTAACTGCAGCTAATAAAGGTCAATACATATTATGTAATATATATCAACCAAACTAAGCTGCAGAACAAGGACATATGAATGCTACTGACTAAAGTAAGTTGAGTTAATAAACAACAAACAAACAAAAAAACACTCTTGAAACAGTTGCTGCATCATTTTACGTTGGCCTGATTTTCTTTTACACAGTGTAATAAAGTTAACACATTCTGAAGCAATAAAGAAAGTATACAGTTACAGTAAACAGCTCTAATTGAAGCTGGTCATTGCTGGTCATACTTATTATTTACACAAACTTGTTGCAGGCTCTCTTCTAGCCACAGAAACAAGGGAGAAACAAGTAAAGGGAAAAAGAAACAAGACTTCCATCTAGTGGTTAATTAGTTTTGCGAAATTTCCATACAATTTGATGCTACATCCTTAATATGGATGTTACATTCTTAACATTGTGTTTAAAATATTTTAATGTTTACCAGCAACTGCTTCTCCAATTCCTTCACAGATCAACACATTAACTCTGTTTCCCACACAGTATTTCTTGTCTATTTGTCCCTAACAGCTGCAGCTTCTACACTCGTACTTCATTTTTTTGATTTTCACCTTTTGAGGAAATTGAATGCCTTCATTACACATTGTGTCTTGCCACTGGAGGGTTGAGCTGCACTCTAAACATGATGAGTGGTTCCATGTTGTCAGGAATGAAAAATTCAGTTTCTGCTAACAGGAATTAACATTTCAACTCATTTTCGTAAGAATCTCTTTAACCCCATCATGTTTGGGGTGGACGTGACTCGATTTCAGCAAAGCACTGTAAAAATATTAAATATCTTGTTATAAGTTATAAGTAAGTTATAAGTAAGTTGTTATAGAATAAGAATATGTGAATAACTGAATTTTGACAAATGTAAGAAAGAACCTAATAGTGCCAAGGAGACAAAATATTTGTTTTAGTTACATGGTATTAATCATGTAAAAGATGTGCACTCAGACAAGCTCAGAGAAAATATGGACCGAAAATGGACATTAACGAGTCATAAACCCCTAAAAGGAACAGGATGTGTTCCCACAGAACCTTTCAATGACTAGTTCTAAAACTACTTGTTAATAAGTAGTTTAAGTTAATAAGTGTGGTTCCATGTAAAGAGCCCAAAAGAAACCCTGTAAAGAAACCCTGTGTTTTATGATAAATGGTATTACAATACCTTTAGGCATAGGTGGCTATAGGTGACAGCCATTATAACTCTTATTACCCCCTCAAGTGCAATACACTGATCAGTGGTTTTACTGTGTATGGAGAATTTTACATTGCATATTACACACCAGTGGCTGCTGTCTGATGAGCATGTAGAGCTACTTACATATAGCGATGAAGCGTTTTCTCTGCCAGATCACAACGACTATAGCCACCAGCAACAAGATGAGACCCACTGTAAGACCCGCAATCAGTGCAGGATTTGGATTTTTTATTTTATCAGGAACAAATTCTGGAGTTTAAAATATATAGGAAATAAAATGCTTTATGAAACACAGGACAAATTACAGTTTACTGATTACACAGCATTTTTGATTAAACTCAGTAGGTCAGTCATTATCACCTGGACTCATTGGAAATGCAGAAATACCCCCTGGACAGGTCCACAGCTTATTGCAGGGTTACCCCCCCCCCCCACACACACACACACTCACACACACCAAGGGGCAATTTAGCATGCCCAATTGACCTACCATGTGGAATTTTGGAAATGGCAGCACCCAGAGGAAATCCTCAAGGACAGAGGGAGAACTTACAGAACTTCTCACAGATAGTTACCTGAGCAGGGAACTCACAACTTAATTCTAGATCTCAGTTTAGACAAGAACATATATTGTGTACGATATTTAAGCTGCGTCCTTCCACTTTAACCTGTTTAATGTTTATTCCCAGGTTATAACTTCCCCCATCACATGGGCCTTCTTATTCTCAGACACTTGACCATGGAGGGCGGTCGTATTGAAGGGATTCAAACTTATGATTGACTTTTAACAAGCAGGCAGTTAGACAGTTTCGCTACTCTAAAAAGAGGTGAAATCATACACATGTGTCCAAGAAAGAACAGAAAGCCAAATGTACTCAGAACTGTGTTTATATGTGGAGTAATATATATCTCTAGAGTGGCACAATGTTCAAACTGCCTGCTTGGCAACTGTGAAAGTAAGGTCAAATTCCAGCAAGGGCTCAACACTCCGTGGTCAAAAGCCTCCCAGGCTGGGGATGTCATGTGATAGGGGGAGCTCTAACCTGCAGATGGGAATGAACAATACATTACAGGATATATTTGTTTTCTGTTAGAAAGCAGTATTACCACTAGGTGGAATGGAAAACTTAAAATTGACTTCTTTAAACCTTTAAAGTTTCTTCTATGGCCTCCTTCTATGGCTGCTCAGGCAAGCTTGGAGCAGATGATTAAAGGAAACCGATTGTTTCTGACATGGACATTATTGGGTTATTGCTGTGACCACAGTGCCAGTAACAACAGCTTTTCTTTGACTGTAGCACTTACTTGTACATGTCATTCTGCTCCAGGTAGCATTGCATGTGGAAAAGGCAATGGTCTGGTTTGTCTTTATTTTCTTGTAAAATAATGGTTTAGGATCTCTAGACCGCACGTCATAACGGGTGCTTTCTCCACAATCATTGACCTCACAGATTGCATCAGCATCTTGTGTATCAACACATGCTGGTTCCCATGATCCCTTGTATTTTACTTCAAGGGCACCTCCACATATCTGAGTGAACCTGAAATCTGCACCACCTGGACAAAAAAGTGACACAGATTACTACAATGTAATGTGCTGCAGTTGAACATTTCTATATATTTTTGATGAACATATGAATCAAGTAAATTCAATGCACAAATGGTTTTAATTACAAAATGATTGTTCCTGTGCTGGTATTTCAAAAGGTTTGAATACTTTTAAATACTTTTTAAAAATACTAAGTGAGTACAAATAAACAAATCCAAATGTACCAGACATTTGACTGATAAATTGAGGGCTGTGGTGTTGATTGGATTTGAACTCTGTGTTAATTAACAAGCAGTTGCACAGCTGCTCCACTCCGGAGCTGTGAAAACGCATACATTTGTGCACAACAAATAATGGAAAGATACATTTACTCAGAACTGTGTTCACAGCTATAGGGTGGCCTAACTGCTGCTCCCAGACTATTACAGATAACATGAGATGGGGGTTCTAACCTGCAGATGTAATAAAAAAAAAAAAACACTGATGTAGTAATTAGTTATTACATCACTGTTTTTTACAGGGTGTGCAGCAGACCACACTGCTTGGTAATGTGTTGACAAGTATAGGCTCACCTGCACAGGCCAGTGAGACAACCCTATCACATTGTCCCACAAAAGAATTGCACTGCCAAAGGTTCATCTCATTGCCACTACAGCTAAAATAGCGCCCATTGATGGCACCTCCAGTTTCCCAGGGTTTGATGAAGTGACTGCATTTCAGCTGTTGACAAAGCTCAAAGAAGACATGTTCTGTGTTCGTTGAATTCCAACACATGGGCTCATTGTGAACTAACACCTTCCCTGTGCAGGTCCCATTAAGTCTTATGTCAGGCTTACCTAAGGACAAACACATAAAACACATGCAATGTCTATAGAGGTGCCTTTAATTGGCACCTGACATACATGGGCATTTGCATGGACATTTACACCTCTCCTACACTACTAAAAACTACTCAATATGCTTTGCTATGGTCATGGAGACTGAATTTCGTGATACACTCTCACCCCCACCTAATCCCCAACACTCCAACTCATTCCAGAGAACACAGATCCACAGCTCAATGCTACAGGAGTTTATACTTCTCGTGCCCTGCCTGGCATTAGGCATGGCGCCAATAGGTTGGTGTTTATCTGCGGAGAGTCTTATTCTGTGCACAAGGGTATGTACAGGCTGGTTTATACCAAGTCGGGATGCAGAAACTGAAACAAACCATCCTCATTGGGTTATTGTGTGGTGTAGTGTAGCCAATAGCCTACATAATGGAGCCTGCACTTTTTTAAACTAAATTCCATTATTACTATAATTAGATTATCATTCCCTAATACTTTATCAGTGGAAAAGCCATGTATTATGCCTAATTTTGGATACATACATACACACACACGCTTCACATCCTAGAGTACAACATCAGCTACACTTCAAAAGTTTCTTTTAAACTGTGGTCGCCATCCCTGATCCTGGAGGTGCTCTGTTCAGCATGCATCTTAGTTGCTCACTGAGGTACTAAGCAACTCACAAACAAGCACTATACTATAGTTTGTATCAGGTAGGTCAAAGCAGTGAAATCACAAAAGTGTGCAGAGCTGTGGATCTCCAGGACCAGGGTTGTGGACCACTGGTTTAGAGCAATACTGTAGAAGAACCATGCCTGCTTGTCTTCATTTTGCAGAACTCAATTCACTTTGGAGGGAACGTGTCTCTTACCATCACATTGGATGCTGAGTGTGCGTTCAAGAGAGGTATTTTGTGTCGGCCTCTTTTCAACTTCACAGTCCCAGATGTTCTTCGATGTGTTTGAGCATTTGTAACTTTTGTTCCACAGAGGAAATCTCAGTCTGTCTTCAAGCTCAATGTGATTACTGTATTTCCCACACTGCAGATACTGACACAGCTTTTCACCTTCCTGTGGCCCCCAGCCGTCACTACTTACCGCATGCAGACCTTCTTTAGACTCTGCATGGACTTTACCTGAACAGGCATTGTCAGAGATGATGAACAACCTTTCCCAGCCTAGGAAGATAAGACATTAGACAGTATCACTAGCTGGTCTAAATAGCAAATTTGTTCTTAACACCTGTCTGGAGATGTCATGTATCAGTCCTGTCTAACTCCACTGTCTTCCTTTCCCCCATGTGCATCTGAGCACATGCAACTTGTTTTGGTCTCCACCCTTGCTCTGCCCATTCCCATTGGTGTCTTATTTGTTTCCCAGCCCATTCGTTATCAGGTCCAGGTGTGGTTAATGTTGTCCTGTTATTGAACACCCTGTGTTTGAGGCTGTCTTTGTTGTTCCTTTTGTCTGTCTGTATGTTTTCATGCAGTTTGTTTGCTTGTCTGTTTCCCTAGAGTTCAGGTCAGTTTGTTTATGCTACTTGAAGGTTCATGTGCATGTTTTTTTTTTTTTGTTTGTTTGTTTGTTTGTTTGTTTGTTTGTTTGTATTCGTTTTTTTTCCTACTAAATTTGTTAACTGTTGTTATAAAGAGTAGATATAATTGGTATTGGTGGCATCCCTTGTTTGGACCACTGTCACTATATTAATTTAGACAACACTATGTTATGAAGTTCATGACTAAAGCTTAAACTGGTTGCAGATCAATTAAATCTAAACCTTTGAATCTAAAATTACTAAGAGAATTGACTTACAGAATGCCTTCTATTTCAGAAGTAGTGGTCAAATCTGGAGGAAAATAAATTACCTTAAATAAATCCTTAGTATTGCATCTCATTTAGGTCCACAAACGTAAGCCAACTTAAAAACGGTGAATGTACTGCCTCTTTATGTGCTTTACAATACTCTGATGTACTTTAGTAGTGCTGAGCCAGTGGTTAGAGTACTGGGTTATTGACAGCAAGGTAGGGGGTTCAATACTTAGGTCTGCTTTAGGGTGCCATAGCATAAGGGACTCTGGCTGTTTTAGCTGGGGTATGCAAAAAGGTGGGGGCAGCTGTGACCCAAAGAAGAGTGAAAATCATTCAGTCTGCTAAACCAACAGGAAATGACTGAAGAGCCTGGTTGGGCAAAGCAGAGCCAACCTGTTCTCTAGGTGCAGCCAAGATTACTCACTGCTGTGGCAGGCATGCATGCTGTCCCATATTTATGTGAGTGTTTATTGCAGGTTGAATTCTGACGTGCAGCACAAATTGTGCTTTTCTTATTTTACTCATGATTTTATAAATTAGTCTATTTTTTTTCATGAACCATCTAAAAAACATACAGTAAACGGAAATGACTAATATGATTCCAGTGTTTACAAGTTTTTGAAGAGTAAAGTATAATGCTTGTGATGACTGAATCAGATAACTATCAATACCTTTGCATCTGAGATGACCAATGTCACAGCTGTCCTGTGAATTGCCAGTACATTTGGTAATGTTGCCTTTACAGTCAGACTTTGACATTCCTGGTACACGACTGATGGACGAGTTGAGACTGAGGGCCTCTCCACAGCCAATGTAGTTGCAGATTGTATTCTGAGTCTCCTGTGTGACATCCTTGCTGCACACCGACTGCCACATTCCAAGGTAAAACAGCTGAGCTATTCCAGCACATTTATAACCAGGGTCCATAAACCTGGCTTTCACACTCCCTGTGGAAAAAAATCAGATTGCAATAAGGTGATATTTGCAAAAGATTCAAAAAACAAAATATAAAGGACTACTTTAATTCTTAGAACCTGAGATCCACAAGATCCACACTTTGTGGGCAGTTACACGACATTTTCTAGGCTTCGTAACTCAGGATCAGCTTAACTTACAGACAAGATACACAGAACCTAACAAACTATTACAAAGACTTACCCTATCTAACCATTATCATTGTGTGATGAATAATTATTGAGTAATTCAGCTTGAAAAACAGCTAAAATTCATTGACAATAATAATTCATCAACATTCTTGCATTTGCAGCACAAAAACAATTTGGTCAATTTCTAAAAGGAATTCTGAGCAAATTAAATTCTCTTCATTTTTACATCTGAAATGAAGACAAATTTGATGTCCTGAAAGTATTATTTTCTGGATCTCTTTCCAAATAACACGTTTCCATGTTAGCTTTTCACTAACTGAGAATGTAGTGTAAGAAATGTTTTGATAATGTTGTGTTGCAAACCATTATTACACAATTTCAGACAATTTTTGGAACAGTATTTCTATATATTTATAGGCTAAAATTCCAGGAATCTGCAAGGTTGAACTGTGCAGTATAAATCTGTTTCATAAAGTGTTAAAAAGACTTTATAACAAAAATAAATTCAAATAAACATTAAACTACAGTTTATATAATTGAAATATATTCTTTGCAGTCTCGATGACTTGACCAATTATAATATTCAATAAATCCCTGTTTAAATCACATGAGCTTCTATTAGGAGGTGAATAATGTAAAGTTAGAGGTTTTGTTCAAATAGTAAAGATTTACTGTATTTTACATTTTTCTATACTGTAATTTAATGTTAATTTCAATGTATTCATGGCATTATAGAGTGTTTACAAGCAAAACCACTGCTTGGCTAAATAGATTTATACTGCACAACTAAATCAAAGCAAGATTTTTTTTCAGTAGAATTAAAGCGAACACACTGTAAAACTGTAAAGGCAGTATAGTAACTGATTATATACCATTTTTGTATGATTGTTTTGTGCAAACTCAACTTAGTTAGTCAAATGCTTGTGTAATTCTTGCATATGAGCTGCAGCTGAAACTACTTCAACATTGTACAAGATTCTACAAGCTCATGGTTTCCACCAGAATGAATTGAATTTGCAAGCTATTGATCTCCTCACAACTAATGAGCAGTACAGGCAGTTGGACTGTTGTGGTAAATTAGAATTGTGAAATGATACTACAATTAAAAATGTTCTGAGAAGTGACTTTTTGCATAAATGTACACAGCTTCACAGCTCTAGAGTGGTGCAACTCTGTAACTGTATGTTTTCAAGATACAGGTCATATAATTGAGTCCTATCAATCAAACAACCCTCTTTGAGATGTGATGGGTGGAACTATATCAGAAGAGAATAATCAGTGACCAAATGGGCAGGGCACTGACTAAAATGTTTACATAATATTTAATTACGTTCAGCTGCAAATCATTTTCTAACATTTTTAACTCAATGTATAGTTACACATCACTAAGCCAGTTCACATTGTTTTCTATGAACACACATGGCCAAAAATGTGTCTCCTTCCATCAAAGAAAGAAAAAAACACTTAAGAATTTACTTAAAACTGACAAAAGTAATAATATATCAAAAATTGCTGAAAATCAACTAATCAACAATGAGATATTGCTTTTTAAATGTGGTTCCACAGAATCATTTTAAAACTAATGAAACAGGCCTAACTTTATTTAAATATTTTATTGCACAACCTTTGATCACTGCAGTCTCAGTGCTGAAGGGTCCCTTTTCCAGACTGTATGTTTCAGCTCCATTCACAAATGTTCAACAGGATTAGTCCAATGCATTGCTCTTAGCCATTTGTGAATGTTTGCAGCTATGTGTTTTTGGTCTTGTTGGAGGATCCATGACCTGTGACTGAGACCAAGCTTTCTGACACTAGGTACCACATTTCTTTCCAGAATGCCTTGAAGATTTGTGGCTTGTCAATATTTTGGCAAATTATTGGCTTTCAACAGTGGTTTCATCACTTGAGTTCTGAGCTCTTAGGTTACCTTTTGTATTATCCATCTCTTCAATTTGCCATGCATTTTCCATTTGTGGTCATGGCTAGGGAGGTTAGCTTCAGTCCTGTAGACCTTAAACTTCTGAATAATATTTGCATCTATTGTAACATAAACATCAAGCTGCTTCAAGATGATTTTATAGTCTTTATCTTTTCCATGTTTGTCTACAACTTTCAATGTAATCTCCTGAGACAATTCTCTCCTTAGCTTTCTGTGGTCATGTTTAGTGTAGAACAGACCACAATACTAAACAGTGCAGTGACTACTTTTCACCTTTTAAATCGGAAGACTGACTGATTTGAAGACACATGTGATGCTAATTACAGGACACCTTAGCTTAACATGACCCTCTGATCAAATCTGCCCTGAGGTACCATGATTTTTGTCCAGGTCAGTTTCATTAGTTCATTTTTTAAAAGTGTTCCACTGAAGAGTGACTTACGTTTGTAAGTCGCTCTGGATAAGGGCGTCTGCTAAATGCCATAAATGTAAATGTTAATGAACCACAACTCAAAAGCAATATCTGATTTTCAGTAAATCGTTAAGCATCATTACTTTTGTCAGGTTCAGCTTATTTCAGTGGCCATTGTGGGTTTTTCTTTCTTTAATGGAAGCGTTCCAACAATTTTGACCATGTGTGTAACTGCTGAATAAAATATCTTAAGATGTAGCAAGCTTGCGCATTTAAGTGGTTAAATGTACTTTTTCAGGTGGTCTAAGAATATATTGTAACCCTGAGCTCTTCCATTACCATTACCAAACTAGCTACTCTTCCACCATAAATCCTCATTTGTCAGTTTGTGCTCAGTGTAATAAGTACCTGTGCAGGCGACGTAGGCTGGCTTTTGACAGGTTTGTTTCAGGAGCACAAATTTGCACTGGTTGAGTTTCGTCACCTGATCAGAGCAGTGGACACTGCCTACAGTCACTTTTGTATCTTTGGGATCTCCTGCATATTTCCCTTTGATTACTGTCCCACATTGCAAATTTTCACACAGCATTTCAGAATGCTTGGCCGTCCAGGTGTCCATGCACACCCCTCCACAATTCTCATTTATGCACACCTTCACTTTGCCCCAACACTTCTCACCCTCTTTGTTATCCAGTGTCACGCTCACAGAACCTGAGGAGAGACAGACCATCACAGAACACCAGTGTTAAATGTGTCCAAAAGTATTCAAACAAACATTGAGGGGTTTTCAGTGCTCCCCATATGAAAAAAATAAACACGATAATATATAATAATATATGTGCACACTTGGGCACCGCAGATATCACATCATATATTGGTTAAATATTTACATATATTAAGATGTGCATAAATGTCAAAATACATATAAATGACCACTTTAAGATAAGTTTTTTTTAAGCTGCATGTAAGAAATGAAGCAAACCTGAAGCATTTAGCACAGTTTACTCTTATGGTTTCACACTTAAATGTAGTTGAGTCCCTACTTAAATTATATATAATATATAAAACATATATAAAAAATACATAATTTTGTTAAAAAAAGACTTTATCCACTTTATATCTAATGTATATGACTGAATACCATAAACATGAAAATATTTTTTATAATTTGTTTCTGAATTTTTCATTCTGAAACCAAACCTAGAAATTCATATTTCATTTTTGCAGTATATGTGGCAAGTCTTTATTGAGTTTGACAATCTTGATAATCTTGGAGTTTATTATGGAGTGTTTCATTTTATTCAGAGGAACTAAATGTGCTGCTATCAATTTTGACAGCATGACAACCAAAACATTGTTAGAATTGCTTTATAGTCTAAAAATGTTAACATTAACATTATTCTATAAAGTGGTACAAATGTATGTACAGTATTTTATAACTATCAACATTGTGGAGAATCCCATCAATGCTTACATTTGAAAGGATACTTAGTCCCTGTCTCTACATCACCAATGACAACAATGTAGCCATATTTGCCAGGAATGGCACCCATTTTACCCCTTTTACCTAAAAGCTCAAAACAGTACTGATCAAGTGAAGCAAAAAGAAGTCAAGAACTTCCAATGGAAAAAAATAATAAATATGGGGGGAAAAAATATCAGAAACAAGTTTGATTCAGTTTATTTGTTTTATGGTAGCAGATTCATAAAAGAATAACAAATTAGATTGGTTTTTTTTTCTTTACAATTTACAATACTAAAAGGAATGCATTTTATGCTAAAATCAAAAATAGTAAATGAAAAAAATTACTATTTACTCTTTACTAAAATAGCTTCATTTGGGTTTGACAAACAACCCTTGTGTTTCATAGTTTTGGATCAAATTGAATAAGGAGAGCTTCATCTTGTTATTAAATCCTTTTAATTAATGGGAAATGACAACCAAAAAATGTGAATAATGAAATAATTAGATTTTTCTTATTACTGGATTCTCAATTGAATATTAAAGAAATTAATATTACAAAATTTTTTTGCCCCATGACACTTGAATGCGTACCTGAGCAGTTCACTTTGGCAGAATAGTTTTGTGTAGTTGCATTATATGAGATGCTGGGATATGTCTGGATTGAGAGCAGAGCCCCACAGTTCATCTGACAGATATCTGCAGCTGTTTCGTTCCACTTCTCTTTTTCTAAACGGAGTGGTTTTCCATCAGATTCCAGTGACACTGTCCCCTCACATGGCAAGTCACCGTCCAGGAAATACTTCTCTTTCCCTGTAGGTGAGCATAAGAAAAAGCAAACAATGGTATCAAGGATGATTCTTCAATTACAGGAATTTATGTCCCCCAGCTTATAAATTCATAGTGGACATACTAGTTCCTCCACAATACTACAAAATAAACATTTTAGATAGTAATATATATTTTATTGCATCACCAAAGTCATTAAGATTTCCTTTTAAAATGTTTAAACCTCAATATACTACTTTGGCCTGGTTTCCAACCAAGATTTTCTCTGCAGCAATAAAATGAGAAAAAAAAATTCCAATGTGATTTATATAGCTTATAAAGACAGCATAACATTTACAGAAAAAAATAAAGAATGAAAAAGTCAGCAAACTCTTTGCAATGAATCTACCACTTAGGCTAATTAATATAAATGTTTTTAATTCTATATAATCTCAGGCTTGGCCATTATTAAGTCTTTATTGTTAGTCTTAATATAAACATTGCTTTGTCATAGATAATTAATTAGACAATTTCATTTATAAAAAATAACCCTTATTGAGTATATTAGACCATACTACTCTAAACAAGGGACACTGAAAAATGTGTAGTGGATCCATTGTCACATAGTAGCTTACATAGACAAAACATATAAACCTACACATAGAGATCACATACCTTTACAAATGATATTGACAGATTTTGAAGGTTTGCGATCAAGGGTCTTTTCAACAAGGCAGTCAGAGAGGTTCTCGAACTTGTCGTTGCATGTAAGTTTCCAATTCAGGAAAGGATGGTTGCTTTCAACAAAAATATCAGTAGTAATCTGTGACCCCCCACAGTGAAGTTGTTTACACACCACATCTGAATTTATTGTGTTCCATTCAGCATTACCCACTCTCCACCACGAGCCCTGAAACTTCACCTCAAGTCGTCCCGAGCAGTTTGTCAAACCATCCTGCAGCTTCACTTCTTCAAAAGCTGTCAACAATAGGAATAATCACTTGTGTGCTTTTATATTTATTGCATTTATCAGTCACTCTTATCCAGAGTCACTTACATTTCAATCATGTCACAAGAGCCAGTCCAAGCTTCTCTGGGGCCCTAAGCAAAATTCTGAATTCTGAACCGCCTACCTGAACTGTTGACAGTTACACCTGAAACTCCACTACTGTTCTCCCTTCTTTGTTGGCTTAAGAATAAGACGTATACAGTGCAAAAATATTTCATTACTAAAACATTTATTGGACAAACAATATTCAAATGAGCAGTGTTTCTGACAATCTTAAGTGCAGATATAATTCAACTAAAGCTTGAGAAACTGGATAACCCTCACCATGATTTAAACTGATATGGGTGGAGTTTGATCACCATCACATCCAAATACATACATTGCATTGTAACCTTTGAGGGCACATTTATGAAAGATGTATCTCTGAAAATGAAACAGTACTTGTATAATATCTCACAGGGAGGGTGGTGTTATCCCCTTAAACTGCAACAAACAGTGCATTGTACCATTTAAAATTGTGATTTATTATCACTCAGAGATACAATCTTCTCATATGTTGAAGGCATGGTTGTGTGCACATAAATAAGTAGTTTGACACACAATGTACTATATGGACAAAAGCACCCCTGATCATTCATTGTTTCTTCTGAAATCATGGGTTTTAGGGTTTATTCTGCTTTTGTTGCACTGTAGTAAACTGTACATATAAGAAACGATAATCAAGGTTACCTGCACATACAACTGTGGTGGGTCTGCAGTACCCAGTAGTTTCTTTTTTGACTAGACACTCCCACAGTGAGTCCTCACTTCCACTGCAGTCCACCTGGCTCAGCTGTTCATTTCTATGCACCCGAATCCCACTTGAGGTGGTAAATAGTTTCCTGCAACCCAGCTGCTTGCACACCACATTCCCAATCAGTTTCTGGTCATCTGCATTCAGGCCATCACTGCACACCGTCCAGTGGGTCTTGTTCACACTCACATAGAGCTCCCCAAAACAGTTGTTTTTTAGGTTCACTGTAACATGACCTGAAAAACACAGAGTGAAGTTTCCATCTTTAGCAGATTTAAATGAAAATGCCAGTCATCATCAAATGGATAGGTGCAAATAACAAAATCCACTGATCTGAGATTTAAGAATCAATCATTGACAGATAACATAAAACCAAATTTCTGGTTAAGGAATATTCTCAAGCTGTTCTGTAGTCAATGTTTTGCTGCTGGTTCTCTTCTAAAGCAACATTATATTCACGTTTTATTTAACCTAGGCAAGGCACCAAAATTGAGTTACTTGTTAAAGCAGCAATTATGTAACATTATACACTAAAATAACAGCTTCAAAATCATTGTGCTCCATGGATTTGTATTAGGAAGAGTAGTGTCTCTATCACTGCAACTCCAGGCCTAATACACTGCTAACTAACTCTCACTAACTCACTATCTTATTTATTTATTTATTTATTTATTTATTCATTCATTCATTCATTCATTCATTCGTTCATTCATTACAATGGACCAGACAACTCATTTACCAGAATGAGTTTACAATGAGTCAACTTGCTCTGGGGTTAAACACACATTCCCACAGACAAGCATGAGTTAAACAGGAATAACAGCGAAATACTGAGCATACTCAGTGGCCATCATTAAAAGAAAGAAAAATTAGTAATCTGTACACCTGATCTCAATCAGCGTGATTGTGGCCATGATTAGTAGATGGCACCCTCTGGTGGCTGGGTGGCCGCAGTGCAAACCACGTTATTTCTTTCAATTAGGGACTTTTCAGAGTTTGGCTGGCAAATTGATAAAAATGTTATTCTTGTTACAGTGTGTACTTAAGAATAAAGAGTTTTAATGTATTGTTTGTTGTGTCTCTGCAATTATTGATTGTAAATTAAGCAAGTTTTAGTAAGAATAATACCTGGATATTACTGTTTTACTCTGAGCACACTGAAACATAGTAAACATGTTCTAAGCTTCATATTTCAGGATTAGAGTAACCTACAGAGATTATACACATACCATGACAAACTACAAGACTTATCAAATCATGGTCATCATCATTGTTTGATGATTTGTGAGCAAAAAATACAGCTCAAAAAAATACAGCTCTAAATTCACTACAATTCACATTAATTCAGTGCATGTTTACTGCTCTGTGCAGTTGTACACAGTGTTCAAATTTCAGATTAAAAGTCCTGAGAATGGATAATGTTTATGCATACATGAATACTGAATTTTCAGCTCAAAAACACTGCATGATGACTTTGAAACAGGAATTTTGAGATATAAAGTGTTATTTAGTCCTAATAAGACAAAATATCTAATATCTAAAATCTGTTCACTTTACATCTCAAATGAAGATAAATTATAGCATCCTAGGATTTCCTGAAAAGAACAATATCTGGCATGTGTGATTGTCACTTATAAAGCTTTTCCTAATTTTTTGACACAAAAAAGTGTCAAACTATAAAAACATTCTGCAAAATTAGCCTAGAATTCTAGAGGTTAAATACTGTGATTTGTTTTGTTAGCAAGTTACTTGTCAATTGCTGCCAGTTCATTTTTACAGTAAATTTCTACATATTATAAACCAGACAGTAACATCCAAGCACACAGCTTCAATATTGTTACAGAGATTTGAGTGTGCTTTCTTCTCCTACTTTCACTGAACAGCTCAATGTAACAATACTTCCAAAATGATGCTCCTGTGACAGATAAGACAGAAAACACACAAAACCAAGACAGAGAGATAGAAACCTGGCAAAATAATGAGTGCAAAATAGAGTTTGTTGTTACAGACTCTACATTTTGCACTTTTTCCTGCTAAAGTATGCAGGACAGAGCTTCTTTGCAACCTGAACTGAGAAGCAAGGTATGCTTACCTGTGCATGTGAGGCATGTTTCTCTAGATGCGTTGCATTGTCTTATGCTGGCGGACTTTCCACACTTCAGCTCTGAGCATATGTCATCAGACCTCTTCTCAATATCACTTTCATATAATACAGGAGCCCATTCATTCTGGGTGCTCAGCTTTTCCTGCAGAACTCCAGTGCAAGCATCTTTTTTGTCTTTGTCAAACAGTCGCATGCTTTTGTGATCTGTTTAATGAAAGCTTGATTATGAACCAGTATTTCCAACATGCTTTTGGATCTTATTCAAATAATGCAGCCTGTACAGTTGGTTTATGATATGAATACAGCAACATCAGTGGCTAATGTGTTGGAACTGGCCAAGAACATCAATTTATTAATTATTATTATTAAATAAAATGTCCCTCACTATTCACAAAAAAAGGCATTTTTACATCTCAAATGAAGACAAATTTGAGTAGCCTAGAACCTCCTGAATATGACGTGAGATGATAATATCTAGTATGTTTGACTTTCTCCAATAAATATTTTAATGTTTTATATAAAATTATATAAAACTAAGAAAATTTCCTGCCAACATTGCCCTAGGGCTCTAAAGGTTCATTAAAATAAAACTATTTTGTACTTTTAAATTCAAAAAGAAATGAAGACGTGATCAAGCATAAGACAAGAATTGAGCATCGAGAGTGGTAGTATATTTTTTTCAAATTATTTGAATGTGGAGTGAAAGCTGGTTTGTGTAAAAAGATGCAAATATGGGTAGAAATGTAGGGCATCTGGGGTATCTTACTTGAGCAGATGACGCTGACCTCTTGTAGACATACGTTTGATTTTGCAGTGACCCAGTTCACACACTGCCATGAGAAACCTTCATTGCCAATGCAGCTGAGGGGAACATTGTATGATCTTGGCTTTCCATATAAGGTTCCAGGCTTGGGGATCTTGTGATGTTTTCCACAATTCAATTCTTTACACACCATATCTGCTTTGGTTTGATCTGTGTGAGGTAATTGATTTGCTTATTAAAACATTCTAGATCAACAGGTACTGATAGTCTGGCAAGAATAGTGATCAAATGCAGATGAGAGAGAGAGAGAGAGAGAGAGAGAGAGAGAGAGAGAGAGAGAGAGAGCATACAAATTACATTACTTTACATTAAAAACTATAAAGTGAGGTGGCAACTGGATGGAACAATGATCTCAAAGTAGAGCAGTTCAGACATGTCAAAGTTCACTACCATCTCATTAGTCTTGGTTGTGTTCAGCTGAAGATGGCTCAGTGGGCACCACACAACAAAGTCATCCAGCCATCAAGTCAGATGTATAGTGTGTGAAGAGGAAAGGTGAAAGCCCAGTCACCTGTGGTGCTCCTGATCATGGTCTCAGATGTGCAATACCTCAGCGTAACATACTGAGGTCTGCCAGTAAAGTAGTCAGTGATCCAGGTTAGCAGGTGTGGGCTCACCTGCATCCTGTCCAGATTGTCCTTGAGTAGAAGTAGTGTTGAAGGAACATTATTTTCACAGTGCCATTCCCCTTTTACAGGTGAGAATACACCTGGTGGAGGAAGTAGAGGATAGCATCCTCTTCACCCACCTTCTCCAGATAGGCAAAATGTAGGGGATCTGAGCAGATGGAGGAGCAGGCATTCCATGGTCTTCATGATGTGAGATTAAAGCGAGATGTTAAAGTGAACAGCCTGAAGTCATTATGCCTGAAGCAAATAGGCATGATCAAAGAAAGAGTCAAATCTCTATTTTAGTTGAGTATGGGATAAGCGAGTCAAACTCTACAACAGAACCAACCAGAATCTTGATGTCAGCTGGGAGTCAAACAACAGTGCATCGAACTCAGAGACAGAACCAATCAGAATCTCCTTCTTGGTAAGGAGTGGGACTTCTTCCAAATAGTAAGATCAATGTATTCAGTGAGAGAACTGCTTCAAAAGAAGTCATTTAGTCATTTCACACACACTAGTGGACAAGAGATTGCTCAATACTTGGTGTAGTCACACAGAACTGTTGATGACATACTATGCCCTGCCACCAGCTCAGGCCCAGGAATACAATAATCTGAAAGCAGAGACCTTTGCTTGTGTTGGACTGGGCAGTGGTGGAGCGGCTCACCATTGACCACTTCCTCTGGGCTGTGACAAGTGAACTACAGAAAACCATAGGCCACAGCCTAGCCTGAGACTTATGGCCCGAAGCCCTGAAGGGGGAAGTTGGGGGTTTTATACAACCTTGTCTGCTATGGTATTTTAGGTGGTGGCTAATATGGAGGTTGTTGAGTTTGTTCTGTAATGTTGCTAATGTGTTTGTTATGTTCGCTTTACTTATTATTTGAAATTCAATAAACTCAGAATTTGGGTCTTGACATTGCTGAGAGGAGGGAGGGCTTTGGGCTTTGTGGATTTACATCATTGCATTGTACGCACACACACACGCACACATGCACACGCACACACACACACACACACACACACACACACACACACACACACACACACACACACACAGACACACACACACACACACACACACACACATAAATAGTGAAAGGCATGCTTGAGTAAACTCACCCCAATTTTGGCTGCACACACTAGCTGTGCCATTTGGTGTTTCAAACTGGACAACCCCTGCGCACCTATTTGTATTTCCATTCATGTTCAGAGTCAAACTGACAGTCCCTGTAATGAAACAGAGTAAAAGAGACATCTATTTACTACATTTCAGATTTAATGAAAATTACCTTTCCTAATTTGGTCCAGATGATGTAACTGAATTCTTTGCTAAAGTTTGTTATTGAATCGTGTGTTATATTCCTTTATTAGTTTTCTTCACCATTTCAACTCTGTAGTTGTTCTGTAAATGTTTTTGGTTACAAATACTCCAGAATGACTCCAATGGAAGTGGAGTCTAGAATTATCTTTATTTACTGTTAGTTTACATTAACTTTCAGTCAGAGTTTTGACTTTTTGACTTTCTTCTGTGAAGACACTATTTTGGAGATTTTATCCATTAATATAACCAGACCTCCGAATATGCTCAGCACTAGCATTACAGAGGTTCCTGCAAATTAGAGAATAATCAGAGAATAACCCACTAAAAACAAGTTGTTCCTCAGAGATCTAACAAACAACGTGTGTACCACTGAGTGTGTGAAAGATGTTTCAGGTAAGACCACACTACAGAGTTTGGGAAGGATGTTTCAGTCGAGTCTAACCCACTGAGTGTGTGGTACTTGTGAGATTGGTTAATAAAGATCTCATGTCTCATCTCATTTGAGTCATTTGAGGAGAACTGAGAGACTTGTGCCTCTTTCTCTGTTATAACAAAATATAAAGTTAAGAAACAGAAAACATTTCACAGATTTATTTACATCGTTTCAATTGTGATATATTTGACAATAAGATAAAGATGTCAAAGTTACTACACTAACTGAAGCAAAGTTAAGCATTAATAGTACAGGTTTTATGCCAAATTTGTACTTTACCAATATAACTTAAATCAGACCTCAGGCAATGTTTTCCTCTCTATAGGGGGTAGAAATTAAAATTAGGAAGCAGCTTACATGTTTTGCACACAGACTATACCAATTTGTTTAGGAATTCTGCTGTCTCAGATGGCTTGAAAAATAGTTCATATTGCTGCTGTAAATGAGCATAACAATTTCAGAGGTGAGCATTTGGCCTAAGCCCCAGGAACCACAGAAGCCTATATGAAACTGCTGCCCCTTTTAAGGTGACATAAAGTGGAAAGCTAGAGAATACATAGCTAAGTTTTTTTTTCTTCTATTCCACCTTAAATGTTGCAGCTCTTATTAACACTGCAGGAGAACTACTCTTGGCTCCTTGTTAAATAGTTAAATTCTGTTCCACCTTGAAAAGTTCAAATCTGTGGTACAACTTGTTTTCTTATAGTTATTCCACAATAAATTGTACTTCTATGTTGTTAAATGCATTCATATCCATGTGAAACTCAAGCACAAAATTAAACTCTTTCACTCTTTTATGTTTTTATTTATATATTGTTTGTCCAAATATTGTTTTCTTACACCAAATTTTGTTATGTATACGTCTGCTTATTCTTAAGCCAACAAAGAAGGGAGAATATTACTTGTGTCAGTTGCAACTGTCAAAAATTGTCACATTTTCAGGTTGGAGGGCCCCTTATCAGAAATGTGGCTCTGCTCTCAGTGTGATTAAGGTTACCATGTTTGACTCAATTATACTAGAATATTGAAGGCATCACTTATACCTGAGCATTCCACTACGATGTAGTCTTTTTTATTACAATGGGTGATTTCGTCCTTGATGGCATTGCACTCCCATATGCTGTTCTCCTTTCCATTGCAATTTACCTCGTTCATCCACATGGTTGTGAGTGGTGGTAAGTCGTGGGTTTTGAACACATTGAGTTTGCTGACGTGGCCAGAATTGATGTGTGCACCGCAGCCCAGAGATTTACATACTACCTCACCACTTTCCTTTTTCCACTGATGATGGCACACTGAGCCCCATCTTGTTTCATGGTAGATCTCCAAACGGCCCTTGCATGGACTATCTGTTCCCCGCAACACTGTCCGGATCTCTGCTGTAAGGGAGAATTAATAATCATACACTGATGTATACAAAGAAGAATATACAGATTTATTTTTGTAAAAGTAGTAGTAGTAGTAGTAGTAGTAGTAGTAGTTGTTGTAGTAGTAGTAGAAATAGAAATATTGGTAAATGTACTAGTAATAATGATAGCTGTAATTGTAATGTAATAGCAGTAGCAGTAGTGGAGATTAATAGTATATTGTTTGTAATACAATTAGTAGTGGCAGTGTTATTATTATTATTATTATTATTATTATTATTATTATTATTATTGTTATTATTGTTATTATTATTATTATTAGTAGTAGTAGTAGTAGTAGTATTAATAATAATAATAATAATAATAATAGTAGTAGTATTAGTTATAGTTGTAGTACTGGTAGTAGCAGTTGTATTGGTAGTAGTAGCAGAAGTAGAAGTAGTAGACAATTGGTGCGATTGCATTCAGGTGAGCTTCTGTTTATTTAAGCGGCTCATGGTTTCTTGCCCAAACTCTGTCCAAGATTCAGATGGTATTTTCTAACTCAAGCTGTCCCTTCTCCCAAATGAGAAGCGTTCCTACCTTTAAAATCATCTCTTTTTCCCTCTGCCTCCTCACAAAACAGGAGAGCCTGTTTCTATCGCTACCTCAAAAGCATAGTGGTAGTAGTACTAATGTATATTAGTAGTATTTTTGTAGTAGTAGAAGCAGTAGTAATAATAGTTACAGTAGTGCAGATTAATTGTATTAAGATAAGTAACAGTAGTAGTGGTAGTAGTAGCTAGTATTACTTATAGCATAATTATTATTATTATTATTATTAGTAGTAGTAGTAGTAGTAGTAGTAGTAGTAGTAGTAGTAGTAGTAATACCAGTAGCAGTAGTAATTGCTGTTGTAGTGATATGAGTAGTAAGTGAGATTAATAGCATTATTTGTAGTAGTGGTAGTAGTAGTAGAGATTAATAGTATCAATTGTAGCAACTGAAGTTGTAGTATAAGTAGTATAAGTATTATTGTTACAGTGATAATTGTAGAAGTAATAGTAATAATAATACCAGTAGTTGCTGTTGTTGGTGTTGTTGTAATAATAGTAGTAGTAGTAGTAGTAGTAATTCAGCTCTATACTATTAACTGTAGTGGTATAACTCATAGTGATAATAGTGGTAGTAAAAATAGTAGTAGTAATAGTAGTAATGATAGCAATAGTAATAGAAAATATTATTTGTAGTAGAAGTAGTAAAATTATTATTAAAAATTATTAATTATTAATTTATAAAAATTATTAGTAGCTATTGTGATAGTAGTAGTAGTATTAACCACATGAACTAAAATAAATAGGATAAAGACATTAAGAAGCGAAAGTATAATCCACCATTGCTATAATGACAACGAATGTCAAAGCTTTCATTTCCACTTACAAGCTCAGCCTCTGAATTTGACCTTATATGGTCAGTGGCAGGTATGTGAGCTAAGTTTACTAAAGCTGAAAACTGGTTAACCACAAGTTTTTCTAAAGTTCTTTTGCATCTTATCTGCCTCTGACTTTAGGCTCTGTGCTTGTGTCAGAGTTGCAGATCAGTGCAGATTGAGAGATAACTCCATACTACCCCCTTTGCACTCCATCTCAGAGCACTTTCAGTTAAACCACAACTCTGCCCAAACTTGAGTGAGTGGAATTAAAAACCACTTTGGTAGCATATGAGAAAAATAACGACTTATTTTCTAAATCATCCGCTAAAACTTTTTTCTGTAGCAGTGTGCATGATATCACATAGTTCATGATATTAAGTGCCTATTGAGGCCACTTTTCTTTAATTTCTTGATTAGGGTAATATTGTGTATTTTCTATTTACATGCTTCAGTCACTCCTGGTGGCAGTTGTAATAGATGGATGCCAAGGTGGGACTGCTGATGCAAAGAGCTGTATTTAATAATAAGTGTACTAGACTTTTTTGTAAATTTTCCTCAGCATGTTTCTTTCTTAGTATAAATAACAGTTGGATAATAACAGTATTAATAATAATAACAATTTATTATTGTTGTGACAACCATTTTTTCCATTTACAATCTTAAAATCTGGACAAAAGTATCTCTTGCAATATTACAAAAGAATATTTTGATGCAATGTAATGTGCATTTGTGCTTTTGTTGGTCAATGTTGGTGGTTTTGGTTGGTGGCTTATTTCTGCTGAAATAATAATAATAATAATAATAATAATAATAATAATAATAATAATAATAATAATAATAATAATAATAATAATAATAATAATAATACTCATACTCATCAAATGCTATTATTATAAACTTTGCAATAATAATTAATTTGAGCAGCAAGACTGTTTAAAAAGTATTTGCTCAAAAACATCAACATGACCAGCAATAGCACAAATTCACATTATATTGTTTGTATTCTATGTATGTATGTATGTATGTATGTATGTTAATCAGTTAACAAATAAATTGGTAATAAAGATAGTGACACCATGGTGCTGAAGCCTACAACAGACCTACAGCACTGAAATATTGGATATCCAGGTGGTGTTCAGAAAAGTTATTTGGCAGAGTAGCATTAACAGCTGCTGTCCAACCAGAGCCGAGACCAGGCCACAGACACCGTATATATATATATATATGAATTAATTATTATAATTATAATTAATTAATTATATTTCCTATAATACTATAATAACATGATTCTTTCATGTACTTTCAGAAAATGATCAAATAACACTACGTAACAATTAAAAAATAAAATTGTTCCCAGTTGTTAAGTGGGTTTTTTCCTAATTCTTTGTGCCTTAAATTAATAGAAAAAAGTTAATATTCCCAGTAAACATTCCTTTTGTGGTCAGAACAATGATATTTGTGAATGTCAATGAAATTCACCTATTTTAAAGAATATTTGCGATATATTCAGACATATTGTGAAACTAACCATTTCATTTGATGAACCTGTGTACACAGCATCAAGAGGTTGCATACCTCCAGCAGAGGTATTTTGCTACGTATGTGGCCAATTTATAAAGCTGAGCGAAAAAGTACTCTGTGAAAGCATCTGCTAAGATGTGTGAGGCCTACAAAGTATACTGTTGGGACCAAGACAAACCATGGGTTCCTCATTTCACATGTGAGCACTGCAAGAAAACTCTTGAAGGTAAGTATATAAATGCTACTCTCTTATATAGCAGATTTTTATTTTTATTTAGCAAAATTTTGAAATCTGTTAAAGTTTAAAAGTTTAACACCTTTTCACAAATATCAATGTTGTAGTTAAATATATCAAACAATACAATATATACGTATATATTGTATTGTTTGATATATAACACAGATTTCAAACTGTGTTCATATCTTACATATCACTAGTCACTAGTGTGAAATAGGCCTAAATTAAATTCTCATTCCAAATTTTATTTTGTTTGCTTATAGGTTGGTACAGGGGAGAGAAGAGAGCCATGCTATCCCAAAAATTTGGCGTGAACCGACTGATCACTCAACAAATTGCTACTTCTGCTTGGTGGACCCTCACACTGGCAAAAACGCACCGCTGGTAACATATCCTGACGTTCCTTGACAATTTCCCTAGAACCACACTGCCCTGAACTTCCTGTACCAACTCCTCCAGACAGAGCTCATCCCGATTTCTCTTCATATGCAGCTGAGGAGCGGAAGCCATACTATCCTAACCAAAAAGACCTCAATGATCTGATCAGAGACCTTGGTCATACCAAATCCAATGCTGAGCTTCTGACATCAAGTCTCAAGCAATGGAATATAGTAGATGAAAGCGTCCCAATCACAGATCAGAGGAAGCGTCACCAAGTTTTTTTCCAGCCTCTCAAGAAGATCAAGAATATCATAGAGTGCAGCAAATTTCCCAAGAAACTGAATAGGAAGGAGAGAGCGACTTGGAACAGTTTTGTCACTGTGGTTCAAGGCTTCTGAACGGTTTTTGGTAATCTGTGTAAATTTGCATTGAATATAGTGTTCTTAGTCTGACTTTATGAATGAGAATATGCAAAATTGACTTGTTTTTATACTGAAAATGCGTAACTTTCTTTGCCGTGGTCACGGAAGCGAAGTTTATGATGAATGTAGGCATTTCTGCATTTGATTTAGACAGAAGCAATTGGAATATCACACTAAAAAGCTGGAAACAAATCTTGTTACATTGTGTAATTTGTTAAATCAAAAATTAAAGGGAAGCTACAAAAAGTTCTGAAATGTTTACTGAGTGCAAAGAAATGAACAATAGATGATATAATAACCCCACATGGCATTGAGAATTAGCTAATAAATAAGGAAGTTCCAGAATTGTTTCCCTTATATATAACATAAATTAATATTTATTTGTGATAAACATACATATAAACAATAGAATATCTATATTCCGTTTTAATCAAATACTAACTTTATATTAAAATTAAAATTCTATGAAAATATGAAAATCTACTTTTTAATTAACTGCCATTTTACTGAATATAAAATACTGCTATTACTACTACTACTACTACTACTACTACTACTACTACTACTAATAATAATAATAATAATAATAATAATAATCATTATTATTATTATTATTATTATTATTATTATTATTATTTCTAATTATGTGATGTTGGACATATTGGAATATTCAGAAACAATGTCATGTTAAATTTATTTATTTCAATTATTTTATAATTTATTCTAATCAGATTTCTGACTATATTACATTTGGAGAAATTTCACAGAAATTATATTCAAAATCCATTCAGATGATTTTGTATTAAAATGAAAAAAGTGAAAGGACTAGACTTTTATTGTTGCAACCATTATTTTACATTTACAATTAAAAAAAAGGATGTTAAATTTAATCCCTTAAAGCAATATCACAAAAGAACCACTATTTGTCCTTTGAAATCTCTTGATGGATGGTTTGTAAATAAAATTATGTGTGAAGCATATTTTTTAAATTTTAAAACGCTTTCTGATTATATTGAACTACACAATTTTTTTGTGAAACTGTGTATTTAAACAAAGAACCTTCAAGAAGCATTAACTTTTAAAATGTAATTTCAACTTTTTTACATTTTTACCTGCTGGTCAGTTTTTACCCTGTATGTACAGAAGTCAGTGTGGTTATTTTCACCATGCACTTATCTTTACACTACACACATACACTGTTTAACTCATGTTTTATTAACCTCCCAGGAAACAAATCTTTCACAGTTGCTTTTTCACACTATGCTTTCCCATTTTTTGCATTTCCATTTCTGATGTTTTTTCACTTTTTGACATTAGACAAAAGTTAAATATATTATGTCCAAATTTCATGATAAGTGGGCCAATAAAATGCTCCAAAACGACATGTAATAAAATCCATTTAAACTCACATCTATTGAAAGCTAAGACATTTTGTTTCCTTCTCCTTCTGTTTTGGAAACAGTTTGGAATGACAGCACTGATATGCTATTGTGTGACTTAATGTGTGTTTGATTGATGTCAAGCAGTAGGGTGTATGTGACAAATAAACTACCCACTGAACCAAAAATCCATGTGTCAAAAAGGTGCCAAAATGTTCTTATAAACATTGCTATAGATGTCCACCTTGAAAAATTATACTATGATGAAAAAGTTCATTTGTATTTATAGTTTCATTCATTTATATTCATTATACATAAAGTAAAATATGTTGAATACGTATTTTATTATAGATTTTGGAATTTTAATAACAAAATTGATTTAATAATTAAATTGATTGAATTCAAAATTTCTTGAAATGTATCCCTTTAAATGCAAAAAATGTAAATATAAAATCTTTATCCAAAAAGAAAAACAAGATATACTGTTTTTAGATGTATTACTAGAATACCATCCCTTGCACTTAACGTTCTGTTATGATTACTGGCTTGAATGTACAGGTCTATAAAAACATTAAATTGTGTATAGAACCTGCAAATAATATGATTATGATGATGAGTCTTTGATGAAGGTTGAGTATAAAGCAGGGTACATAATATAAGTACATAATATTATATTATTATTATAATTATATTTTAATGCAATGGTTATATTAAAAATCAAAGTCTGTACATATGTTAAAACCATAAAAGGAAACTTACCTTGAGCTTGTGTACTCGCTATGTGCAAATATATAAGCAGGAACCACATTTTTTGCCAAGGGAGGGCAAAGAGACAGCAAGTGAAAGAAAGCAAACGTTCTGTTCACCTGCTTATAAATGTTGTGTGATGTCACACTCCAACTGGTCATATAACGTCCTCCTAAATACAAAAAATATTTGCAAGATATTGTTGTGCAAAAACAAGAGAACATAATAACGTTGACTTTATTCTTGAATTAATTCATTATTTTGGACCATTTGTACACCATGAAATTAATTCATAATTGTTTTATCCATTTCCTCCTGGTGTAGTGCTGGAGCCTACACAGAATCACTGAATACAAGGTAGAATTATCTCCTGGACAATGTGCCAGTTCATCACTGTCATTGCCAAAGTTTTATATAATATACTGCATAGTATAGAGGGCAAATTTAAGTGGTATAAAGGACAGTCATAAAAAATGACATGAAGAGTAATGCTGTAAGTAGCTCAATCAAATGCATTGTAAAGTACTAGTACATGATTTTCACACCACCTCAGAAAATATGAACAATATTTTCACATTTTGTGGAAAACGTTCATTTGTGTTTATAATTTCATACAAAGTGTTAGATTTTATTTTGTGAAAATTATTATTACCTATTATTCATTAATAACAGGTATGAATCTGATCAGCCACTTTTAGGTTATATTGCAGTCTAAACATATATCTCTCTCCAAACTGCAATTCACAACAAAAAGTCCACCCAGTACAACACAACTCCTCAACATGCATTACAAAAAGTCATTTTTTTGTCAACATGGATTGGCAAAACGGTTATCTACGCCAAAGTTTGTACAATACCACTACAGCATATAAAATTGCACATTTCAACGTAGCAACCATTTTTAGCACACAAAGCAGCTGTATGGATAAATTATTGCATATAGCACACAGCATCTGAATTTTGGTCCATTTGAACCTTGATTCACAACTACCAAATGCAAAAACATCTTGTCATGATCCAATCCAGGCCCTACCTATATGAATTGAACAGATGAAAATCATTTTGACATTTTTGAAAATATAATTTTTTATGCTTGATTATGTACAGATACAACAAAATGTAACAAAATATGTCCCAGGCTGCCCAAACTTTTACATAAGACTGGTGGCAGTACAGCAGTTCGAAAACTTTTCTCCTCGTGGTTTTGGCCTTTGAACAGGGTACATAACGTCACTGGTCTCATCCCTCAGCTTTAGAGTCAATAAAGTGGTAGAAGTCAGCTCTCTGCAGTTTTAAAACCACAAAACCATTGCCATGGCTCTCTATCAGCACATGTTTGCAGCCAAGGGGCAGTGCTGCAAAATATTTCCATATCATGAATCTGCTGTTATGAAATGTGCAGGTTCATAGGAAACAAGTGAGTTAGCTGCGGTTCTGTGGTTTCTCGAAACACAGAGAGAGAGAGAGAGAGAGAGAGAGAGAGAGAGAGAGAGAGAGAGAGAGAGAGCAAGAGAGAATAATATATATATATATATATTAATATTATACTACTACTAATAATAAAAATAATAATATTATCATGATCATCTCTCTAGCAGGTAAGAGCACAGTTTTGCTGAAAATATTGCAATGCACACAACATTATGGGTGACATAATGAGGACAAATTGTTGGTGCACGTCTTGCTGGTGCATCTGTGACCAAGACAGCAAGTCTTTGTGATGTATCAAGAGCCACGGTATCCAGGGTAATGTCAGCACCACCAAGAAGGACCAACCACATCCAACAGGATTAACTGTGGACGCAAGTGGAAGCTGTCTGAAAGGTATGTTCGTGTGCTAACCCGGATTGTATCCAAAAAATGTCATTCACAAGACTAATTGATGCTGTATTGTCAACAAAAGGAGGCCCTAGTTCACCATACTAATAAATTATTGCGGTCTAAAACCAGGTGTTTCAGTTTCATTGTCCAACCCCTATATATATATATATATATATTATTTCCTTGCTACTAAACCATGAACAAACATTGTTTAACAGTGCATGTTTACATTTCATATTTTGGCCTTTTGCCCACATAAAAACTGCATTTTAGGTCCTTCCTATATAGTAAACTAATACATGCTGTAATTTCATAGTACACTACATTGTAAGTAGTACATAATTTAGGATTTAACACAGGGCTACATGGGTAGCATGATCATGCTATTATTTCCATAAACAAAGGAAGAGAATTTACTGTGTACATGTAGACAAAGCCTTATTCTTGCAACTTTTTTTCCTGCATCAAAACATCAACTTTAAGATATTTCTGCCTAATATAGAGCAAATAATTAATGTAATTCATTTCACCTGTCAGTGGTTTCAGTTGCAATTGTTCAATGACGTTTGAAATGAAACCACATGCACTTTAAAGTGGCACTTTTGGTTTTGAAGTTTTGATTGATGTAGATTCATTTGTAGTAGATGCATTGTCCTTAGTCAGTTTAACAGTTTACAGTTATTTGAGCTAAATTAAACAAGACATGTATGTGACAGTTTGGTTAATTTCTATTGGATAATTCTACTGATTCATCAAGGCACAACGTTGAAAGCTTACATTTTGACAACACACACACACTCCCTTCCAAAAGTGAGGCCAATGTCTTTATTTTTGTTGTAGACTGAAAACATATGGATTTGACATTAGAAGACTATGAGAATATAAGACAATATTTCAGCTTTTATTTTCATGTATTTTCATCTGGATCTGATACACATTTCAGAACACAGCACCTATTGTCTGAACACACCAATTTCTCTTGTGAGAAAAAATACTGGAACATTTTTCAACAACTTCATATAAAATAAAGTGAATAAGATTGAATATTTAGTTGAAAATTCTTTGGTGGCTCTAAATGTATCAAGCCTGTGACCCATTAACATCAGTCATATTTTTGCATTCTTCTTTTGTGATGCCTTATTGGCGTTTGTTCTGTTTGTCTCCGTCTGCTCTTTAGCAGCTATATAGAGTTTAGACTGACTAGGCTAGTCTAAAACCTTGCAATTCTTGTCCCTGGTGAACGCCTTTGTAGATCTGGCAGCGTGTTTTGGGTCATTATCTTACTGTGTAATGAAGGACTCCTAATCGGTTTGTTTGAATCTTTGTTTAAATTGATGGACAAAATGCTTATGTAGATGTCTGTACTTCACTTTACTGTTGCCATCATGTGTCACATCATTAGCAAAGATTAATCAGCCTATCCCAGTAGAAGCCCTTCAAGCCCAAGCCATGGCACTACCTCAACTATGTTTCACAGATGAGATGAGATATTTGGGATCATGAGTAGATCCTGAGTAGATGTTTGGGATCCTTTCTTTCTCCAATCTTTAGCCTTTCCATCACATTAACTAAGGTTAACCGTTGTCTCACCAGTCCATAAAATGTCTGAGGCTTGTCTCTGTACTTCTTGGCAAATTCCACCTGGCTTTTCTCTTCTTCTTGATAATTAGTGGTTTGCAAAAGCCTCTAGAGGTTGTTTCTGATGTTACTAACAATGGTTTTAGTTCTTTCTTTACAGTACTTACAAGGTTTCTGTGATCATTACTGTTGTTTCACTTTGTCTATCTGTTTGATATCTGTTAGTGAGGGACATCTTCAGGACGTTCCAACTGGTTGAACTGGCTATTGGCTCTGATTGATTTTTCATCTTCTCTAAGATTCACAATTGCTTGTTTTTCACCCATAAACAGCTCTCTGCTTTTCATGATGGTTACTCCTTTAACTATAAATGAATAGTCTGCACAGGCAAAAACCAAATCGGAAACTGAGCCAGATATTCAGTGCTATTTCTTGTTTGAATAATCAATGAAACAGGACACACCTGGGCAACAAAACACACTTGTTAGTCACATGGTTTTGAAGTCCTGTATACTTTAAAATCACCTTTTATAACCACATCCTATTTACAGAAATGTTATTTACAGAACAATTTACTGACAGGTTCTTTACAGTTCTTGTTGAAACACACAATCATTAACCCATTACCTTATGACCACTGCAGTGTAATTTATATTGGTACTTCTTGTCATATGATCAACAACTGTGGTGAAACTATTTACACACTTTTACTTTAGCACTGTAGAAACAGTTGTCTTTCTGAAATGTTCTCCTCTCTCCACACAGCAACATTGGAGCTCTGTGAGAGTGATCATTGTGTTCTTGGTCACCTCCCTGACTAAGGTCCTTCTGGCTACAATCATTCAGCTCTGGGAAGAGTCCTGGTGATTCCAAACATCTTCTATTAACGGATTATGGAGGCCACTGTGCTCATTGGGACCTTAAATGCAGCATAAACATTTTTGTACCTTCCGCAGATCTATGTCTCAATGTAATCCTGTCTCAGAGGTCTACAGACAATCACTTAGACTTAGTGGCTTGGTTTGTGCTCTTGACACCATACATAAAAAAGTGTGTGCCTCTCCAAATCATGTCCAATCAACTGAATTTGCCACAGGTGTTGTCCAATCAGGCTGTAGAAACATCTGAAGGATGAAATACACCTGAGCTCAATTTTGAGTGTCATGACAAAGGCTGTGAATATTTAGGTGCATTTATTTTTAATACATTTGCAAATATTTCAAACTAACTTTTCTCATTGTCATGAGTCAAATGTCATTATATTTACATTTACATTTACATTAAAATGTATGGCATTTGGCAGACACCCTTATCCAGAGCGACTTTCAAAAGCGCTTGGCTATTTACTCACAAAATATCCTTATCTAGTAGATAATATATATATTAAAGCCAAATGTCAACAAACTGAAAATGGTTCAGTATCTGTGGTATATCTATTGGTCTTCTTAATGATAAAGGTTCCTAAATGGTTGTTCAAAATAACCTTTTTGGCACCTTTATAATTAATATATTTTCATATTTGTTCCACAGAGAAATATGTAATTTGATTCATTTTGATAAACACTAGATGGCATAGTAGGCCAGTATGTGACCCAGAACATCATTGGGAATATCAAGTCGTGCCTTATCTAGGGTCATCCTAAAGAGAATCCTTGTTCAGCACCTTATCTCAGTTCTGCATCAAGTGATGCAAAACTGATTTGGGTTTAAGGTCACCATCAAAGATATTCCAACCTCTTCATCATACCTCCACACTGTCTGGCAAGAACTGCACCAGAAGCAAGTGGGTTCGTTTAGAAGAAATTATGCTGTATGTGTCGGCTAATGAGCTCTAAATCTGCAATGGTGATGAGAATAGGCTGCATTAGCTGATAGCTGACTGCCAGGCTTACACTTCTCACAGTTTAGTCTTGAGATTCTTTAGAAATCCAAAGAGGGCTGAAATTTTAGCTGCTCCCCACCTGAGGGACAAATCCTCTTATTTGTGATGACCGAACTTCTATAGGAACATTTGCATGTAATTTTAACAAAGTTTAAAGGAATGCTCAGCTTTATGTAATCTCAACTGGCTATATCTTTAGTGTTATTAATGACAGGAAAAACTCAAAATACACTTATAATGTCAGTGCAACAGCATCTGCCAAATGCCACAAATGTAAAATGTGAAAGTAAACGTTTGTGAACACCCCTTCTAATGAATGCATTCACTGATTTTAATCTGCATCCACTGCTGGCAAATATGTGGAGTATTGCCAGTAGAATAAATAAATTATAGCCTAAATTAAAATGATTTAATTTAAAGATAAGCTCTAAAATCTGGACATTATAGAGAAGTAGATAGAAAAAGCATGATTTACTCTTTTTCAGTGCCCTTGATTTCAGAAGAAAAAATGAATGCCAAGTAGAACATGCAGTGTACGTTTCAAAATATAGCTGCTGCTAGATTTGCATAAAATGAAAATGACATAGAGCTTTAAACAGTAGAGAAAATACTACAGGCTAAATACACAGACAATAATTCGTATTGGCCATTATCCAGGTGTACAGTACCTCCAAAGTGAAAGGGATATATACACAGATCACTGGCAATTCAGCAGCAGAGATTTCTTGGCCAGTTCCTGCAGTGCATGAACTAATGGTCAATTATGCAGCAACTAATGCCAGAGAACCCAGCAATCTTGTAAAGGAAATTGCAAATCCTTTCAGTCACCTGACAAAAATATCCTGCCTGTTGAAAACATCTTGAGATTGACACATTGAGGGCCATTAAGCACACTCACAGGCTGGATTACATATAAGGAAGAACAAACCACTGACAGCTGCACAACATACTGCATCATCTGCCATGGGAAAAACATGTGCCATGTGGGATGTAGCACTTACGCTAGATTAGCCTAGAAGAGTAAGCTGGTAAGGTAACTATGGTAGGGTAAGTTGTACTATGGTAGGTTGTACTGTTTCGCCAAATACACACAAACTAGCCGGTCAAGAACAAACATTGATATAGCATAATGGATGATATGGAGCTTCCAAAAACAACAGAAACTCATGCAGAACTCAACAAGAATTTCACTTTGCATTATGCTTAATGTTAGGTTTAGGGTAACGATTAGGTTAAGTTGAGCTTAACGTTACATTAAGCTTCAGGTTAGGTTAGAGTAGCTTTAGGTTAAGTTAAGGTAATGAGGTATGTTTAGGGTATGAGTAAGGGTTAGGTTAATGGGTGAGCATACTTTGCGAGTTCATTGCTAGGTACTAATTCAACACATAAGTTCATGTGTGATAAAAATGTGCAAAATTGTAATTATACAATCTGCAAATATTGGAGTTAAATGTACAGAAATTATACATTCAAAGAATGTATTGAAATTCATTTTAGGGTTTATTGCATGGTTAAATACGTTGTCAAAATACCAACATTAGATTCAGCTTAACACTGGCAAGAAAGTCCTCATGTGTGAAGCACTGACATGTCAATGGTAGCTGAAACTACTTAAAGCACTGCTCAATCTAATCATATTTCCATTAGCTGGAGATGCAGCTAATCAATAACTCCAGATAGTTTCAGTAGAACACACGCAAAGCACTCAACGTTAAAAGTTTCAGCTGCCTCAAAATACAGAGTCAATCAGCGGAAGAATTCAGGCCCACAGATCACACACTAAACAGATCACACATTAAACTTCATTACTATGTCTTCTTTTCTCCCATACTGTGCAGGACCACCACAATATTCCAGCAGAGTATCTTTGGTCTTTTCTCCCAGATCTTTGGGCCTGGTGGTAAGGGAACCAGCCTTATGACTGTAACGTTGTCAGTTTGATTTCCTGAACTGGCAGGACATGACCTTGAACAAGGCACTTATCTTCCCAGCTCCCGGGTGCCGTCTAGTGTGTACATACACTTGCGAAAATAAGTATTTGATACACTGCCGATTTTGCTTGTTTTCCCACCTACAAAGAAGGGAGAGGTGTATAATTTTTTAGACACACTTCAAATATGAGAAAAGAAATTAAAAAAATTTTTTAATTAATTTGCATTTTATTGCATGAAATAAGTATTTGATCACCTACTAACCAGCAAGAATTCTGTCTCTCACATACCTGTTAGTTTAGTTTGTCTCCTACTCTGCACTCAATACCTGTATTAACTGTACTTGTCCACTCGTCCTGTCAATCTTACTCCAACATCTCCACCATGGTCAAGACCAAAGAGGTGTCTAAAATTGTAGACCTGTACAAGGTCAGGATGAGCTACAGAAGAATAGGCAAGCAACTTGGTGGAAGGCAACAACTGTTGGCACAAGAAAATGGAAGAAACCCAAGATGACTGTCAATCTTCCTCGATCTGGGGTTCCATGCCTCATAGGGTAAAGAAAAGGTCAGGAATCAGTGCAGAATTACATGAGAGGACCCTGTCAATTGAACCTGAAGAGAGCTGAGACCACAGTCTCAAAGATTACTGTTAGTAACACACAATGCCGTCATGGATTAAAAACCTGCAGGGCACACAAGGTCCCCCTGCTCACGCCAACACATGTCCAGACCCGTTTGAAGTTCACCAATGTCCATCTGGATGATCCTGTGTGTGTGTGTGTGTGTGTGTGTGTGTGTGTGTAGCACCAGTGCATTCATGAGGGGTTTTTTTAAGAAAATTAGTAACCACTGCAGAGAGAACATTTTAAAATGTGCAAGACTAAGGGTCAGTTATGTGATCACATGAGGCCCATGCAGCAAATGACTCAACAGACCCAACAGTATACTCTGCTCTGTTCATTTTATTTGTGGAATAGACTATACACCTCTGTGCTTTTCATATCTAACTCACATTCATCCTCCTACTGCGCGCTGTCCAGACAGTCTCTGTATGCTGAAACAAAGGTAGGTGTCCAACCAACACTACCTTATGTCCCCCAATACAAGTGGATGGAAAAACAATCAAACAAAGATAAAAATGGAACAATGTCTGTAAACAGAGTTGCAACATACATTTCTCATCACAGTCAAGTGCAAGTTTACCTTTTTTTTCATGGGAAAATTAAAGGATGTTTCTTTTTTATATTAAAATAATGACATTTTTATTGCCAGTTTCATTGCTGTTGTACATGAATGACCAGAAAACAATAAATTAAGCTCTTGCATGACATCCAAGACAAAACAAATAGGAAAAGTCTGGCAGCACTGATGCACAACCATGTTAAAATGAGACATGAAATTACAAACTTAAATTAAGGTATGTTTGGGTGAACCAAACGGTCAGTGCGCTATAAAAAAAAAAAAAAATACAGGCCAAATTTGGTGATGCAGTGAATGATTACAGAGCATTTTTAAAAGTTTAATCAAAAATTTAATTCTCCTAATTCACATTTTTTGCTTCTGTTTAATGTTTAATCCACATTCCTATTCTCATACTCCTGACCATGGAGGGCTGTATGTAAAGATACATTTTTGCTGAAAAGGCTGGCCCTACAGTCTAACTGCTGCTCATCAAGGGTGAAAAAAATCATGTTCAAATGCTAGCAAGGGCTCAGCACTGACTAAACATTTTACACAATATTTAATCAGATTCAGCTGCAGCTCATTTACTAATGTTTTTGAGGCTCAACTCAGTATGTCTTATTGACCAAACTGACAAAACGTGAGTTAGGAGAACTCAAAAAAACATCTGTAATCAGTTGGCCTGCTTTATTTATTTTTTACAGTGTGGTCAGTTCTTTTATCCACCTCCATTTATAATCACATACAGTAAGATGCTGCAAAGTCTCTCTTCTCCAAATGACTTCCCAAAGGAGCAAACACATAAAAAAAACATACCTACAACGGTATCCATGCATATTTGTGATCAATGTACACAAGTCCTATCCACCAACCTCACTCATTCACTCACACACACAGCCACACATACCGGAGTCATACACTCCGTCCCGAAAATGTTTTAGCAAAGAACATGCCTGAATGTTTTTTTTTAATTGTTTTTAATAATTTATTATTTTTTAAATAATTGTGCACTTTGGGTGCAGCAGTTTTGATCAGTAGTATTCTATAAATATTTTATTATTTTTTTCACCAATGTCAGGAAATTAAATAGAACTGAACAAAACGGAGGGAAAAGAATTACCATGCAAAAATAGGTGGGATAGCGTCTTAGCTGCTCCATTCTCTGCAATCTACTGTACAATGACATGCATGTCTGAGTAGGGTGGGTCCGACAACTCACTTTGCCACTCTTTCTCTCTCTCTTTTGTCTGATTTTTTTTGGAGGGAGGAGGGTAAGGTTGGAAGATGCATGTGAAATATGATACAAATTATGATACATATATACTGCCCTGCTGAATCCCAACCATATTTTCCATGAACATCTGTGAATCTATTGCAGAATACAGTATTTGCACACCTCTCTGTAAAGATAGGATAGGAATAAGGAATATAACTTTGTGTTCATACTCTTTAATATAATCTCTCCCTGCAATTTGTACACACACTAAACATATAGGCATTAATTCCTGCTTGTTTTAAACGTTGCATATCTGGTAAAGTAAAAGGCCTTCAGTGCCACCATGACCTGTGTATGGGTATACTGGTTTACAGTGTGACTGACCATAGCAATCACCTTTTTGTCTTGATCACAAAACAACAACAAAAAGTGGAATTCTGTTCCTCTCCCTCTTTTTTGTCCTTTCCTTGTCCAGAATCAACAGCGAAGGTCTGCAAAGAAGCTTAGTCCAGTAAACTCCCAACAGACAGTCCAACACAAAAAGAGCTCCTGTTGATTTCAACTCTGCTTCCGTCCACTGCTTTGTTAGGGTAGCTCTGGGTCTGGATGAAGATATAGCTGGGTGCTTTTGTCAGAAGGTATCTACGGATGTTGTTGCCGTTTTATTTTGTTTGGAGGGCCGGGGGCTGGGGATGGGAGGTGGTATCTGGACGTCCGGCAGGAGAAGCTCCCTCCTTCTCTTTGTGCTTGGGGGGGTTAAGCCCGTGTGCTTGGAGGGTTTTGGAAGTTATAAGGAGGAGATCTTGACAGTCTCATGGGTGAAGGAGGAGATGCTGCGGGAGTTGCGCAGGATGCCCGGCACAGCAGGTGAAGGTGGCAGACTCTCATCCGGTGTGTTGGCGGGTGGTGTTGGGATGCTAATGATAGCCGCTGTGTAATCTCGCTGCTCACAGTTTAATTTCAGGTCCTCCGTTCTGGCGTTTAGGTTGGAGCGGCTGTTGAAAAGCACACACACACACACACACACACACACACACACACACACACACACACACACACACACACAAACACACACACACACACATTATATAATACACATACATGTATTTATATAATTTACTGAAAAAAGTACAATATCCTTGAGGAACATTAGCATGTTATTCAATTTGAAACTGTGAAGGAACCTTTTAAGGCACTACAAGGTACCTTCAACAAAAGGACAAAGGTTTCCTGAAGGTTCCTTGAAGCACTCCAAAAGATCTCAAGGAGATATGGACACATATGCACATATGTTTTAATGAATTTGGCATATACTAGTATATTAACATTTATTTACATACAACTCATTTACATGCACACTTTCACTTTTTTAACATTTCTTCATGTTGCGGAATGTGAAATGTCGTTTTCCCTCACCAATCTGACCTTTGCATCCCATACGGAGAAATGGCCCTCCCATTTCTCATGTAGAGCTTGATCACACTTTGAAGTTTCTACAAATGGTAGAACTGGTCATTTCTGTTGACTGGAAAGACCTCATAGTGTATATCTGAGCAAAAACCAAGCTATGAGGAGGAATTAGCTGCCTGTAGTGCAGCACAGTGGGATCATTCCATGTTACAGCACTGCAATTTGGCCCTAAGCCTCACTTTATTCAACATTAGAGTTAGTCTAAGTCACGAACACAGTTTAGTTTTTAAAACACATCATTGTCCACTACCACTAGGGGGCATTATTACATTGTGCGCAGTTGTATTCACATTCAAATAAATTAAAAAATCTACATATAAACACAGATGTGCTTCCCCTGAACTGTACAGCAGCACCACTTCACAATATATATGCTACACTCTTAAAAAAGGCAGGCGTTGAAAAGACTTTGTGATTAAAATAAATAAATAAATAAATAAATAAATAAATAAATAAATAAATAAATAAATAAATATAAAAATAATAATAATAATAATAAATAAATAAATAATGATGATAATAAACACCTTGAATAGTGGTTTTCAGATAACCTTTATAAACTGGTTCTAAATTCCAGTATTGTCATTCAGTATTGCTGGGATGGCACTTTGCTTGCCAATCTACAAAGACCAAAGCACTTTATGGCACTTTATGAACAAAATGAAGACTCTTACCTCTGGGGAACAGCTGAGCTTTTCTGCACTTGCAGTGTATCCAGCTCTTGGACACTGCCACGGCTGACTGAAACAGTGGAGTTGGCCAGTCTAATGGCTCTCCTCTTGGCCCTGCGTGGACAGCAGGATGAGGACACTGCCTGTTGACTGGAGAGGGAAGTGCTGCGGCTGGTGCGGTAGCCCACTGACTCAGTCATACACATCTCACTGTAGGTCAGCTCATCTGTGAACTCATGGTTCTGTGAAAGGAAAAGCCAATGTGTGGAGCAGTTCTCAAACTTTTAACCATAAGCAGATACTAGGACCCTTGTTACTTTTCTATTAAGATTGAAAACTTAGTCAGTTTTGCTCAACATTACGTTTTGTATATATTTATCTCCTGGACAGAGTTCCCACAAAGCATTACGAAGTTAAATCCATAACTAGGCCAGATAAGTTGGTCCATTTGTCATAACCCAGACAATAGGCAAGCAGGTATTTGCTCAGAATGGGTTTGTGTTGTTACTGGAACCTAATGGCTCCATTGTGAACAGCCCACCTTCATGGGCTGTACAGGCCAGGTAGGGCCCATGTATCACCCCATGTAGTCTCATCAGGGGCCATGGTGTGCATCCATATGTGGGGCCAACATGGAACCTGTGGAAAAAAACTTTCTGGTTCCCAGTGGAGCAACCCATACAGCCCCCACCTTGGTATGTTATCTGGGAACATGTCCATACTGTATTGAAGGTGCACCATGCTGTGTAATGGCATAAAATGGTGTGGGGAAACCTTGTGGTTTCTGAGGTTTCAATATGACACCAATAACACTACATGAATTCACTTATATTTTAAACAGAATTTACAAAAAAAAAAAAAAAATTAAACATCATATGGAATATGAAAGTATGAAATCCATCCATCAAATAATTTCATTTTTTATTTAATCTTAAAAAAAAGGAAATCCTGCTTGCTTAGACCTCGGTGACATTATTAAAGATGATTAATATAATATATATATAATATATATATTTGTTGCAATTATGTCAGTAATTATAGTAGCAATTTTAATCATTTAGCACAAAGCACATTGAGTATAAGACTTTAAATGACACTTTTTGGTCCAATTTAAGCTCAAAGTATAAATATATATTTATATATAAATATATAAATAAGTACAGTTGCTGCTTTTGCAAGTAATTTTCAGTTGAATGACACTCTTGTTAAACTTCACAGCTTTCGTAGTGATAAAAGGAAGAAAGAGGAGAGAACAGAGCTAAAGCAGGAGTGAAATTTTACAATCATCAAGGCAAAACAGCTCTGCCATACTTGGCAGTACATATTTCTGTGTTTCTTTGCCCTAAAAAAAATTACAAGCAGATGTCTTTACTGACTGCCAGGTTGGTATAAACATGACTTTATGTGCACAGCATTTGAACATTGAGCCTTTCCCTTGTTGACGAGATCACAGAAGATACACACTGAACATGCTGGGCTATTATTGGACACACAGCATTGGGTTACATTTCTGACCCAGAAGATTGGGTCCAGCATTTAACCTAAATATTGTGTAAATTTAATTGTGTTTTGAATATGATTCTGCCCTGCAAACCAACTTGGATATCACAGCAACCAGCCAGCAACCACTTCATCAACTTCATAAAATACCAGGGCTTATTAGGCCAGTTAATTTGGTAAATTTGTCTTAACCCGGCCAACATGCTCATGTGGGGCTCACATGAGTGGGGCTTGGGCTAGTTGAGTTCCAGCTGAACATGTTTTCCTAGTTTGGCTTCAAGCATTTAACTTAAATGTTTTGTAAATTTGTGTTTTGATTATGATCATGCACTGCAAACCAACTTGGATACTAGGAAACCACAGACAACACTTTAGAAACTAGGTGGTTGCTATTATATTGCCAAGTGGTTGCTTTAGTACCCAAACTGATTTGCAATGCACAACCATAAAGAAAACAAAGCACAGTTTTGTAAATAATTCAAGTAAATGCTTGAAACCAAAATGCTGGCTCAGGATAATAACTAAACTGCTGTGTCAGAACAACAATATTTTCCTATATTTACCCACTGCTTGGTTGTTTCTAACCAGAATCATCTAGCTTTGTTCTCAGAGAAAGCAGCAAAAAATAAAAACTTGACTTTAAGGTGTGACTGCTGCTGAGTTTCACTAATATAAAGTCTTTTGAGGAATAGATTGCCGCAGTGTTAACCCTTTTGCTTTTGCTTGAAATTTTTATATTGAATAAAATATTTTGTTTGGTATACAGTGTAATTTTAATAGCTACATTTATACACACTATACTCCAGGAGTCCAAGCTAAATACATCCCTGAAAGATCTACAGTGCTGAATTATCAGGACTGCCTGGACTGGTCTGGACTGCCTAGTGGTCTCCAAGGACTGGAAGAAGATGCTGTGGAACCGATGCGTTTGTGTATGAAAGGTAAGAGATTCCACAGCTTTTGCATGATCTCTGTACTATAAATGTAACTGGGTCAGTCAAGTGATTTTAATCCTGATTTGAACAGTTTAAGCATTTTGTCATACATCACACATTTGAGTGCCACTGTAAACCGGACACTCGGGCATTCGGTGCCTAAGGACAAGCTTGTGCCCTGTCAAACATGAACCTGAGCAGAGCCCTCACCGTGGTCTTCTCCAGGCAGTGTAACAGATGGTGGTGTTGGTGTTCGAAGGACGATCTGTTCTTCAGACACAGAGCAGCACTGTCACTGTCATGATCCTGAACAGAAAAAAAGGTACATTTGCATATCAGACTAAAGTTGGAAACAAGTCTAATACACTGCTCGCACTGATAAACACAGATTTGTAGAGAAGCTCAGAGCACCAGGGGTGATCATCCAAAGACATAAACCTCCAAACTAGAGTGAAAACAGTGCAACAATGTGTGCATCATTTCCACATGGACAAAATACACAACTGATGTGTGTTAACAAACGTGTTGACATGGAAGTTATGTGGACATATCAGGTAAATTCAGTGCATCGCTTTTATCAGCTCGGATCAGTACTTCAACTCTGAGGTGCTTTAGGACAGCCAGCTCTGATCTATTTAAAGATGCTTTTATCTATTTGTAGCCTTCAGATGATTATTTCCATGAATTCTGGTCCTAAAATTAGCTGACCTTTCCTAAACAAACCCAAAGGCAAAGAGAATAAATACATTTAAAAATACAATCCTAATGTTCCATGCTGTTTGTCAGACTTGTGCTTCAGTAGCAAAACACGTGGCACTAATATTGATTCAGTGGTGGATATATATTTGTTTAGTATTCCAATAACCCTTACAATATTCTCCAATATTCAGGAAGACCTTCTAATTAATGATTCCAGTTACTATCAGGTGCACATTGTCCACATACAGCTTGAACTATTTCTGTAGAAAAGAATTTCCAATAAAATGGGACACTGGAGCAACCTCACATGGGCCTAGGATCACCTTACCCAAAGGCAAACATTGGTTACAGGGATATAAATCCCCCAGCATGGGGTTGCAGAGACCTGGATCTGATATGGAGTGGCATCAACATCAATACCTGAAATCTGCTGTTGCTGAATGCAATCAAAACATCACAGCAACATTCCTATATCAATTGTTTAAGATGTTCCTAGAACCGTACTGTACTGTGCACCTTATTAATACCCTTGATTTCAGAAGACACATCAAAAGAGCAAACCTTTGAACATACAACGCATTTTATTAATCTGGAGACAGGAATAAAATTCAGTGCATAACATTTTTCTGTCCCTGCTGTCAAACGATTGCCACTGTCCTTTGACCTTACCATTTCACATTCAAAAGAATAAGCATCTTGTCCAACATCAGGCCTACAGTCTCCTGTATGTTTCTTCTTTTTCCCAGATAACATCTGTTCCCAAAGCACTGGGCCTCTCAAAAGCTTATCTTATCTGGGAGGTAGAAGACAGTGGCTCGGGATGGTTCCAGTAGTTTGAACCTTCCTCTTCTCTGCTGCAGCCTCAGGAAGTGCTCTGTCAGCGGAAAAGCACGGACAACCGCCAGAGGAATTGCACTTTCGCCCGATAAGATCATCAATAATCAGGCCTCAAAACAATTAGTCTGTTTTTGCCAGTTTGAAAGTTCTTCTCAATAAGGCCCGGACAGCATGCTGTAGAAGAGTTCACAGGAGGCATTATGTGATAATTCTGTCACGTAACACATGAGATGAGCAGGAACATAGAGCAATTTCACTTCCTTAATGAGAAAAGGAGTCACTCTAATCCTCTGGAAAGTCCAGGTAAACATATGGAGAGGTGTTGCCATCATGGACAGAGCCTTAGGCAAACGTTAGTGGAATATCAAGCATCTTGGGCTAGGGTGCCTTAATCCTGATCTGCACATAACCGGTTCAACTGGTTTTACTCCAGTTCCTGATACCCCAGTTCCTACACAACTACATGATATTAGTTGATATAGTAGTTACTATTATTCATATTCATTTGTAGTAAGAAATGAATAATAATATTATGATTAAAACTCAGTTATTAAGGGGTTAATAAGGAATCCTTTTCTGCAGGACTGGAGTTCCTTACCCCTGCTCTAGGACCACTGAAAACCTAGTCTTTGTACAAGACACTTAGGATAAGGATGACTAGTGAGAGGAAAAATGTAACAGTATAGACTAAGGCTGCACAATATATTGTTTCAACATGATCATCGCATTGTGGACATGCACAATATTCAACATTTAAATGTTGAATACAAAATTAAATTAAATGTTACCATTTTTGCTGCTTAATACAAAAGTAAAATTCATTTTCTATGACAGACCTGAAGCAGATTCTAAACTATACCTAATATCATTAATTATACTCCAATCTCCACCTTGTTCACATGGTCAAAGTAATTTTTTTTGTTTGCCATTGAAAACACTGCAGAAGCCACCTGAACTCCATGTCAATGTTTTCTGTGTTCTCCCCCTTTCCTTACTTCCCCTTTTTTATCACCATATGGTAACGTGATGGTACAGAATAGATTTATATTTACATTAAACACGCCCCCCAACACTGAATGATGGCATCTTCAGCAAAGATATCTACTTTGTTTGCTTTACATAGATACTGAAGACCCTGTGTACTCACGGTAGTTTCACATGTCTTGAGTATCTGAATGCATAGTGTTCATAATAAAATGCAGTTTTCATGTTCCAAAAAATGCATTTCACATCTTCAGCAATTTACAGCCAGGTGATATTGTCTAGGATGTGAGGTCACTGCAAACCACAACCATAAAAAGGAGAACAAGCAAAACATCCCATGGCACTTTGTGGGAATGAAGAACGTGGATTTTGATTTGTCTTCTTGTACCGTGTTACAAACAGAGTGATGTGAAAAACAAGGCCTTCAGCTCAAAACAGGCTGGAAAATTGAAGTTATTTCTGTTTGTCATGATCATTTTTCTGCATAATTGGGAGATCTGTAGCCAGCTGAACTGGTCCCATAATTGTAATTACTTTGGTAATAAGTCCAATTTCATTGTGAGTTGCTACAGGGTGCACTTTTAAACGCCTTTTGCAGCACTGGGTCTGGCCACCTTGCAGTGAATCGTCCACCAGCATTAACCCATCAATCAGTGGCTGCTCCATTGTTAAGAAGTGCTGATGGGGATGTCACATTAACGACACTATTTTCCCTGTAGAGACAAGAGATCTGGGCCATGGACCACAGAGCTAGCAATGATTAACATCTACTCAAGTTGGGCTGGCTTTAAAAATGTATGTGTCAAACAGCTGAACTCCAGGTTTTAATCCACAGCTGGAGGTCGTGCAAGGTTTCAATCCATTTAAGACCTTTGCTATGCAATTAAAGGAGTGGTCTGACCAAAAGACTAATTTACACAATCTTCTTCTTACTCAAAATGCAATAAATCAGCCAAGACGTCTTTGGAGTCCAAAGTTTGCTTCTAAAACCAAGTTAGAAAAAAGAGAGCAGGAGCTGCTGCAACAGGCTGCCGCCTCTGCTGCACCATCTTGAGATGATGGCGAAGGCAGAACCAGCATTGCACATTTGTATAGATTAAACTTGAACACATAGTGTCTTATTTGAGTTTATTTAATAACTAGAAGTAGTATAAGAATTGTAAATAGTATGATTGTTTAGTGATTGTAATTTGGTGGTGTGTAGGTCTTCATTACTTGTTACCTAACTTTTTATCCTCTTTTCTTGTACTTAAGTCACTTGTCTGTTTGTGAAGTGTTGTTTAATCATTTATAACCACAATGGAAACCAAAATTGTGTATCAGTGTAGAGCACCAAGTGGTGGGGGACAAGAAGTGGGTGTATGACCTCAATTTTTCAATAAATTTGATCACTCACCTGACCCTCACCCCACACAGACATCTCTGCTGAACCCTCACTCTCAGCAACTTCTCAACAACTCCCAGCTCACTGCCACCCCCCAATGGTTCACAGCTGGCAGCTCCAATCTGCCATTCACACACTCCAGCACTTAGCCCCACTGCTCCAGTCTGTCCTTCACAATGGCCCAGGTGAGGAATGAGCTGAGGAAAATCAAGACGAGGAAAGCTGTAGGTCCAGATGGCATCAGCACCAGGCTCCTTAAGTCCTACTCAGATCAGCTCTGTGGGGTCATTGACCACATTTTCAACATGAGGCTGAAGCTGCAAAGAGTACCTCAACTGTGGAAAACATCTTGTGTGGTACCTGTACCACACAAAACGCAGCACCCAAAGGACCTCAACAGCTACAGGTTGGTGGCACTGACTTCTCATGTGATGAAGTCATTGGAGAGGCTTGTCCTTACCCATCTCCGAGTACATCCATGGACCCCCTTCAGTTTGCCAACCAGTCTGGTGTCAAGGTGATTGATTCTGTCATCTAACTTCTACACAGACCTCATTTTGTCTTGGAGAAGCCTGGGAATAACCTTCTTTGACCTGGGCTGCTGAAGGACAAGCTGGAACATATTGCTGTGGAGTCACCTGTCAAACTGGATACTGGACTACCTTACCATCCAACCACAGTATGTGAGAGCTCAGGACTGTCTCTCAAACAAGGTGGTCAGCAGCATAGGGGCCCAGTCCTAGCACTATGTCTCTTCATCCTATACACTGATGACTTCATGTACAGCTCACCAACCTGTCACTTCCAGAAACTCTCTGATGACTCTGCGATCATCAGCCTCATGAACAATGAGGAGGACAGTGAGTATAGAGAACCGATTCAGGACTTTGTGGACTGTTGCCTGCAGAACCACCTCCAGATAAATGTGAGAAAGACAAAAGAACTGGTGGAAGATTTCCACAGGTGCAGACACACCCCTCCACCAGTGAACATCCAGGGGATGGACATTGAGAGAGTAGACTTTTGCAAGTACCTGTGTGTTCAATTAAACACCAAACTGTCAGTTAACACCCCTACACTTTACAAAAGAGGCCAGAGCAGACTCCACCATCTAAGAAAGCAGGTCATTTGAAGTGCCGGGAGCACTCCTGAGGACCTTCTTTGACACAGTGGTGGCCATCTACCATCTTTTATGGTGTGGTCTTCTGGGGCAGCAGTATTTCAACAGCAGACATGATCAAACTCATTTAGACTACCAGTTGTGTCCTGGGAAGTCCCTTAGACACAGTACAGGTGGTGGGAGACAAGATGGTAGCCACGCTGGCATCCATGAGGCAGAATGACTCCCACCCCATGCATGAGACTCTGGCAGCACTGGGCAGCTCTTTCAGTGACAGACTGCTGTTAGAATGTACAACCAGTCCTGATCTCAGCAGACCATGGACAGACACACTTAACACACTATTAAAGTTTTTCAATACAACATAATGTGTAATACTTCTTTTTCCATTTCCCCACATGCAATTATCTATCTCATCTTATCTTATATTGTCCTGAATGATGATCCTGACACCAGACTTTGCTCTGTCCATTTTTATAGATAACGTTATAGCATATTTTCATCAATTGCTGGCTTTCAGAGTCAGAGTCACTCATCACATATTTCAACATTAGCTGTAGCTCCAGTACTACACCACTATGCTGATTCTTCCTCCACCTCACTCAAGGAGATCCACAAGGCTTGGACCCGTCCTGTTCATGATTTATTGTTATTTATTTATTGCGGTTTCTAACTGGATTTGTTGTTATGTGGAGGACACACAAAGCCATCCTTGGAGTCCATTAAAAACCCATTTTCATTTGAAAATCAACATTGTTTCTGAATATCTGTTCATCTCTAGACACTTGGACTTCTGCCACTCTCTTCTTGCTGCCATTGATACAAATGGTCCAGAGCTTGGCTGCTCTTCTCACTCATCTCCAGTCATATCGTCAAGTTACAGAATCTTCCACAGCTACTAACAACCTTGCTCTCACTTGTCTTCTTAATCCTAAACATACTGAATGGAGTATGTCACCGTCACTCCAGAGTTCCACTGCACCACAGTTCAGTGCTGGGGGCTTTATACCCCTCTAGCCCTCACCTGACATATGTGTCAGCAACAGGTGCGACATAAAGAAGCTGAATTCTTTCATACATATATGGACATACAGTGTATTTATCATGTTGTTATAATAAGAATATAAAATCCTGTATACATAAAGCAATTGTTTTCTGTAGTCTGGAATGGAACATAATATAAAAAGTCTAATGTGCCCATAAACAGGTTTTTATTCACACACTGCAATGTCACAAAGCATACATCTTCCAAAATCTTTAAACAGAGTCTGCAATAAATCTTCCTGTTAAATCCACTGCCTGTTACACATGTGACCAAACAGAATCCAGTAGAAACACAAAGAGTTACCCAATATCAAGCCAAGGCTTCAGAGTGATCCCCAGGAAATGTGTACATGAAGCAGGACAACCAAGACAAAGGGGCTGAGGACAAAAAAAACGAATCCTTGATACACTAGAAGAGAGAAAATATCCTCACCCAGGTTTATAAATAGCACTGCAGGCCTGTTTTTAATGGGTTTATAGATCCAAGCTGGAAAAATACACTCACACACACACACACACACACACACACACACACACACACACACACACACACACACACACACACACACACACACACAAACACACGCCTCCACTCCAGAATTGTAAATATTGGATTATCGTGGTTTTCACAGGCTAAGAAGAAGCAGGACAAAGATTGCAGTGAGCTGGTCATATAATAAGGATAAGAACTCAGTCTTCCCTTTTCAATTTGTCAACCTGTTTCTTCCCAATTTTCTTTATTTCCAGTATTTTTTTGTTTGTTGATATCCTTCTAATGAATGCATTCAACTACTTTAAGTTGCACCCACAGCTTGTCTAATCCCTGTAGATGAGTATTGCCAATCAAACAAGATCCTGTTTAACATGAACCTTTTGGCACCATACCCAAAGCTAGACTTCAGCTAGAGGTGCATAAAGTCCCCCAGCACTGAGCTGATGAGCAATGAAACTGTTGTCTTGTATTATTGTGGTCCATACAATTATTTTACGATGACTTGGGAATTGGGGATGAGGTGGGGTGGGGTGGTGCAATCAAATCCTCACATCAATTCTCCAAAATTTGATAGAGACAGTAACTCCAACAAATGCAGTATAAACTCTTTTTAACACCCTTGATTTTGTAAGAAACAATGAATGAGCATGTGTCCCAATGCTTTTGACAATGTAGTGTATATATCCATATAAAAGCATTCCATTTGCATTGTTACAAATCAGCTCTTGTACAGCCTAAAATTCCCATTAAGCAAATGGGAAAATCCATAGCCAGTGTTATTCCACTGGCCTTAATTTTGGATTCTGACTCATGGGGTTCACTTTTTCTGAAAAACATTACCTGAGTAACAGCACCAACAGTTAAACAATAAATAACAAAACAGGCCTTGGAGCCAAAAGACTTACAGTACTGCCCTAATTACATGAGATAAAACCATCAGGAGGGACAGCAATCCTGAAGGATCCAATGTTTTTCCTGTAATGCCAATTAAATTAGAATAATGTTAGCTTAGAAGTACTCTGGGAGAGAAAATAGGAAAATAGCAGGCTGTAATTTAGTACAAAACTATTAGCATCTTGTCTCTTGGGGAGAACAAAATTCAGCACTAATATAACTATCATTTTCCACAATCATTTTCCAACATATTCAGACAGTTCCTATAATGGAATTCTCATTAATGTCAGATTCCTTTCAAAAATGTTCTGCAGCTATCAAAGCATGGCTTTCTTGGGGGTTTGTACATTAAAACAGCCAAATTGACAAAGTACAGTATATAAAATTGGTCATTAGAAACTGCTCTGTAACAAATAGCTGGGACATTGTTACCATTGTTGGAAGGCCTAATCGTTATGCTATAAGCGCCACAGGCTTCAAGAATTCTTTCAAAATTACATTCTTCTCAAACTTCTCCCTTGAAATGTAGCTAAATGACTAAAACCCAACCATCAGGTTCCACAAACCTAAATGTATTTTAGTGGGATTTTATGTGATAGACCAACACAAAGTAGCAAGTACTGTGAACTGAAAAGAAAACTGTATTGAGCCCCCCTGAGTCATTCATTTGTAGGACCACCTTTCACTGCAATAACAGATGCAAGTCTTTTGGGGTACGTCTCTCCCAGCTTTGCACATCTAGAGGCTGAAAATTCTGCCCATTCTTCATTGCCAAGTAGCTCAAGCTCAGTCAGATTGGATGGAGAAAAATTTCAAGTCTTGCCACAGATTCTCAATGGGGTTTAGGTCTGACTTTGTCTGGGCCACGCTAAAAAATGACTACTTTTTCAAGGCACTGTAGCTAGCTACCTACCTTATGTTCAACGCCTCCTGAAGAAGAGGACGTGCGTCAGTGACTGAAGGAGCTATATTTAAAACATCCATCCATACGCCAGTAGACTATCTGCTCGTAGAATATTTGTACAGGGAAAAACAACACCAGAACATCCAAACTGGTGAAACTGATATGTTAGATAGCTTTAGAGATATTTAGAGTATATATTACAAACTACCTAGCTTTTAGACTAATGTGTTACCTGAGGCTTCACAAGGACCCAAAGTCACAAGAACCAAGCTATTTCTCTGGGAAAGGATGTTTTGGTGTTATTTTATCCTCCACAAAATGAGTCAACTTAGACATTTAGATTAGATTAGATATACTTTATTGATCCCTTACAACCCTGAAGGAAAAGGGAAATTCATTAGAAAAACAAAGGTAATTCACATGAGGTAAGGAAGGAAGAAAAAAATATACACCCAGACTATGTTCCAAAAGGAACATGATTTAGGTAGATAAAAAACATCCAAGCACTTAAGCACACATAATGAACACAGACTTTGGGGGGGTGTTAAGGGGGGTAGATTTGGGTAGATATTTAAAGTTTAACCACAGATCCTCTTCATCAGAGGTAGTTCATGTAAGTTACATGGTAATATTACACTAATATTATTACCAAAATCCTTCTGTCTTTTACTGTCACCCTCTAACTGAGCTTATCATACTACTTATTTTGTGTGGTTGTGGTTGTAACAAGTTCTACCTCCAAAATTCAAAATATTGACACAGCAGTCTCAAACTGCTCCGTGGGAGTGACCGTGGGTTCTCATTCTAAAGAACCAGTGGTGACACCTGATTCCTCTCATCTAGTCAATTGGCCAGTCTTCAAGAATCTGATCACCTCCACCCATTTGGCTAGAATGAAAATCTGCAGCCATGCCGGCCCACTGAGTCTATGGTTTGACCCGTTCTATAAACGTTTTCCAGCAATGTGAAAAACCCTTAGACCTTTATGCATCAAAATGAGCTGTTATAGTGCTATGTCCTCTGAACCATGGGGAGCTACTTGTATAGGGTATGAGAACTTCATGAAGTTGCAGTCAGTATTCTGCAAGCTCTTCAAATACAGCTGGTAGCTGTAACAGCTCTTGTTACAGTTTATAAGGAACTAGAGCAAATATCTATTTCTCTTTAGAAAAGTACAAAAGTGTTCCCAAAACTTTCTACTTGTCCAGAGTTTAATAAACAAGTAATCAAATATCGGGTTGAAATATATAAATAGACATTTGATTGATGCTGAAATGGTTGTAATATTATCATGCATTGTTACACTTAAATATAAGGGTGCTACAAAAAGTTCTTTGAGTGAATGCAAATATGTTTTCTCTCTAGAACCAAAAATGTGTCTTATATCGCTAAAAGAACTCTCTGTAGCACCTCATTTTTAGGAATGTAGAGAGGCATGGTGATATTGCATCCATTACTGCATCGGACAGATGACTACATTTGACCCATATTTCAACCTGATGTTTAATGACTCATTTATTACACTCTAGATTAGCAGACAAGCATTTTGGTGGCATTGGGCTCCTATCCAAAATTGGTACTTGTTTTACTACCTTCAAATCCTTCTTCAGATAAATGTTACATTTCTCCCTACGACACTCCAACCTGCAGCAACAGCAGTCAAAGAAAAAGATTTGGGTCAGACTGGTTTTGTTATCTGTATCTCCCTTTATCTGTCCAGCTCGGGCTGGGATAAATGTAGCTCACATTTTGAACTCACTGTCTTTGTAATTACCAATGTCTCTCAGAGTTGCCTGCATCACATGCGTCTCACCCTGTCATCCTCTTATCCTAACTGCATGCTTTTCCTCCAGCTCATATATAAACTTCCCTAATTACACCCCATCTTGGAACGGAAACAATGTCAGTAACCCCATAAATTGGACAAATAAACTTCCATATTCCAGTCCCAGCCATTCCATATATATGGAATATGTTTTCCTCTAATATTGTGTTACAGAACAGTGCAGTGATGACCACAGCAAAATGTGGTCTAGACTCAAGAATATATAAAGCCTAACAATTCAGCAAATTAAAAGTCATCAAATATCAGTTTTGCTTTCATTTATAGATACACCTTCAAACCACATGGATGCCTTGGTAACATGAGGCACAGATAATGTGGCCTGCTCTGTCACAGAAATATAGCCTGGCTCGGTCAAGATGATTAGGTTGGCTGACTGGGATAGTTTTTGACCAACATATATTTATGATTATGTTTGTGAGTTTGATAGTTTAGCTGGTCTACACTAACAAGCTCTCAACCACCATAACTAACCCAAACTAGTATGAGCAAAGATTCTGTAAATGGTCACTCAAATGAAAACACACCCTGAACTGGTCATCTAGCTAAAATGGTCTTCCAGCTGGCAAAAAACCCAGCTTAGATCATCTGAATGAAGCAAAAGTGGGTCTTAGCACAGATATTGGCACCGAATTTAGTGAGGAGAAAATACCCTGTGTTAAAGAAGATGAGTCCTCATCAGTATTCAAAGTGTACCACAATAATGTCTGACTTGGCCTGCAGGAGTGCTGGGAGATTTCCCAGTGGCCTAGTTTGTCCACTGGTCTGAATGGGCAGATGACCATGCCTATACATCTCTATCCCCTTCTGGTAAGTTATGTATCGGTATAATATTGTATAATTATACATTTTTTTAATATAGGTGTACAGAGTTAAAATCAAGCCATTTATATTTTTCTAAACAGAACAATATTAAACCTGCAGGCAGTGGTTTTACCTGCTTAGTGACTATTTCCTCTTAAACCGCACTGGAGTGTGAAAAGGCTCTATTATCTCAGCTTAGCATAGTAATAAAGGTCATGAAAAATAGATTAAGAAATTAATTCACTTTTATCTCATGTTCATTAAGGTAAAGCACTGAAATCACTGTACTGAGGTTTGACATGTTTCACGCTTGGCTGTGCATGTCACGTAAGCTAAGACAGGCCTTATTACTGTACTTGACTGACTATATAAAGGTTTTTCTATTGAGCATGTTTTCCATTCTGATTACTTGCTTCATTTGTAAGTAAAGTATGCCTCGAAGAACCGTTCACATCAACTGGAATAGCTCAAGAGGGGTCACATCATATGGCTCCAGGAAGTGGGATGGTTTTATTGATGTGTTGCACACCATGCCAGTCAAGCAGATATTACCATAGCACACCTCTGACACCAGTATATAGAAAGCGGCAAGCACCAGTAACATGAAGGGTCCTGGAGACCTACATGAACCAAAGAGAGGGAGAACTGATGGACCATCTGAGATGAGCAGAGCCCACAGCCACAACTGCAGGCATTCAGTGAGCAGTGAAGCCATCAATGGGTCATCCAGTAAGAGCCAGAACCATTGGAATACAGCTGCATGTTGCACAGACTGTTACACTGACTGTCCTTAACACATCAGTCTTGCCAAAGACTGCAACGATGTCATGACAGACTGGGTCTTCATGGCAGTAGGTCCCATGGCAGTGGGGTGCAATGTAGAGCATAGTAACTTGTGTTTTCATCCTGGTAAATTGGGTTCTTACAAAGCTTTACAACTTCATGTGTTTAATGTGCTGATGATTAAAGTATTATTTATTCCATGACGTTTGTGTATCAAAAAATTACTGAATTACTGAATTTTTTGTTGCCTTAAACAAGGGTTGAACTGGCAACTTAATTTAGTCTTTGAATTTTTAAACACTATGTACCTATGTAAACACAATGTACCTTTTAATCGATTCATTTGCTTGACCCTTCACTGTCTCAGCAGCCCAATGGGAATCCTGGTTCTCCCAATGGCTAGTGCAGCCGTGCCTTGAACATACATATAAAATCTCAGACTAACCACAGTGTAGCTGTGCATATGTGTGTGGCTTGAGTCATGGTATGATTTCCAGCTTGAACTCTAGCTCTGCACCAAGTGTTAGCTCATAAGCTCATCTGAAGTGGCAGCTTCCAGTACTCCCTCTTCCAGTAATGCCCGAAGACTCAAACAGAAGATATGACATTCTGGAGGAACACTATTCATATGGTTGCCAAGAGTCAAAATTGACACCAATTAATAATAATAAAAACTACACTACTACAGCCATGTGGTTAACTGAACTGAATCCACATCTGTAATTCCAATTCACGTGCATTTTAGGCTGGAAAGTTACCATCCTAGTGAAAATGCACCAAAGGCTCTGCTTAGCTTTGAGTCATGTGGATAACCTTCTTGAAGTTTGGTTATTCTGAGAGGACCTTTTATAATGAATTTTATAATGAATTTTAGTCAATTTTAGTGTCCAATGTGACATTCTGCTGTCCTGGGTTCCTCTCACATCCACATGAAAGATAGAGGGCATCCCTCTACAGCATAACGTTTTTACATTCCTTAAATAAATTCTCAAGGCTGACAATCAGAAGAAAGCATCGCTGGAGAGGCCATGTTGCCATTATAGTTAATGACAGTATGGGGAAAACATGCACTAAACATGTTTTCTCAGTTGGAAACACAAGGCTTCAGGCTAAAGCCATCCATTTTGTGGTAAGATACTGTAGATGTAGCCATTAGTTTGCATGTATAAGCTACAGTTGAAAGCACACGTAATGATGGAGTCTCATCAAAGTTGCCTTTCAAAATCCACACAAATGATAATGCACTGCAGGCTTTGTCTCCAGAACAGTGATACTTACTCGAAAATGATGTTTTCAGGCCCCCTGGGGCTTCATGGTAACATTTAAGATAACAACACATTTACTCATTAGCCTGAGATACGAGAATGCCTCTAAATGTCAAACTTTCATTAGAAATACAAAGCTGCTGGGGAATCATCCTACACAATGAAAAAGCAGCATAATAAATGCATATCAATCATCAGATTTGCTTTCTACAAGTATTTCATTTAAACCCATGCTTTAAAAGACCATTGGTTTACCAATGTTTTACGGTGTATTAGCATTTATTCTTGTCTAAAATGTACAAATATATATATAAGCATTTTACAAACTGCAAATATTGCAAAATGGAAACCTGAATAAAAGATGAAGTTCAGGTTGAGGGATTTTAACAAAAGCAAAAACTGAGTATAAATAAAAAAGAAAGTAAGAACCACACAGATTTTGACGGGTCAGAGGAGTTGCATCTCAATTTTATACTACACACCAATACTATAAGGTGCACAGTATATACTACTTTTAACAGTGTAGGTTTAAGGACTCTGAGTGGTGCTAGCACTCTGATCCGAGGATTACAGTTTCAAATCCCAGGTCGTGCCGCTTGCCATCAGTAGCCAGAGAGAGCAAGATTGGCCATGCTATCTCTGGTAGGGTAGATGGCGCTCTCTCCCCAAATAACAACAGTGATGGTGGTCAGCACAGGCATCTATTAGCCATTGATGTAAAAAGCACACAGACTGCCTAGTCCCTCTAGAGCAGTGTTGTAAAAGAAGGGAAGCTACAAAACATGCATTCATATATGATGACTAATAATGCCCTGAGCCAATCACAGCACTCGCTTTCAGCACATGCCTAATATTACCCAGCCAATCACAGCAGAATAGAGCCACACATATAAGGCAGTTCAGTCCATTTATCTGCCATAATTGTGAATTAAACTCTGTGATCTGTCTCTTAACAAAATTTGTCAGTTACAAAATTATCAGTTAAGAAATAGCATTTCTTAATTTCTTCAGAAATCAAGCATATTAACAGGGAACATTTTTCATATTTGATGTGAGGATTTGATTGTATTTAAACATGAGAGCATCAGTGAGGTCAGAGTGATTGTTGGATGATTAGATCTGGACCACAAACACCAATCTGACTCATGCCAGATGCACCAGATAGAGCTTTGTTGGTCCAGAGACTGTAGTTCTACAGTCTCAGAGCTGGGGACCCAGCACTTACCTCTGAGCCCATTAGCTGCCCAGCAATGATCCAATGCCACAAAGTATTGGAAGAGGCATGTGATTGTCTTCATGCCCCTTGTGATGTGAGCATCATATGTGATAGGGGGAGTGTGAACCTTTAACATTTTTGCCAAACATCCACATAATTTTAAGAAAATCCTTATGATTTATCCTTCACACTCATAACTCTTTTTCAAACAAGGTTCTTGTTCTGAGAAACAAAAAACATAGTTCCATTTGTTGTTCCTCAAAATCTTCAGACAGTACCTTTTTTCCATTTCACCAAAATGCCCAGTCAGACCTACCTGAAGGCCCCCCTCTTCTTTGTACTGGAGGAATGCATTGGTGGTCCCTTTCTTAGCCAAGCGAATCCGGGCAAGGCGCACTTTCTGTAAAACAGAAGACACCTCATTTCAAACTCACTGCATCAGCATTTAGTCCACACAAGGCCAGGAGTGCAGTGAACAGGCAGTATAACTGGGATCACTGGAGGATTTAGAACCTTTATAGCAGTATCATTTGGAATAGGTAACCTTCACGTAAATACGTAGGTAACACCTCAGAATCACTGTGTGTGGCAATTAAATTTAAATTTGCATAATACAGTCAAAAGCCTGTCAGTTTTCCTTAGATTTAAACTGGCTGTTTGGTTACTCTGCATTTAAGACTGACATATGTAAATCAGCCATGTGCTTAATGATAGCCCTATAGTGTTCCACTTTATAAAAGCAGTCCAGGTTAAAACTTAACTTTAATTGGGCTGAACTGTCATAGGTGGAAAAAAAGGATCTGTAAGATGATTTTCATAAAATCTCAGAAACAATTAATTCAAACTACCTTGGTTTTCATATTGTTCCTGTCATGCATAATCTCCAAAAACATCTGCAAAATAGCAACTTTACAGCAGAAGGATAATCTTTCAGTGGAAGTTAATGTAATAAGTATTTCTACTGTCAATTTTGACACAATGTAAATAACCAAATTATGTCAAAAATTATGTTTTGTGACAGCAACCACACATAGAAGATGTAGTATTGGAGATATATCACCTCCTTCTTACTGTCCATTTTATCAGCTCCACATACCATACAGGAGCACTTCGTGGCTCTAAAATTACAGACTGTAGTCCGTCTGTTTCTCTGGTGACCAGATAAGGTTCTGAATTTATATTTCCAAGGCAAATCAACTAGGTAGAAGTGTCTAATAGAGAATGGAAAATGAGTGGGCACATGTTTAAACACTCCAGCAGCATTGATCTTCACTTGTGTAAGCACAATGACTCAACACCCAAGTAATTTCTGCTCTGTGGTGGTCCTGCAGGGTCCTGATCATTAAACAGGCTAACAAAGTAAACAGACAGAGATGGACTACACTCTGTAATTATAGAACTACAAAATAGTAAATAGAGTTGATCAAGTGTGAGTGTGGAAACAACCAAAATGATGTATACTCAGTTTGTGATCTCTGCTAACGATTCTTTGTTTGAATCAAGTGCAAACTGTGTTATGGTTAACTAAACTGCAGTTTGCACTAACACTGTGTGTCTAACATGGCTACTCAGGTATGAATCACTTCATAGTGGAAACGACAACACACTGTGGGATCATGGATCTGTCTCTGTATTGTGGCAACCTCTGCTTGAGTTTGAGGCTGTGCTTTGTGTGGACCATTGGTCTAGAATTAAATACATAAGATATCTCAGCTCCCAGTTAGGCTTCTCCATACCTGCTGGGCGCGCATTTTGTCGGCCCTCTGGTTCTGGTGGTAGATGCGACTGAAGTTGGATACTATGACTGGAACAGGCAGTGCTATGACCAGCACACCACTCAAAGAGCAGATGGAGCCAAAGATCTTACCAGCGATGGTGTTAGGAACCATGTCTCCATACCTGTAACACACACACACACACACACACACACACACACTTAAATATATTGCAAGTGCTTTGAACCATTTGATATCATACGAGTTTAGTGGGTAATGATATACAAAAATCTGTAACATAATGGGATTAAGGTAAAATGAGGAAATGACTGTTCACTTATGACATGCCTCATTGGGCCTTAATGAAATGAAAACAATTCTGTGCGGGAGTGTGTATGTGTGCATGTTAATATACATAGTCACCAGAACTGCATGTGCATTAATGCTATGACCAAATCCATGTGTAGGTGTCTGACCATAGTACCTATGTTTGAATGAATCGAGTATAAGTTTTTCAAGGTATACATATAATTTACTGGTTTTCCTCATTTTCCTCCTAAAAGATCTGCGCATAATTTTACAGCATTGCAAAGTGATCATGTTATCTACTTCAGTCCAGATTCAGAAAACTCAGCAGTAATGGTGCTACACCATGGAAAATGTGCAGCACATTAATTAAATCCTATTCAAATCCTATCAGCATACTGCTCAATTCTCCTGCTGCAGTATTTCTACATGTCTTCTATAAAAGACCAACAAAATTGATGTTATTGAGCTACTGCATGTAGTGACCAATGCTTAGCTACTGTTTGGGACCCAAATTTGACATCAAAATAAAAAAAACAGGATTCAGAGCTACATATTATAATAAAAAGGAGAAATCTTGTTTGGTAAATTCTAAATAAATGTAGAAATAGAAAATATAAACAAAAATATTTGAAAGAGCATTATCATTGCAGTATGAAATGTGTTATGAATCATTAAACACAAGGATCACTACACATTGATTACCAGTTGATTGTCATTTTCTCTGGAGAACGGCACAAGGTGTAGAATGGGTCGGTTGTTCTCAGCCCTGCAATGACACTGACATGGTGCTGGTGTGTGTTGCCCTGGTACGAGTGGATGAGATGCGGCAGTGTTGCTGGAGTGTTTAAGCACTCTGTTCACTAACTGTCCACTCTATTAGACACTCCTACCTCCCACCTACGTAAACTCATCTGCTGCTAGTCTTTTATCAGTGGTCACAGGATTCTGCCCGCAGTTTGAAAAATCTAGCAGCACTGTTGAGTCTGAGCCCCTCATATCAGCGCGACACACACCATAACTTCACCACCATGTCAGTGTCACTGCAGTGCTAAGAATTTCATTCCATAAAACCTGCTCTTTGGTGGTCCTGTGGGGTCCTGACCGTTTAAAAAAGAGTCTAACAAAGTAAACCAGACTGACAACATCTGTAATTATAGAAATACAAACTTCTCTGGTATGGCAAGAGGAGCTGAGAAACTGGACAATGAGGGTACAAGCAAGAAAGTGGCTAAAATGTTTGAGCTGATCAGTGTATTTTATGAAATATTCTAATATTTGAGATGCTGGATTTCTCATTTTCGTGAATTGTAAGCCATACTGATCAAAAGGAAAACAATGGCATGAAACATTCAATGTTTGTGTAATATATAGTTGAATTTAATAAAGGTTTACCTTTTTGCATTAAATTATGAACAAAATGAACTGTATGATATTCTAATCCCTTCTAATGTAGTTTTGGAGATACAAGTTTTATATGTGACAGCAACCATTTTTAATGCACCTGTAGCAAGTATACAGTTATAACTAAAAGCCAATAAATGATTGTACAATGCTTAAATGATTGGGTCTGTTATTAAAGTGCAACTATGTCTTTTTTTTGGTTTATGACAAGTTTGTGTCTGCATTAAAAAAAACAAGTCTACGCATGGTGGTATATACAGTATGTACCAGTCCCCTTAAGTTTGAACATTAACTCTTAGAACCAGAGATCTTCACCTATTGAAGGTTTGATATCTCAGGATGAAAGTAAACTACAGACATCATCAACATCACAAACTACAGGCTTACAAACTAGGACTTACTCTAATCAATGTGGTCTAATCATTGTGATGATATGCCAGCTATTTATTATTTATAATGTTAATATTGTAAATACTATACTATATATAATATATTTTATTTCTTGCATTGAGTGAAATTTATCTTTCAACAGGTTAATGACCCTAAGCACACAGCTAAGACAACAAGGAAGTGGCTCCAGAGCCCAGATTTGAACCCGATTGAACATCTCTGGAAATACCTAAAAAAGGCTGTGCACTGACGCTCCATCCAAGTGATGGAGCTTGAGAGGTTCTTCCCAAAAACATGTGTGCCAAGATTGTAGCCTCATACTCAAAAAGATGTGAGGCTGTAATTGCTGCCAAAGGTGCTTCAACAAAGTATTGAATAAAGGCTGTAAATACTTACTGTACAAGTTATATTTTTGTGTTTTATTTTTTTTTATAAATTTGTAAAGATTTCAAAATAACATTTCTCCCTTTGTCATCGTGGGGTATAGTGTGTAGAATTTTGAGGGGGAAATGAATTGAATCCATTTGGGAATAAGGCTGTAAAATAATAAAACATTTAGAAAGTGAAGTGATACTGAATACCTTCCAGATGCACTGTATATGTTTAGGTATGTGTGATTCTCAGCTTAGTGACCACATGAGGTTTAATTTTTATTGATCATTTCATTGATATGTACCAGTATGTGTGACTGCATATGTGTACACTTTATGCTCCCTAGAGTCTTAATGTACATTTTTTAAGCATAAATTGGTTGGTGAACGAATATATTGGTATTTAAATCCACAGGGCATCAGAGCTTATATCCATAACCCACAGCATCCTCATTTAGCACAACTCATTGATTAGACCGAATCCTTTTTAATAGCAGCGTCTGTAATTGCGGACAGGCCATAAACATCTACTGCAATGTTTCGGACTCACACTTGACACACACAACCACATGCACACCCACACACTCAACCACAGGTGTGTGCAGGCAGTCACTCATGCACACATACTACACACACACACACACACACACACACACACACACACAGCTGTGTTCCTGCTATAATCATGCTTGTCCTCCCACGTGCTGGTGGCTCATTAACTTCCTCACAGGGATGGTGCTGCTTTTGCTTTAACCCATAAATCAGGCCTACAAGCCAAAAGGCAACAGAGAAGGAAAGGAAAGCTGACAACAGACAGCAGTAACTGAGTGTCTAACTCTCTGCACCAATCCCGATTAGCTGTATTAGATTCAGGACTTGCCAATATGTCACATGTTGCCAAATTGTTTGACTTTATACTATAATACTAGAGTCATTCTACGGGAATAAGTGTCATTTGCATCAATAACGTTTGAAGAGATGCATAAAGTATTAAAGTGCCGAAGTGTGTCCAAAGCAAAGTGTTCTTGTTAACATGGTATGAAATGCTTTTCTTATTCACCTCCATGTCTCTCTACATTTGCTACCTATTGTATGAGCTGTAATGACCATAGAGGTGCACTTTGCAGTGGCTGCTTCTTTGTTTAAACACTGTGTCCACTCACTTTCCATTCTTTGAGACACTCGTACCTAGTTAGTCCACCTTGATGAAAAGTCAGTGAAAGTTTTTTTGGTCATCATTTAGTCCTTCAACAGTGCTCACAGGACACTGTTGGCTGGATATTTCTGGTTGGTGGAGTATTCTAAGTTCAGCAGTTACAGGGTTTAAACACCCCAGCAACACTGCTGTGTCTGATTCACTTGTATCAGCACAACGGTGTTAGTGCAGTGCTGAGAATGACCTACCAAACACATAATACCTGCTGTGTTGAAGGTCACATACCTGACCACATGGAGAACTTGGAGAACTATACTATGGAGATATTTTATTGCTCTGTTAGAAAATAAATTTGAAGCAGAACCTGTTCAAACCAATCTCCTATTTTGGTTGTGGATTTGTATACGTTTCTCTATGTTCCTCATTACATACACATTTACACATTATGTGATAAAGACCTCCTGACCACTGGTGGCACTGTTTTAGCAAATACACAGATCAGTCATGTATTCAAACATGTTGCTTTTCACCATTAAGCAGGTTTTAAGAAGGAATAGATGGAAACTTGTGCAGACATTTTAAGAATTTGACATTTTTACTAAGGTTATGGTTAGTGTTAGGGTAAGGATTCAGTTAAGTTGAGGTTTAGGTGGAGGTGGAGGTTCTGGTAATAAAGTTACAACAATTGTTTGTTAATATTCTCTGATCTAATCTCCTGAACGACTCCTAATGACTTAGTTATGTACAAATTCCTCTTAAGACATGAGGCCAAAATAGTGTTTGACATAAATGTAGGCATTTATGTACAAATAAATGCACATCTAGATGTACAGTATGTTACATATCTCTTGAACCTTATTCCCACCATTCATCTCACTTCTTGTACCAATCGGTATTGTACTGTCCTGTCCTGTCTGTTGAACTGTCTCTTGTTCACTGTATTTATTGTATTTATTGTACTGTTTGCACTTTATGTCGTCCAATTGTATTGCTGCTCCATGTTGCACCTTGGTTCCGGAGGAACGCAATTTCATTGCACTGTGTACCTGTACTCGGTTGTAATGACAATAAAAAAGCCTTGACCTTGAATGGTTTCCTATAGGAGGAAGCCATTTTGTAGGATGACTCACTATCATCTACCATCTTTATATACATTATGTCTCTACTAGTACTTGGTAAAATAAAACCCTGGTCTTCCTACTATCAGTCCTCAGACGCTAGTGACAAGGTGCAATGAGCACACACCAGAGCAGTGTGCACCCATATTAGCAAGCTGGGATCAATTTTACGTTAAATTTACCAACAACACTCTGGTCCCAAATAATTTGGCACCAATATTGGCACCACCATTAAGGTGGTGTAATGGTGTGGGTTATGTATTCTTGACACACGTGGAGTTGTTAGTGCCAATCAGGCATTGCTGGAACACCATTTTTCAAACTGGTTTCATGCCCTTCAGTGACTGTCCCAGTTACTTGATGTGAATCTAACAGAATAGTCTTGGCCTGGTGGCAGCCTTGTGACTGGAAGGTTGCCAGTTCAATTCCCTGAGCTGGTAGGACATGACTGACTGATGTGCCCTTGAGCAAGGATAGGGCTGTCCACTGCTCCGGACACATGTGCTCACTGTCGCCTAGTGTGTTAATTCACTAATACATATGTGTGTGTTTCACTGTGTGAATGAGTTAAATGTGGAAGCACAAACACAGTGGGTCTATGTCCATGTATACCTTATATGTTCTACCCATATAATCTTGTAAAACAGGAGATTGCCAGCGTGAAGGTACTTCTGAAAATTTGCAAAAACTGCCTGCTCATATCAGCATGGACCAGAATCTAAAAGGAATAATGCCAACATCTTGTGGAATCCATGGAATGAAGAATTTAAGCTGTTTTGAAAGGAGGCCCTACTCAGTATTAGTATAGTGTAGTACCAATAAACTGCTCAGTTAGTGCACATTCATCATTGGCACTCTTTAATGCAAAAGTGCTCAAATGCAGAGCAGCAGATTCTCTGCACTTTTGATTTTCAGCAAATTGTAACATTTCCAGATCATCTAGTCAGATATGCTGCTTATTATGTAAACAATACACAGTGAAATTAGAGCTCAATTATTCCGTTTGAGCCTGTCCTACAGGCACTGGTGTTTACAACACTTATGTAATGTTAGTGTTAAATTCTGTTGTTCGACATGTTGCTCTGACAACTCCAACAACTCAGAGGCTCAACTCAGCACTTTATACAGCCACAGACAAACAAGAGGCCAGCAAACTAAAAGCAGCTTAAAAGCCTGAGAGAGAGAGAGAGCGAGAGAGAGAGAGAGAGAGAGAGAGAGAGAGAGAGAGAGAGAGATAGAGAGAGAGAGAGAGAAGCAACTTGCAGGTAGTTACATGCCACTGTCTAGGCCTCTCAGGATCATGACGGACATGACATACCCAATCTAACCACAGTGGTGAACTACCAAACAAAATTGACCTCAAGTTCTAAATATTAAACACAAACCAGAGTGAACAAAGAATATATAATAGCTCCACCAATAGTGGTTCATCCTTTCTCCCTGTAGAAATGACTTCACATGGTAACAAGCAATTGAACATGATTTATGCAACTCAATTAAGTAGTTCGAATCCTAAAATGGTTCATTCAAAGTATTAACTTGAGTCATGTTTACTAGTAGATTACTTTACTGGGAAAGACAGGAAGAGGAAGAGTGCAAACAAGAAATTGATTGGCATCTGTGGTTGACCATCTGAAAAACTGTGGCCATTTCAGAATGAAATATACCACCCTGTCATATATCATCCCAAGAGTGCACTGGCGACTCATCCAGGAGGTTATAAAAGAACCCAGATGAACATCTAAAGAACGGCACTTGCTTCAGTTAAGCTCAATCTACATGATTCCACATTAAGAAAGGCACTGGACAAAACAGCATACGCGGGGTAGGTGTGGGGTAGTTACAGACAGACACATAAACGAGAATGTATACCCGCACACAGGGGAATTTGTCCATCACATTTTACTCATCCATGCAGTGAAACACACAAGCTTGTGATTTCATACACTAGGGGACAGTGAGCACATGTGTCCAGAGTGCTGAGCCACCACCAGGCCACAGCTGCCATAAATAGAGAGAGATGCAGACAGAGATACATATCTATCTATCTATCTATCTATCTATCTATCTATCTATCTATCTATCTGAGAGAGAGAGAGAGAGAGAGAGAGAGAGCGAGAGAGCACTTTCACATTACTGTCATATAGTGCAGTTACCGGAGAGAATCTGCAGATGGTTCAAATTAAAGCAGTATTTGTCTTCATCACTCTGACATTACAGGTGTAAGAGGTGCTGTCAGACACAAGCCCTGCTTGCACACACTCCATTACTGAGGTTATTTCAACGACTACAGCATGAACATCACATTAACACACTGTAGAACGTGTCTGCTTAAACTAACAGAGTCCCTGTCCTGCAAGAGCCCCGCACTGCAGTTCAGCAAGACGTTCCATTAACCCTAACATAATCAATCAACCAACACTTGTCTGCTGGCTAAAGTTTGGGTTTCGTTTTATCACTGGAGCTATTAGGCCAATACAGTTAATGTAATGGAATATTATATCCTTCAATCATCATTGATGTGACTGCACGTTTAAATGCCTGTGTGTAAAAACTGACTTCAATGTTAGTTCTACAGAAACATATTTCATAATAATCCTTGTATTCTGAAATCACTCTAGGTTCGGGTAAGGCTGACCACAGCTAGAAAAATACTGTGGTGCCCTGGATGTTCTTGAGTACACTAGCATATCTCGCATGAGATCGTAATCTCCAAACACACCCACCACAAACCAGCAACATGCATCCATGCATATCAAACTGTATCAAGTTTGGTGAGCACAGTCTATCAGTGAGAGTCATTAAAGGCCATTTTCTTGCATGTGCTTTGCTTTCTCTTCCTGGGTGGTTGTCACAGTATGTACGCACACATATATATATATATATATATATATATATATATATAGTTATATAATATATAATTACAGGTGTAGATGTAGAAACACAGGATGTTACTGAATTTCAATTACAGCATATTACTGTAAGGATACAACAGAGTGTAAACAATGCAACTACTAGCCTGTAATTTACAATAATAGTGGAGTGAAATATTTTACAGCCATGCTTATATTGCATTAAATAGATGAGAACAAAAGAAGCATTAATCTGGAAGTTTTAATTCTGCACATAGTATATGGACAGAAATATTCAGATACCTGCTCATTCAAAATCAAGGGATTTGAACCTGAGGTTCTGCACCATGCAGGCAAGTACATGCTGTTTTCTAGGCTTCATAACTCAGGATCAGAGTGACCAACAACAAGACTTTCCCTAACCATGGTGGTGTCCTGATCCATTTTCAACAAAATCTCAGTTTAAGTGCTAAAAGTGTGTGTTTGGTGTTCTGAATGCAGACTGATCAGCAAGAAGGGGTGGGGCTAATGAAGTCACTGACCCACTGACCCAGATACCTTTTTTTAACTTACATAGTGTTTACATTTCAGAATAAATGATAAAAGTTCTACTTAAATAACAATGTTTATTGTTATTTTTTTTGTTGTTTTTATTTATTTTTTTATTTGGGCCATTGTCACATGTTTTGAACGAGATATTGTAATTATGCTGGTAAATTTAATTGTTACACATAATTAATCATAATTCTTCAATTTTTGTTGTAAAGTGGTCTTAATCCTTATATGCAAAAAAAGTAATGGTAATCAGGTAAAAAAAAATAGAACCATGCAAAGCCCCAAAGTTTTGTTTTACAGTTTGTTCTGTACTGCTGCAGGAGTTTGAAGCTATGCTGCAGAGTTTTAGTGAGTGAAAAAGTGAACAGTGGGGAAAAAGGCCAGTACTCACAGTGCTAGAAGGGAGATTAAGTCCACAGGAGGGCTAATGGACTTTCTCTCTCCAGAACTAATGTTCAAACATTTCTCTTCACTAGCTGCAGTGTACAGCCAAAGGCAACAGAGAGACATCTAAACCAATGGTCATTATATAGATTCATTTAAAAAGGTAATGGTTCTATATTGAACCATGAAAACTTTATATTCATTTTAAATTCATTACATGTTATTAATAGATCAGAACATTAGAACATCAGAACATCAAGAGTTCAAGCAATGTATATATATATATATATACCTTAATCAAATTGAATGCAGCTGTATATATATATATATATATATATATATATATATATATATATATAAGCTAAGCATTTGTTGAATAAGTTTGACACAAGTGGAACTGACTGTACTGTTTTATTCTGGAATGCTCCAGTAGATGCTCACAGCTTGATACATCACTGTTTATTCAAACATTATTTTCCATCATCCATTTTGTCTTTAGTGATTTTGCTACATAATGTTGCTTTAAATGATAAAATTTGGATATTTCACCTTTCAGCCTGCATTAAAATAATGTAACTAGTGGGTCACATTATATGCAGATATACAGATATATATATATCTGTATATCTGCATATAATGTGACCAAAATGGATGATGGAAAATAATGTTTGAATAAACAGTGATGTATCAAGCTGTGAGCATCTACTGGAGCATTCCAGAATAATACAGTACAGTCAGTTCCACTTGTGTCAAACTTATTCAACAAACGCTTAGCTTATACACCACGACCAATAGCTTTTACACTCAATGTTTCCCCACCACCCTCTACTCCACACAAGTGTCCAGCTTGTTTAAAGTAATACTGGCTTTCAGTGAAACAACTGGTTATACAGACATAACTTTTCAAGGGTTGCTTTCAGCCTTTTGAAACACCAAGTGCTCTGCTCTCCTAGAACTGTCTGCTGCAGATCTCTTTGTGCTCGCAGATTTAGACAGTGACATGGAGATTTCAACTCTCATTAGGTGGGCCTGGTTATTGCAGCCTCTGAGGATAAACAGTGGGTGGAAACATGGTATTTAGCTTTTTCTAATACAAATAACTTTTGTAAAACATTTGGTTGGAAACCCAACTTGACATTCTCACTTCAGGGACCAGTGGTGTGGCATGAGACCTAATGTGTACAGCTTTATATTAGGGGGCACTCAAAGTGTGATTTACATTTATGGCAGTGGTGTAAAAATGAATAATATAATTTTAAATTTGATGCTTTGATTTGAAAAATTGTTCTATACAGTCACTGTATAGAACGACTGCACACATTGCCAGAGGTACAGCTGGGCAAAACAGAACAAAAGACACGACCATATGTTAGATCAGTGCTCTTCTTTAGAAAAGTTAGACGCATCCGACCCACAGCCTGTATCGACTTCAGACTGAAGTAATAAAGGTTTTAATGTTGTCAAGGCTACTAAAGAAAACTCCCAAAGAGGTTTTACATAACAGATCCTCCTTTACAGTCCAGAGCTGCTGCTTTATACTGCTAAAGAACATGCTGCCTGTGCAAAACACAGCAGAGAGCAAAGCAAGGCAAGATAAGAAGTATCATCATTATACAAATCTTTATCTGTTTGCTGCCTTATCTGTGAGCCTGGGGCCATCTGCCCATCTCCTAGTTTTCCATAATTTGGAGCTTTTCCAGATCAGAATGCGATTAGGACATAGACTGATGGAAATTGGTTGAGGGAGCGCAATGCCCCCTGAAGGGCTACTGAACAGTGGAGGAGTAAAAGTGAGAGAGAGAGAGAGAGAGAGAGAGAGAGAGAGAGAGAGAGAGAGAGAGAGTCAATACAACATTAAACACACTGAATACATCACAAGACAAGATAATAACAAAACTCTGTTTCTGATATTTTATGCTTTGGTCTGCATGTTTTGTGCTTTGTGTGTGTGATTGAGAGAGAGGGAGAGAGAGTGTGTGTGGGAAAGATTTATGGGGATGATCAAGAGAACATACTGGATGATATGTTTCAAAGGAAAGAGGGGCTTAAAGTGTTTACTCTCTACACATGATGACACAAGCGGAACTAGCTCAATGTATTTCAATTAAGGCAAAGTTGAGGATAAACCATATCAAATTTAAAAGAAAAGAAATATAACAACATAAATAAACAAATACATAAATATTAATATAACAAAAGAAAAAACAAATTCCCCCCAGTTGCCCAATAAAAGAGCTCTCAGATGCTACTTTTGGGAAGACATCACATATCCTTAATAGTGATACGAGAAACACTAACAACTCAACAGACACTAACAACAACAGCAATATGTGGACATCCTATGGCCACATGTGTTGCCTCTCATGGCAAGGGATCCAACGTGAATTTTTCACCAGGATAATGCTCCTTACACACAGTCAGGTGTGCTCCTTACACACAGCAAGGTTTTCATGTCTCAGTCAGGTTGCAGCATTTCCTTTGGCCTGCTGGTCCCCAGCTAGGATGACAGCTTAGCCAACCTTAGATTGTGCAGGAGATAGGTGTGTGTGTGTGTGCGTGTGCGTGCGTGTGTGTGTGTGTGTGTGTGTGTGTGTGTGTGTGTGTGTGTGTGTGCGTGTGTGTGTGCGTGTGTGTGTGTGGGTGTGTGTGTGTGTACATCTATCCATCACATCTGTGTGTTTGTCTGATCGTTTAGACAGTTGAACAAGACTTGCTGATTGACATCCACAAGCTCAGCTAGTTCACAAGTTCAGTCTTGAGCCTCACCTGTCAAAAGCATGGAAAGAGAAGAGTGTAGCTGGGGAATGAGAAGGACATGCATGTAGACAAGGAGAAGGACACAAATAGAGGGAAGGAGGAGGATGCAGACTGATGGATAGAATGAGGAAGACACAGGGATGACGCAGATAGGGGGAGGGGGCAGGAAGGGGGGGGTACAGGTAGGGAATGAGGAGGATGCAGTTAAGGAATGGGAAAGGTGGAGGTAAGGGGAGGGTACAGGTAGGGAATGAGGAGGGTGCAGGTAAGGGGCGATGAAGGTAAGGGGGATGAGGAGTGTGTTGTAAAGTTTTATTACACAGCATAAATCCAGACACCAATGCTCATCCCTCCAGCTGCACAGAGGAGAGAGAGGACAGCTTATACTCCTATAGTTTCCTTTAATAGAAAGACTTGGACAGACAGCCTGTAGAGAGGAGGAGGCTGCCTGACCTAGATGTCGGCCCAAAAAGGGGTCAAGGAAGTGAGAGAGAAACAGAGAAACAGGAAGGTAGAAGAGAGAGAGAGAGGGGGAGAGAAAGAAGCAGATAGATGGAATGAAGAAACTACAGAATGTTTGCTGTTCTGTAACCACTTTCTTACTTCCTCTATACGTGTAACAGTTTTACTCAGTACTGCAACAACAGAACGAACACACTCCTAGTGCAATCACACCTGATTGAGAAAGGCTGAGTGTGTGTACAGTGTGTGTTCAGTGCAGGGTTATTGCATTTTTTTTCGTGCTCTAACACACAACTGAATTAATGAATTCTGACTTCAGAATTAGATAATGAGATAATTTGATAGGTGAGTGTGTGAAAGAATGAGAACATAATTGTATGCACTGCTGGGACTCGACGTGAGGAACTGTTAGAGGTAGTTGTAATTACATTAGTCTGAATTTTAAAAAACTTTACTGTTTCTACTTTGAATGCTATTCTTGTTGCATTTGTTTTGATTTGCCAAATATTTGTACATTTTCAATTCATTAGCATCACAAATGACCATTTAGGCTTCATTTCTCAGAATCAGAGTAACCTATGTTAATGATATATATCAGACTGTAACAAACACAACAATTAACAGTGAGTAATCCAGCTGAAAAAACAGAATTCACTAGTTGTCAGCTGCATTAAATCCCAGTTTATATTCCAAAGGTAGCCTTCCAGTGGTTCAGGATCAATGTGACCTACAGAAATTTTTGTTGTGTTACACTTATCATAAAAAAAAATCCACTTTAAATGCCGAAGGGTCCTTCCAGTGCTTGTTTACTGCTCTATCCACATGTACACGTTCAACCTGCATACAGACTCTGACTGATCAGTGAAAGGGGGCGGTGCTTATGAACTATGTCATGCTTCCCTCAGGTACAGTTATAAACATGGCACAAACTTCCACTGTTATGCAAAAAAAATTCAACTGTACATGTCAAACCTGATGATTAATCTAGATTAGGACTGCATAGAAGATGTAAAACCTTGGATGTTGCATATGGGCCTCCTTCTAAATAGTCACAAAAGGGTCTCTTTTTGGGTCCTAAAACTGCAAGAAATAATTGATTAGACTGAATGTAATTGTAATGGCTGATTTATCTGTTATACGTGGTTCAGCAGCAAAAATCTTGGGATCATAATTGATTCAGATTCATAATTTGACCAACACATAGGTGATATTACTAGGACAGTGTTTCTTCATCTTTGTAATATTTACAAGTTAGGAAATGCCCTGTCATTGCACAATGCCAAAAAACTAGAGCATACTTGCATCACCTCAAGGTTAGATTATTGCAATGTACTCTTGTCAGGATGTCCCAGCAGGAACTTAAATAGACTAACCTAAATAGTTTAAAATGCTGCAGCCAGGGTCCGACTAAAACTAGAAAAGGTGACCATGTTTTAACACCACTGCATTATGAGCTATCATAATCACTCCGATTACAGGGTGCTGGCTTCCTACTAGTTCCCAGAATTCAGAAGGCTGCAGTAGAGGAAAAACCTTTTTTATAAATCTTGATTGATTGAAGTCACGGACCCAGATATTGGTTTACAGAGGAAAATAAGAAGGGAGAGGCTGTTTCCCCTCTTTCTTTGCTCACACAGTGTTGAAATTTCAAGTATTTTAAATATTTCAAGTCCTAAGAAGGGATAATACTGATACATAAATAAAAAATAAATAAAAGACAGTCAGGTTTATTTTATTTGAACTTTCAAGTATTTTTTTTTAACAATTATAAATATATTTGTCAATCTAATCATTACCAAAGAAATCATCGATATTCTTGCATTGTCATCTCAGAAACACTCTGGATGATCAATGTCCAACAGAGCTGCTGAGGTATAAAATGTTTTGAGACCTTATAAAGCCAACAATAAATTAATTAATGAATTGCAGGTGCAAGTAAATTTTGAACAAATAATGATCAAATTCATACAAATATTTAAATGGTCTTCATTTTTGCATCTCTTTTGCATTGATGTAGCCTAATATCTCCTGAAAATAACATCTATCTAAAATAGAAAAGGTTTTTCAATGTTTTGGTGAATAAAAATAGTCAAACTATAAACAAATCCTGCAGAATTAGCCTTATTTTTTAAAGAATATCAAGCAGATATAGATAGAACATTACTGTGAACTTTAATTGTTAAAACAAGTCAACGAGCTTTTGTCCTATGATACAATAATATACAGACCTCAGATTACACGTGATCTGATCTATCTGAATTACTTTTGACCTTTTCACATGTACATGGGAACCTGTGAGACTTGCAGGGGCTGGCGTCTGGACAGTACAGTCCAACACATGGGATATGTGGCATAGAAAGGGACTCAACAATAAATTATAAATCAAGCTAATCTAAACCATCAGCTTTGTTTCATATCATTTGCTTAAGCTCTGCATGTTAAGGAATCACGCTTAAAATATATGTAATGTGGATCAAACAGTGTAAACATGGTCTGTATTGTTTCTGGTAATTGAACCACCCCCAACACCTAACATCAATTCATAATGCGACCGTTAATAATCCCATAGACAAACACTGCTGCACCCACAATGTTGCTCACCATGCTTCAATGGACCACAGAGTAGGTAATATGCTGGTGGTGGGTCTTTCTCAGCACTGCAGTGACACTGACATGGTGGGTGGGTGCATGCTGTGCTGGCACAACCAGATTAGACAGCAGTGCTGGTGGAGCGTTTAAACGCTGTCCACTAACTGTCAACTCTATTGTAGATCGAACACCTTGTAGATGTAAAGTCAGAGATAGAAGCTCATCTGTTGCTGCACAGTTGGTGTTGTCATCCATGTAGTCCTTCATCAGTGCCCACAGAACACTGTTGGTTGGATGTTGTAGGCTGGTGGACTATTCTCAGTCAACCAGTGACACTGACGGGGTTTAAACACTCCAGCAGCACTGCTGTGTCTGATCCACTTTAGCATCACAATGATACCAGTGCAACACACACAAACACACCACTACCATGTCAGTGTCCCTGCACTGCAGTGAATGACCAACCACCCACATAATACCTGCTGTGCGGTGCTCCTGTGGGGACCATTGATTAACAGTGTGAAAGAGGTTAAAGTATGCAGATAAACAGATGGAATAGAGTCTGTAATTATAGAACTGTAAACTGCTCCTCTATGGTAAGTGGAGCTGATAAAATGGACAGTGAACGTAGAAACAAAGACGTGGTCATAATGTTTCAGTTGATCTGTGAAATCAGTGTCACAGGTGAAACATTAGGTACGATAGGGTTAATAATCACAATCACAAAACACTTCATCCAGATCCCATTAATTAGTCCCCAAAAATCCTACAGTCCTGTATCACTGTATTCCCCTCATCTCCTTCCCTCTCTTTGTCTGTATCTCTCTGTGGTTTTGGACAGTGAAATGAAGAAAGGCTCCAGAACAATCAGCATCCTCAAACAGGGCTATTTCTGGCCTGTATGAATTTGATGAGATCCTATTTCTCTCAGCCCTGATCCTGTTCTCTCCTTTCACACTCAGCACTTTCACTTATTTATAGCAGTGGTGATGGTAGTAGCGTCACAATTAAACACAGCTTTCTAACAGGAGTACTGCAGCCTGTTCTACAACCTGGGCACAGTCTCAGCTGAACCAATGTGGGGATTGAAGGGTTAACCCCAGTGCAGGTTGTGAAAGAGGAGACGGCTGGGGGAGATTACACTGTGGAAACACACATCATATCTTTATGGATTTCTCAGAACTGCTATTTCAGTTTCAGATGTGCTTTTTGCCTCCCATCAGTCTCTCTCTATCTCGCTCTCCCTGCAAACCTCAGTCCTCAGTGTCCATGCCGACCAGCACCAGAAAGTGTATTTATAATTGCAGGAGTGTGTGTGTGTGTGTGTGTGTGTGTGTGTGTGTGTGTGTGTGTGTGTGTGTGTGTGTGTGTGTGTGTGTGTGTGTGTGAGAGAGAGAGAGAGAGAGAGAGAGAGAGAGAGAGAGAGAGAGAATGAGAGAGAATGAAGGTGCTTAAAATGAAGGTGCTACAAAGGAGACACCATTTTTAGATTCATAAGGAACAATTTGTGGAAAAGAGATGTGTGAAGCAGATATAAATGACTGCAAGTGATTAAAATTATAGTAAAAACAATGTATTGGTAAAACTGCTCTTGGATATTCATTTACACACACACATACATGGATATTCATACACACACACATCCTCCCAGAGGAGGATGGGTTCCTCTCTTGAGCCTTGGTTCCTCTCAAGGTTTCTTCCTCCTAAACTGAGGGAGTTTTTCCTTGCCACTGGCTGCTCATTTGAGGCTTGGACCCGGATCCTTGTAAAGCTGCTTTGTGACAACTTGCTGTTGTAAAAAGCGCTATATAAATAAAATTTGATTTGATTTGATTTGATTTAGCAACTTTAGATAGAGTACTAAACTTAGAGTAACTGTAAACAAAACAGTCACTGTAATAGAGTAAAAGTAGACTATAATCAAGTTTACTGTGTTATTTAACACATGGACAAATGTGCACATTCATTCAGTTACAGCCTCATATGCATGTTGCATTTGTTGGACTAAAATTTCTGTGAACCTATCATGACAGCTGTACTTGTAGCTATTCAACAAACATAGGTTCAAGGTTCTTTATTTTTGTCACGCACACAGTTATACGAGTACAACGTGCAGTGAAATGCTTATTGTGACTGTAAAGCAGCCGCGGCAACAGCAGACTCAGCAGCGCCATCTTATATAGAAAAAGAGAAGCAGTATACATGAGGTACGATGGAACAAAAAACATACACCCAGACCTTGTTCCAAGAGGAGCATAACTTAGGTAGATCCGAGCGCTAAGAAAAGCACACATAAAATGAACATAGACTGGGTAATAAGGACGGTATTCGGGAGGGGGTTGGGGCAAAGGGAACTGATATAGGGGAGGGGGGGTAAAAAGTTCAACAGCATAGTTTTTCAATTTTCATAGATTTTTCTCAACTTTCAGACAATAATACTCTTTTCTGACATTGCCACCTCATGGATAAAATTACCTTCACACTCAATAAGGGGAAAAAGTCAAATCAGCCAAAACCATTATTATAGCAATTTGAATACAAAAAGTGCAGTTGCTGATTAAAGGTTATTCACACTCACATCTCCAATACAAAATAGTCCTTTATGGAACTGAAATGGTTCTTCTATGCCATCACTTGAAGAACCCTTTGTCGCACTTTAATTTCAAGTCTATATAGAAAAAGGAAAAAGAGAGAGAGAGAGAGAGAGAGAGAGAGAGAGAGAGAGAGAGAGAGTGTGTGTGTGTGTGTGTGTGTGTGTGTGTGTGTGTGTGTGTGTGTGTGTGTGTGTGTGTGTGTTCATGCCAAAAAAACACTTTTGATTGAATTTCCAGTGCTCCTGTCAATGTAATCAATGTGTTGGCAGTCAGTGAATGTGCTGAATGCTGACCCATGCAGAAAAACAGACTTTAGGATGAAATGATATTTACTTCCCTAAAATATGCTGCACTAGATAGAGTCTGTTACCGCAGGCCCATTTTCCATGGTCACACTGTACTGACCATTATGCATATTTATGATTAAGCGGTCATAAACTATAATGAATGGTTGTGGACACAACTTTTAATGAATGCATAGACAGAAATGTTTGGTAAGTAAATTATGTGGATATTCTGAACGCTGTGATTTTGTTTGTTTTCTTTTAATATTTATTCATTTATTTTCACAACTGAATATGGAGTTTCACATTTGTTAGGCAACTGCGTTGTCTGGAATGATGGGACGTCCAGTTCCCTTGGAGTTAGGGATCATCCAACATCCTGACCCAACACTCTTCCGACTCAATGAATATGTAGTGAAATGTAGTAGAAAGCTTCCATTGTTTAGTAGAAAAAAGAATGAAAGAAACCATATATAAGCAGTCATATCCCAGTGCTTTTGCTAATATATATTTAGATTTGGTATCTGGATTTGAAATGAATTAATTCAATGATTTTAAGGAATTTTTACATTTACATTTTTACATAGACTCTCAAATAAATCAAATTTTAACTTTGATTTATGATCAATTAAAAATGGAAGTCTGGAGCTGATTCAAATGAAGTGTTCATTTGTATGTTGCTCATGGGATCTCTCAATATGCAGTCCAAGGAGCTGTCAAGGGAAAGTGAAGAAGGCCATCATTAGGCTGAAAAGAAAACACCTTCTTAGATTAGATATTAAAACGACGGAAAAAGAAGACCATGGATAACAATAAGAAGTGCTCGAGACTAAAGCATATACTTGCATATGTCAAACATAGTGGAGTTATGTGAAATGAATGGCTGCCATGGGAACTTAATAATTTATTGTATTTATTGTATTTATTGCTGATGTGACTGCTGATTGCTGCAGAATGAATTCTGAATGTTTATTGATCTACACATTCTACTCAGATTCAATCAAATGATGTTAAATGGAAAATGACATTTTGACCCAAAACACACAGCAAAACTCACCAAGATGATTTAACCAACATTTAATTTATTCTTAATGTAACAATAGAACAAATTAAATGTTCATAAACAGCCCAGTCAGTCACATGACCCCTTACTGAAGACATATCTAAAACCAGAAAGAACCTCAAGTAAGCAGCAACTACTGGTGGCTGTAGTGAAGGCTTGGTAAAGCATCTCAATCAAGTAAACTGAGCAGTTGTTGATGTCTGTGGGTTCCAGACTTCAGAAAGTCATTGACTGTCATTGACATTGATTTATTTCTGTTTATTTACATGATTTGGCCACTTCTGTTCCTTTTGTAGTTTCATGGTGATTTTTAAATTAAAGTCTTATAATTCTGGTAGGTTTTATAGTATTAGGTAAAGCATATTTAGGTATATTTAGAAAGATTAGGTATATTATACACTGACTGACCACTTTATTTGAACCCCCCACCTTATAGCTATACTCGATTAGTTATTAATTTCTAATCACAGATAAGATGGAGGGACATTTTGGGGGCATTTACCATGTTCAACCTAGCAATGAGGCCAAAAAATGTGCATTCATACTGTGTCAGTAGTGTCACTGCTGTACTGAGAATGGCACACCATCCAAATAATATCTAGTCAGCAGCAGTGCTGTGGTCTAAAATGGACCACTGAACAATGATGGGTAGAGGAGGACTGAAATTGGAAGGCATTTGATGGGCCACAGTCTTTAGCTGTGCAGCTTTGAGCAGAAAAGGAAAGTGAAACTGGTAAATCCAACATTGTAAATGTTCTTCAATTTGTGGAGGAACCTCTTAAGGCGCTTCAAGGAACATTTAATAAACTCTTGTCCTTTTATTGAGATTCCTGCACAGTTTCAAATTCAAGAACCTCCAAACATTCCTCAAGTATTTTGTACTTTTACAGAGCAGACAATCAGAGATCATGCTCAGTCAGCTTCCATCCTTTACTTGCTGACATTATTCATTAAATATTAATGAGGAGTTATTTATAACCATTGCTGTTTTAACATGGCATGGAGCACTGCTCAGACACATTGGCTTCACTCAGTAAACAAACTCATTGAATGATTGTGGCAAAACTGGCCTCGGTGTATGACAGTCCTGGTTAACAGGAACAAGATGTTTCAGGCTGTCAGGCTCTTCACTGTGCAACAATTTGACAATCCCAAAATTGCTGCTTGATGTGCTTCACATCTCTTTCAGTAACTGATCTTTCCAGTCATTTGTGACCTGGTTTAATCTAATTTGGGTGATTGCTGCTTGGGTAATGAATAGGGGTCTGTCAGACTGTACTGATAATTAAATGTGGTAGGCACAGCTCCAGAATCAAAGGATGTTCACCACCTCCCTTTAAAACACCTGACTACCAGAAATGAACACACGAAATGCTGTGTTTAGGTGAAAACGTTCAGCTTCAACAGAAAAGCATTTTCAATAAGACTGGTCACTCTGGACACCATGCCCAATGCCAAACATTGACTAGATGGGTATAAAGCCCCCGATACTGCGCTGTGGAGCAGCTGAACTGTGTTCTCTTGACCAGTGGAGCTCTATCCAATATAATTGTGATCCAGAACTAGCGATGCACCGATCAACATTGTGTGTGCATGTGTGTAGTGGAACACTCTCTGTACTGACATGTGCTGTTTGTCATCTACTATTGTAATATTATTTTAAAGCCAATACCTGGTGTTGATGCTGAAAGCAATCAAATCCTCATTGCAATGTTCCAAACAAAAAAGAGTAAAAGCCTAAAGACTATTTCTTTCTTAAACAAAGAAATGAACATTGCTATTTTTAATTCATTTGATTTTAATATATAGTGAATTTGTAAATGTTAAACCATCTCAAAATCTAAAACATATTAAAATAGTCCTGAAAAACTGAATGTTTCAATTTTACATGCAATAAATTGGTAAACAATCATTTTAATACTACCCACTATTAAAAACCTTAAATCTAGTTCTATAAGATGATTATGAAGTTTTCATTGTACAGCACAGTAATGTATAATAGGTGATCACCAATGTATTTTTATATGAATGCAGATATTTCAATGTGCAATTCAGACTAATATGAAAGCAAAACCAGTTTGCAATATACAATTAACTCAGTTCAGAGCACATCAATTCACTGGACTATTCGGCACATCCCCTGCACCAACATGACTGATTAGGCTCTAAAAAGGCCTGTAATTAGCTGAATCAGGAGTGTAAGAGGTTGCAATAACATCATCTCTTTTGTGATGTAGGATTTAATAGCAGTGCTCCAACTGAAGACACGAGATACACAATTAAGCATGAGCCATAGAGAACATAGAGTGTGTGATGACTAGAAAAGACCTGACTATTGACACTGTGGTTCAGTTAAGTTCACACATAAATTCTCAGATTTCATGTTCAGTTTTTCTCATAAGCATTCTCTCACCTTTAGGTATCAACTATATATCTCGTCCCCGCCGAGGTCACTCATGTTCTAATAGTGAGACATTTCAAAGCAACAATATGTCTCATTTATTTACAATACAGTTTCAAACTCATTTTGATGCTCCATTGACCTAAAACAAGGAGCATATCTATCATTGCTACTTCAGGCTCAGTATGCCAGAAAATACACACTGTCGTTTTGGTAAAATTGGCAGGACAATTCTGACAGGACAATGAGACTGAGGCCTACTGCCAGTATGACTACAATATCTACTGAAGTAGAGATGATTTTGTTTGTGAGTGATCTGGTTGTCTATTATTATCTGTAGGCAAATGATTTTTGTTTCAAGGTAAAAATACAAAAAGATTCTCTGAAGTTATGCACTGCTTGCATCAACATGTCTTTTTTAGAGATCAAACCATATTTGGATTTTACTTGATTGTACAAAAAGCAAAGCTAAAACACTCCCTGACAAGACAGTTTCATGCTGATACATTTTTTTCTGGTGTCATATACAGAGCTATGAATGTGAACATTCACTTCTTAAACCTTCAATTTATGTCAATGTCCTTCAATTTATATCCATTGTTTATTTATGGAACCAACAATGGATCTTCTATGGCAATGCTAAAATAACATTTTGTAGCATCTTAATTTTTTAACTCTTAGAACCCAAGATCTGCACATTGCTTTCTAGGCTCCATAACTACAGATCTGAGTGAGTAATCAATTAAAATTCACTAATTTCCAACAGAATTTAATCCCAGTCTAAATGCCAAAAGAGCCTTTCAGTGTATATTTACTGTTCTGTCCATGTGTACATAGTCAACCTGCATACAGACACTTATCATCAAAATGGGTGGAGCTAATAATGTCACTGAGCCCGATATTGAGTTATAAAGAAATATAAGAATGAAGGGGCTGTTTCAGAATGTAAGTCATGAGAAAGTATAACACTGATACATATATAAATAACACAAATAATAAATGATATTATTTATATATATATATATATATAAATATTTTATTTATTTTATTTTTTTACTTGGACTACTGTCACATATTCTGAAGAACCTATCATTGAAAATAATATTTTTGTCAATATAATCATTACAAATAATTAATGAAAATATTCCATTTTCAGCAATTTTCAACTTTCTGGTTGATCAATTTCCAACAAGCTTTCAGACTCAGCTTTCTCATTCCCACCATGTGACATGACAGAACAACACTCTTAACATTCTTATTGAGGTACTGTTTTTTTCAAACCTTCTAAGCAAAAAAAATGTAGGCGCAAGCACATTTGTTTTCAAAACATGGTCAAATACCAATACCTAAGTTCTCTTACATCTTCAAATGAAGACAAATATAAGTAGCATGGGTTCTCCTGAAAATAACAATATATGGCATGTGTGACTGTCTCCTATAAATACATTTCTAGTTATTGTTGATTTTGTTGTTGTTGTTTTTTGTTTGTTTGGGTTTTTTTTTTTGGGGGGGGGGATAAAAATGCATAGGCTAAAGGCAGCATAGGGTTCTAAAGGTTAAGAATGAAGCTTCAAATGTCCATATATTGCTTGAATAAACAATATGAATCTACAGCACCTGTATATCTGTATTATATTTACACTTTGGGAGTTGTATACGTCATCAGCAGTGGCTGCAAGCATGATATTAGTGTTAGCGTCAGGTGTTGCTGGGAATGTTTTCCAGATTTAAAATATGTTTTGCATCTTGTCTGCAGGAGAGTTGTAACGAAGGGTCTGAGGCAGGCTGCATGTGTTTTTATTAGGGACATACCAAATTTCATCATCAGGACAGCTAGGGGTCAGGAAACAGGCAGACAAGCAGTGAAGGCATAACCATAAATCCAGGTCATAAAAAAACAATAGGTCAAAACAAAGAAAGGCAAAAAGAAAGTAACGCTCAGCACACTGTACGAAACGCAGCAGCTTTGCAGTGAGCGCCTTAACCTGAGTTGGGAAAAGAGTTCCAATCAGTCCTTGCAGGTGTGTTGATTAGATGAGCCTCAGGTAGGTGTGTGTGTGTGTGTGTGTGTGTGTGTGTGTGTGTGTGTGTATGTGTGTGTGTGTGTGTGTGTGTGTGTATTGGGGGGAGCAGAGGGTGCCATTAAGAAACTAAATAGAATCTGGTATCTAGATATTATCCAGACTTAATTGACATGATGATGCTACCTCTGTAAGAACCAATTAAAAATTTCTCCCTGATACTTTTTGTCTACCTGTTGTGTTGTTGAGGTCCCCCCCCCCCCACACACACACACACACACACACATTACAATCACTTCTAGTTTGCAACCACACATACCGGCTACAGTCTCTGATGGCCTCTGGTAGCATTATAAGAGAATGTAATGAAGTAACTTGTGCATTTTACTTCTTTGGGTTTACACATCACTGCAATACTGTATACACTTTGTCTGTAGAGTGACATGTTTTAGGCCCTGTAAACATCCTCCTTCCTAAAATAGCCACAATGTCCCAGTGGTAATGAACTGAAGGCATTGCAATCTATTTTTAATGGATTGTCATTGACTGTTTGTGCCCTCTGTGGACTGACCTACTCTCTTTTTGAATAAGTGAAGGAGACTGGAACTAAATCATTCTAGTTAATCAAGCCATGTCCTATAGTGATAGACAGCAATTCCCTACAAGGGATTTCTATTTATTTTTATTTATTTGCCTTCTTCTCCATACTCAATGCTGTTAATCTTCCTCTGAGAATAGCTAACCTCCTCCTCCTCTTTTTCTCACACTGAACTGCCCCTTGCTCTTGCCTGAGGAAACATGTGGGTGGTGGAGGTGGTTCAATACTAAAGTATCAATACTTGTGATCGAATCCATTCTCTTACAATCCTGATTATTCTTTTTGAGACTCCACTCCACGTGGTTCCCCAAATAAACAGTATAAATATTTATGATAAATACAATAAAGTTTGTTCTAAATGACTGAAGGGTAGAATCTACTTTTGACTCTAACTCTGGAGGACTTTCAGAGGACCTTTCATTTAGGGAATTCAGAGCACTTCTAGTGGCAAACTCATTGCAATATATAAATAAATAAAATGCAAAGAATGGAGAGATCTGTAATTTTTACGTACACTTCAATTGTGAGAGACAGAATCTAAAAAAATCCCGAAAATCAAATTGTATGATTTTTATATAATTAATTTTCATTTTAATATGTGAAATAAGTATTTCATAACCTATCAACCAGCAAGATTTCTGGCTCTCCCAGACCTGTTCGTTTTTCTTTAAGAAGGCCTCCAACTCAGCACCTGCACCAGTTTGAACTTGTTATCTGTATGAAAGACGCCTATCCACATACTCACTCAATCATATTCCAAACTCGCCACCCTGGCCAAAACCAAAGAGCTTGCCTTGTGGGGTAAGGATGATTCTGAAAGAGGTCCAGAATCAGCCCAAAACTACAACCTTGTCAATGACCTGAATATAGCTGGGACTCAAATTACTAAAAAACCACGCCACCCTGGATTAAAATCCCGCAGAATATGAAGGTCCCCCTGCTCATGCCAGCACATGTCCAGACCCATTTGAAGTTCACCAATGACCATCTGGATGGTCCAGAGGAGGCATGGGCAAAGGTGATGATGTCAGATGTGACCGAAACAGAATGTTTTGGTATCAATTCCACTTGCCATGTTTGGTGGAAAAAGAAGAGCGAGTATAATGCCAAAAACACCATCCCAACCACAAAGCATGGGGGTGGAAGCATCATACTTTGGGGTGCTTTTCTACAAAGGGAACAGAACCACTGCACTGTATTGAAGGAAGGATGGATGGGCCCATGTATCACAAGATTTTGGCCAACAACCTCCTTCACTCTGTAAGAGCATTAAAGATATGTCATGGCTATACATGCAGCAAAATCCCTCCTGCAGTGTGTGCAAACTACAGAAAAACGGGTCTGACCTCTGTAATTTCAAACAAAGGTTTCTGTACCAAATATAAAGTTCTGTTTTTCTATTGTAACAAATACTAATTTCATGCAATAAAATGCAAATTAATTCTTTAAAAATCAAACAATTTGATTTTCTGGATCTGGGTCTGAGCCAATTGTCCAGTGTATCTGGTGAATTGAGTATTTAGTCTCTGGGGTGTGAGTATGAGTGTTTTAGGTCAAACTTGTGTCAAACTTGAGTCTCTGGATACGAGCCCAAGTCTTGAGTCTCTGGGGTACAAGTCCAATTCAAGTCTTGAGTCTCTAGGGAATGAGTCCAAGTTGAGTCTTCAGTCTCTGGGTTAAGAGTTCCAAATCAAGTGTTAAATCTCTAGGGAACAATATGAATCTAGAGTCTGTGGGGTAAACATCACAGTATACTGTCAGGTTCAGGCTTTTTCACTGGCAAAACATTCTCTGTAACCAGCTTTGTTGTTTGTATATCAAATCAAAAATCACAGGACTTGCCTATTCCTTGTGCAAAGCTGAGGTGCAGTGCATCCGGATAGTATTCCTGTACACCTGTTTATGGCAAGAACCTCTCAAGCTCCATCAATTAGATGGGGCATGTCCATGCACAGCCTTTTTTAGACTCCTAAAAAAAGACTTTTTCACAAGCTGGTTTGTGCCCATTACTGGGTTCTGTCTGACCACTCTACCATACAGGCCTGATTAGTGGAGTGCTGCAGAAAAGGTTGTCCTTCTTAATGGTTGTTTTCTCTCTACAGGGCAACATTGGAGCTCTGTCAGAGGGAGTTATTTGTCACCTCCCTAACTAAGGCCCTTCTTCCACAATCACTCAGCTCTAGGAAGAGTCCTGGTGGTTCCAAACTTCTTCCATTTATGGATGATGGAGGCAACTGTACTCATTCAATGCAGCAGAAAGTTTTATGTACCCTTCCCCAGATCTGTGCCTCTATACAATCCTGTCTCAGAGGTCTACATACAATTCCTCTGACATGCACTGTCTACTATGGGGCCTTATATAAACAGGTGTGTACCTATCATGTCCAATCAACTGCATTTACCACAGGTGTACTCCAATCAAGCTCAGTGGAAACAAGATGCATATGAGCTCAATTTTGAATGCTATGGCAAAGGCTGTGAACATGTACTTTTTGTATTTTTTTTTTTTAGTTTTTATATCAAACAAACTTCTCACTGTCATCATGAAGTATTGTGTGTAGAATTATGAGGGGGAAAATGAATTGAATCAACTTTGGAATAAGACTGTAACATAACAAAATGTGCAAAAATGCTCTGTATGTGTATTTCACTGTATAGCACACTTTTCTCAGTTGTGTAGTGATGCTACACCACAGTGATCTCTGACACTGAGCTTTAAATTACAGGGTTATCAGTGGAAGCCATGTGCCTTTTCTCCAGAGCCTCCAAGCAATACATCTTCAACTGCTTCCAATCACCCCCAGCACATTGATCGAAAGGGGCTCAGGATGTCAAAGTACGATGCCCGTTTTCATACCCCCCGCTTTTATGTGCCTCTTCGGAAGTGCGGGTTATTGAATTCCTAAACGACTTTTACACAAGCCAACAGCGAGGCAGGTAAATGTTCGTCATTGTTCGCGCTTTAATGGTCTCGAGGGCCCTGTCGGGGACAAACTCATAAATCTGGGGAGTAATGTGAGATGCGTGAACGTAATCACCCTGATTTCTTGGTTTTCTGCATGAGGAGATAAATCACTGGTGGCGGGCCGCTGCATGCCCAACCAGGAAGAGCACTGGGAAGGCCATCAAGTTTCTGTCAGAGAACCACAGTGAGTCGGGATCAGCAAAGAGCACTGAAAAAGTGCAGGATGCTTCAATTTTGTGATTAGAATGGAGCACTCTGACTCACTCTCCGTTCACACCAAAGGACATGCTTCCAAACCACTCTGTCCAATATAAACTACATAGATTAATGAGGACTCCAACCGAGGCCCTTTCATTTAGAGAATTCACTGCAAACACAATTTTTTGCATTATAAAATATATATTTTTGTTTAATTTGAGAATGCCAGCTGCAGTGACATCAGACCCTTTATTCATCTCATTATCCACTTCTTCCTGGTGAGGGTTTCAGTGGTTCTGATGCCTATCCAGAGCTACTGGATGTCTACTTAGACAAGTCCCCACTCCATCACAAGGCACCACACACCCCTGGGGCAATTTTACATAGTTCCCATACCATGTGTGTTACTGAAGGTTGGAGAAACCAGAGCATCCAGAGGAAACCCATACAACACAAGAACACACCAAAGACCAGATAATTCTTGAGGGGGCCCCCCTTCCCCCTCATTCAAACAGATATGAGCTTAGGGGTTCACCACCTTTAAATATCAGTAAGTCAATCATTATCTTATCCAATTCTTGCTGAGCCCACTTGGAGCCCACCCATCAGGCACAAGGCAGGGATACCATGGCAGGGGCAATGTGCATTTTTTGGTGGTGGGAGTAAAACCAGAGTTCCCAGAGCTTAGAACACACAAAACTCCACACAGACAGCGACCCGAGGAGGGATCAAATTCAAAACCACACACCCCTTGAGCTGTGTGATGCATGCACTACCTGCAGCACCACTGTGCCACCCACCCTTGAATATAAAGTCTGTAAATTGATCAATGTAGCGATAGCACCAGTTTCTCGCCTCTTGCATTGTTTTTTCACTAAATGCTCACCAGCAGCAGGTCTGTGTCTGCCTCAGATAGGATTAAAAAACACCAATCGCTTGGGGTAACATCGCCCACGCAAGGCCTTTAATGCCAGAAAAGAATGTATACAGTGTTAACGGAGAACTACAAATGGTTTGAGGCAATGTGGCTGATCACAAGGCTCTTTTAAGTGGATGATTGTTTTACACTTTCATTTGCAGCTCTGGCTCCACAAGAAAGGAAAACAAACATTGGATTACACCAGCAGAGCAGAGCCAAAAAACAGCCAGGAGGAAATGCATTTATACAATTTCACTTTTCTCGCTTCATGCGTGTGTATGTGTGTGTGTGAGCACATGTTCACACCTACTTGCTTCTGCCTTAGTTCTGCTGCCTTGCTTGTGTGAAGGTGCTGTTAACATTCAATTAGCGAGCAATGGTGCACTGTACTCCAAAGCAGGCCACGATGAGCCAGGATCTGGGGGTGGTCAAAGGTCATCATTACTGGACCGAGAGCTATATATATCATCCTCCTTCTCACACCAGGCAGCCTTGGCAACACAAGAACATGTTTCTTGTCTACAGTATAAAATAAGCATGGGTGAGCAATTTCAAGGCATGTGTGGAATAAGCTGTGAATCTGGTTGGGGTCAGAACTGAGAGTTTCTGAGGACCTTGAGCAGACGGTAAAGGCAGATGCCACAAACAACTCCCACACGAAGAAGTTTCCATCAAAGTAGTACCAAATAGGAGTCATTTATATATATATACATGTACTCACACATGCGCACACACACACATCCACACACACACACACCCTTTAACTTAATTCTGACAGTTCTATGACAGTATTTCCCATTTCCATCAAATGTATGGCACAGTAAAGCTCTGTTTGCACACACAGTATAGATGAGAAGTACTGTGATATGTAGTGATATCTAATCCACATTTGACTCTTGGACCAGAAGATCTGGATGTATCTCTGCTTAGATATAACACCTAAAATGGAGCAGAAAGCTCCCTCATCTAATAAGATGAAAGTCAAATGTATTAGGGATGTATATTACTGCGGGGATTGTGTGAGGCTTTACAGTAGGCCTGTGAGGGAGGTGATGATAAGACGGGGAGAAGGCAAAGCTCTTCGGTTTTCCATATTAATGTGAGAGAAGAGGATTGTCTGGATCTCATTCTTAACACTGCAGTATTGCAGGAGAACTTTCAGTATGCTGGCGGCAGGGGACAAGTACTTCTCTGAAAGTGCTGCAAACGAACAGCCCTCAACTGGCTCTTCAGTGTCCCGAAGTGCCCAGTTGTGCTGAGTGACCCGTGGAGTGGTCTAAATCTGTTTAGTGCATGCAGCCTCCCCTTAACAATGCATGGATTTCAATGGAGGTCAAATATTCCTATAGATGTGTAACAGATGGGGAATTTAGAAAACAAATCAGGTCAAATATGAGGTCTGATTATCATGGACAAGTGTGGTAAAAAACAACAACAACAAAAAACAACCTAATATTAACCAATCAACAGTAAATGTAGCAAATCCAGGGCTAGAAAGTAAACATTCTTCAATCCTGGAGAGGATTTTGCTTTCTGGACTTGAATTTGTCAATCTGCCTCTCCTTGAGTGATGACTTGACAGATGGTAAAAGTAGATAGCTCCCAATAGGAGAACTTTTCATCAAAGTTGCATCAGGTTTCTACATCCTCTATAGAAAATTGTCGAGACAATGGGTTGACAATATTTCCCTCTGGAATCAAACATATGACACATATGACAGCTCAGCATTTGCACAGAACACAAGGTAGATGCAACAGACAAGAGTATTGCGCTATGCAGTGATATGCTACTGCATATTTGACTAAGCCAGAGGATCGAAATGTATCTGTGCTTCTGAGCATAGAAAAATGCTTTAATTATACATGTTTACATGACTTCACTTTTTACATGATTGCAAATAAATAAAGTGTGTTACACCAATTTCTGCCACCACTTGACACATTTAATTGTAGTTGCTTCAAGTAGTAAAAGTAAAACCGAGCTGTAAAATGGGCCAATTCCAAATCCTCAAAGCAGAAACAGTCTTTGAGGCAAAATGCAATGTCTGCTTCTAGAAAATGTGATAATGAGGCTGGAAAAGCTTAGCTGGTTAGAGGCGAAATGTTAACCAACTACAACCTCTTCAGCTAGATAACTCCACTCCATGCCCAGAGAACGCCACGAAGACAGCAACATCCAAAACGTACAACCGTTCTGTTGCAACAAAAACTGATCCACTGCTGAGATATGCTAGGCTATGGTTTGTGGGTATGGAGAGATCTGGTGAGTGCGTTCAGCTACTTCATGTGTGCATCTTGCTGACACAGATAGCCAAATAAACACACACAGCTTGTCTACAGAAATACTGCCAATAGAATAGGACTCTCCAGAGCAGATAAACCTGAATCTCTTGGTTCCATGTCTAATGCCTGGACATTGTGAGAACTGGGAAAAATCCTGGTGAGCCACAATGAGAGTGAGCCGCTGAGAGGGCAAAGGATGCGATCAAAAGGGACCCCCTCTAAACCAACCAAAATGGACTAATCCCCTATCCACCCTCCTGTTTGCTGAAACAGGCCTGGTCAGTATAAAAATGCAGGGCTGAATTTAGTTGCCACTCCAGCCCTGGCTTGAGGGATATAAAGCCCCCCTCCCAGCATTGACCTGTGGTACTGTGCTCTCCAGAATGATGGCACTCCCTCCAATACTTTTGGGATGAGCTGGGGAGTTGTGGATGAAGTGGAGTGGTGACCATCCAACATCCTGACCCCAGTAATGCTCTGGTCACTGAATGCAATCAAGTCCTCACAGCATTGCTATAAAATCAATCAGAAAGCCTTCCCTGGACAGCAGAGAGTTACTTCAACAGAATAAACTCTTTAATGCCCTTGATTTAAGAAGAAACGATGAACAAGTTGGTGTAAGATCAGAAAACTAATCTCAGCATACCAAGAGGAATAAGTTTCTTTTTTATATAACCGTTAATTTTTGAAATTATAACTTCATGGTATAATTGCTTCTATTGGTTTATTCATCAAAAAAGTTCAGCTCACAGCTCAGATTTTTAAATGAAAGCCAAAAAATAAATGGACTTAGAAGCAGTATACACAAAAGCAATACAATGGGCCTATAATTCCATATAATAAATGACAGCCAGACCGCTGTATTGAACCTTTGTCTCATAAATAATATGTTCAACACTAGCATGCTGACTGTTGTTTCTGTATTGGCTACACTGCAGTGAGAAATGTGATCGCCCTCGCTGATGTGTTTATGTATCCTTAACTTTTTGGTCCAATAGGCCAAACCACTGCATTTGGCCACATCAACTACCTCCAGGAAGTTGGTTTTCTCAGGATGTTTGAGTAAGCTCAACTGCTCACATTTTATTGCATTGGAAAGAATCATAAGTCTTGGAAATGGCCCTCTTAAGCTCATTCAATGCTTGAGCGCTTCATCAAATTGAGGGCATAACTCAGCAGGTTTCTCTGACACAACATTACACCTGTTTTCTTTTCTTTTTTTTCTTTTTTTTTTTTTGCCCAAAAGCATAGTAGCTTACTTTGCAAGCTGAAGAGTTTCACTGTCATAAAATCTTTACAAATCCACAATCAACATTTGTGTCATGTGAATGGAGTGACTTTTGAGGAATTTTAGGAGGAAAGGAAAGAACCATGTATAACGAGGGATCTGAACTTCTCTAAATGAATCCAGGCTGGTTATGCGATCATTCTATTCCCACATCAGCCCTATTACTATTTTTAAAGAAATATCAAGGACATTAATGGGGTGTTTTATTTGTTTGTTTGTTTGTTTTGTTTCAAATGTTTTGATAGAGAGATAGAGCCCCATCTCTCAGAAATGCCTTTCTACACAGATTATACTATATTTTTGTACAATTGAATATTTGTGTCAGCAATGGACAGCCTTTAAATCAGCTAAATTAATGAATTACAAGGGGTGTATGAATACTTTTGTACATTTATTACACTTATGTACAATTATCTGCTAATTCATTGTTTCTTCTGAAATCAAGGGCATTAAAATCATTTACTGTCCATGAAAGGCTTTCTACTAGATTTTGGAGCCTTGCTTAATATTGGAGGGCTTTATACCATTTGAGTCCAAGCCTGGCATTAGGCATGGTGTCAATAGGTTCTTATTTATCTGCACCAGAGAGTTTTTGGCTATTATTTTGGCAATATTTGTCTACAGGGACTAGATAAGCAGTGTGTGCATTTGGACAACTTTGTATCTGAATGCATTCATTAGTAGGAGTGTCCACAAGCATCTGGACACCACACAATAAAATTTATTCTAAAAGCTATAAAATTCCACGGAGAAGATCAAATGGTAAACTGTGGGATCCAGACAGTAATTATATGTGTGCACATGTGTACATTCCATGACAGGTATGTTTATGCATTACATTCTATTTTTTGTTATACTGTTCAGACCAGGGGTGGCACGGTGGTGCGGTGGATAGTGCTGTTGCCTCACAGCAAGAAGGACCTGGGGAGTTTGCATGTTCTCCCCGTGTTTGCGTGGGGGTACTCCAGTTTCCCCCAAAGACATGCATGATAGGTGAATTGGTGACTCTAAAGTGGCCCTTAGTGTATGGATGTGCATGTGTGTGTGCATGTGTGCGCCCTATGATGGATTAGTGCCCTGCCTAGGGTTGTTGCCGGCTGGGCACCGGCTCACCTGTGACCCTATTCAGGAATAAGTGGTTAGGGAATGAATGAATGTTCAGACCAGAAACAATGTCAGGCATGGTCCTGATGAACAAACTCCTTTCTCAGGGAGGTTAAATCTTTAAACTGGTCTGCCATGACAGTTGACTGGAAAAAAGCATGTCAGAGGTACAAGAAAACTTGCCTTCACAGTATTTTTGAGCACAACTATGCTCAAAACCCATTCATAGCTTACAGCATTGTATTCACATCCTTGCGTGAAGTATGAAGTAACCTAATGATTTTTGTGTTAGCTGGGCTGAACCTGCATTAAAAACATCTACTCAGAGCACAAATGACAGGGCATAACGGCAGTTCTCCATCCCATTTCCTGTACGGGCCCTAATGATTACTCTAGTCATGCCTTTGAATAAATGCATCCACCTTGTTAAGGGCCAAATGATTTTTCTCCAGGAATTGCTAATCATAAATAATGTATGACCTAATGCAGGGCATTCGGTCAAATGCATGCAGCTTGTAGCCTTGCCCTTCAGGGTACCCCTGGTTGAAAAGGAGAAAACGAAACCCAAGCTGGTGGACAGAGGCCTGGGGGGTTGCTTGGCCGGCATCCCAGAACGAACGGCAACATTTCTGTCAGACCACACCAACAAGCTATTTAGAATCAAGGTCAATTTACATATGTTAACGAAGAACATGGGTGCACATCGAGCGACAGGAGGCTAACAGCTGATTTAATGTTCCAATTACGCTGTCATGCTAGCTAGCATGCCTCCTGAAGGGTGTGGAGATGTTATCAAGGGTAGAGAGCTTCCTGCACCACAGCCTGGCAGGTGCCAAAGGGAATTCAATAGTCCTGCACATTTATGAGGGTGTAGATGTACCAATAGGAAGTGGGCATAATGCGCTCCTTCACAGAGGGCAAAGTAAAGGAGAGAACAATTACGGCCGTGTGGAGGCCAGGCGAGACGATCCATCAATGCTGTAAGTGCATCAGGGCCTATGAAGTTAAGTTGCTGCAAAAGAAGCAATCAGGCAACAGGCCCCACCCTCAGGTATTGCCCCTGAGAGCACTGCTCCAAAAGTTATTACTCCCACATTAAGAGTCACCTACAAGTTGGCCACTGCGTAATGAGTAGGAGCTTTAGTTGTAAGGTTTGTCCAGCTTGCATATTTATACAACATCTGTCTTCTTCTTCCCTTCTCATCATCACAATATTCCACACAGGTTTAGTCACATGCATTGTTAAAAATGAACAGGGAAGAATCTGACAACGTGGTTTTGAAGTTTTGAAACACTGCTTTTGTTTGTCTACATCGTCAGTTGACAGAGCAACATAAGGAATTCCAGCCATAAATAAGGCAATTTCTCCAATATGGTTCCCTTTACTTCTGTACCTATTTCTGAATGATGAGGCCATTTATACTCCAAGTTGCAGAATGATGCATTTTTGGGTATTAAGTTATCTGATGAATAATTTTACCACCCAGCTTTTTGGGCTCAGAATGAAAACCTGATTCCCCTTTAAAGGAAAATTAGGTTTTTATGGCGCTTTTGGGGAAAAAAGCTCTCCCTTTATTGGCTGGCTAAAGACACCAAGACAGCTCATAGGAGCCATGTAAACTAAAGTTTTAACAGCAACAGTGTCCTGAAGAGTTTGTAGTCAGTTAGCCTGGCCCCCACTTCCTTCCCTAGATTTGGCCTTCTCTATTCTTACTGGTACAAATAAGATGGTACTTTCCTTTTTGATGTTTGTTTAATTCCAGTTTGGTTCCAATGAGGTAGTCACATAGCTAGTGTTATCTTTTAGCGAAGTACAGATCCCTGTTCATTCTCAAAGAGTTTTGCTTCATCATGTGCTGCTTGCTCCCTTTTAGCACACAGTTGCACAGGGAAAACATTATCAGGATGCCTGGGTCAAAGAGCAATTTATCATCCCATAACTAGAAGAGTCTGGCAGTGATGAGCTGCTCTCTAGTATCAACACCAAATTCTACAGAAGTGCATGCCAAATTTAGATTTATGATATAACTGGCTTGTTTACAGCACTGTTTTGGTTTGACTGGACTTGTTTTTGAAAGAGGAACAGTGTTTACAGTTGTCATTTGCATGGACTAAACGCTCATTATTCAACTATGACAAGAAAATGTGTTTTCCATTCTAGACCCTTTAATTCACCCATCGTATTCGCTTCACACACACAGCCCTAAAGGGCAACGTAGCATGGCCAATTCACCGACCTCATATATTCCCTAAACTGTGTGAATACAAGGAAACACACCAAACTCCTCACAAACAGCAAGGGAAGCAGGGATTGAACCCACAACCCCAGGAGCAGTGTGACACTACCTGTGGCGCCACCATCCCATCCATACTGTAGAGTCTATTAAATTCAATGTAGACATCTTATAATCAGTCTAGATTTTGGAACTAGCAGGCTTATTAGCTCCTGGATAGGAACTGGAAACCCTTATTGAATTGAACTAATTCAGTTGTTGTCACAGAAATATAGAATTTCGATCCTAGGCCATAGTGATGAATTTCTCTGCTTGATTCTCCAAGTGTGAAAGACACCGTTATAGTCTTTCGGCTTGGACATATTGTGGATATCCGGTGTTAAACTTATCAATTTTGTTTTACACGTTTTAATAAAATGGTAATGCTTCATAGCCCCACTCTCTATTTGCAGCTCTCCCTCTTACCCACTTAGTGCAATACTCATTATGATGGGTGTCTTCAAAGTCCTTATTGGAAAGTCTGTTAACTTCGCGAGCCTCTTTGCAAAGTCGCGGGCAGTTATTTCCAGACACACAAGACCAGCCTCCACTTTCTATCGACAGGGAGACACCAAAATACAATACAAAGAAGGTCAAATTACCATTTCAAGAACACATTTTAAATCACTGATATAAATCTATTTATACAATTTTGCACCATAATGTGATTGTTCTGGGTACTGCACTTGTGAAGTGCTCACAATGTGAGTGGCCGGTCTCATTCAAAATGTCGTTGGTTGAATTTGCCTGTATAATGACATTATGTTAGCAGCACAAAACTGAAGAATGGTTCTTCAAATTCCTTTACAAAAGTGGATATTTAAACAAAAATCAAATGCAATGTTATGTAGGGAATCAAAATGGGTTCTTCTCTCATATCAATTCCAGGAGCATGTTTTTAAAACAGTGCAATTTATTTAAAGCTTCCAATTTCCCCCAAAAAAACAGTGGAAAACTATTAATCTCTTACTAGGACTGTAACTGTTATGCAGTGGGCCAAAATATGGTGTTCAATATTACAAACAAACTGGCTCTCAATAACTCCTTGCAGTAACAGCATTATATCTCCCTTTCTATCTGTCTGTTTGTCTGGGTTGGCATGATTGTCTGAGCTGATTCTCTCTCTCTCTCCCTCTCTCACTTTCTCTTTCTCTCCCACTGATCCAGCAGGGCTGCATCTGGCCCGGGCCTGTCAATAAAAGACAGCTAAATGCCAGGAAGGAGGGAACGGGCAGCAAAGTCATTATCCCGGCCCATATCGAGCCAGGAAGACTTCGCACAAGCCACTAAAGACAACAACAAAGAGACAGAAAGAGAGATGGAGCAAGAGGAGATCAAGGAGGGTTACAGAGACATAGAAAAGCACAGCGTGGAGAAAAGCAGGGCTTCTGGAGAAGAGAAGAGAGGAGATAGATAACAGGACGGGTAATCCATGAATGGCAGATGAAGACATGCATAGAGGCTGGGATGAAGATGGATGGGAGGAGTCAGGTTGAAGTGAGCAGGTGAAACAAGTGAGAAGAACAGAAAGGTGTGGAGAAAAGGTGAGCTGAAGGTGATTGCAGACCAGAATGAAGTCTGTAGATGATGCTTGCTTGAGCACATGAAGAGAGTTTATTTGGTGTAGAGCTTTACATTTCATGGGGGTTCATTAAACTGAAATTTCACCCAATCATTTATGTCTTATTTATGGAAATGGTTTTTTTAAGGATCAAAATGGAAGGTTCTTTAGGGAACCAAATTCTCTTTCTTCTCTGAGGCCCTGATTGAGGAAGACTGAGTCACTTCGTATGTCTGTAGGTCAGCCCCAATCTGTAAACAAATGTACTGGGGCTGTGGAAAATCTTTAAACCAGTCTAAACTGGCAGGGTAGTGGACAATCTGATGGGTAGAGACTGTAGAACATGATGTGCAAGGCTCTTGGGATGTTGGCTCTGCTAAAGCTATGGTGCAGTGGTCTTGGTGTGTTTTGGATTGATGGCCTTTATACTTTTGGGCCAAAATATGTTGCTGCACACAAGGACAAACTCCAGATTTTTTTAATAAGTCAAAGTAAGTTTGCTGTCTGGCTTTTACGCCAGAACCACATACAGGGTAGAAGGGCTTTGGGGGGGTAAAAGGGTCCCAAAACCCTGATATATGAAAAAATGTTTGTGACTATGTGAACATATCAAGAGGATGAACATGTAGGACTGAAAGTGTTCTGACCTTTGCTTTGTAATAAAGTGAAGTTTTATTCCCTCTATCTCTGTTTTTTTCTGCCTTTATCTCACTCATTTTCTTTCTCTTGTTCTTGTCTTTATAGATCTCTCAATCTTTCATCTCGCCTTTTTTTTACATGACTTTCCTTGTCACTTTCTCTGTTCTTTCATTTTTCTCAACAAAATTCTTCCTTTCTTTCTCTCTCTCAATCTCATTCACATTTTTTCCTTTACTCACTCCTTCTCTGTCCTTTTTGTGTCCTTCTTTTTCTCCCATTCTCTTTCCTTCTCTCTTGCATACCGTGTTTATCACCGGAGGCCTTTCTGAGACACCTGTGTGCAAAATCACTACTCAAAACTGGAGGCAGCACAAATGCAATTGGCTTAATGAACAACCAATTAAAATAATCAGTAAGCAGAGATGTATGTGTGGATGCATTGCATGAAAGGGGTGCAATTCAGTTTGAGATTTTATTGTATGAGAAATGATTTTCATATGATGTTTTCTCAAAAACAGCAAGACATTTCTCAAACCTAGCTAGGTAGCTTCTAGGCCAGCATTTCACAGCTTCTATTCAATCTATACCAGCAGTACCATGACATTTTCATGTAACAGTGTCAAACTAAGACAATTTTAATTTTCAATTTTATGTAAAGTTGAAGGTCCACACAGAGTAGAAACATATTCTGGGCTGTGCTTGACTGTGCTTGGCTATACTGAAGCTATGAAACTTCTTAACACCAGTCCTTCAGAGTGACTATTTAATCTACAGCTCTCTTATTTTGAGATCACCCGGAATTCATTACTTACTCCTTTTATTTTCAAAAAGTAGCAAATTACAATTTGATCAGCTCTTAAGGTTAAAACGCTTGTTCAAGTTTTATTGTCTATTTTAATGGTTTTCAATGTAATACCTTTTGGGTCTATGCTTTTCAATTCTTGAAGTGCAAACTAATGAAGACAAGTCAGACCATAGAATTGGATGGTTTTAACATTTTATTAACCTCAACATACTTGGTTCTTTTGTCTTTGTCTTTATCTAACCCCCAGGAGTGATGTGTGCTTTGTGGGTCAGTGTGTGGTGCTTTAGAGGAAGCGTGGGTTTACTGAGTCTGTCTTTATAGACCAGCTGAGAATTCTTCATAATTTGGAACCTACTATCTGGTACCTTAAACCAGAGTCTCTAAAAGAGAGCAAAGTGGGGTTTATAGGGAGTGAAGGAGTGTAGTCCAGTTAATGGAATTTTTATTGATTGTTAATAATGATGATTGTACCCTATAATTTCAAATCATGAGATTATAAAGGGCTGTGTACGGCAAAGAAGCCTTTGACCACCCTCTCACATCATATCATCTATGCTCTCCGAGGCTGTCAGTCACTTCATTCCTAAGTGTAATCCTGCCTTTTTATGATGAACCTGCCTTTTATGAGTTAATCTGAATAACTATTAGAAAAATGATGTCTGTAAAAAGAAATGCCAACATAAGCACAGGGAATGGATGGATGGAAATACAGTAGAGAGAAGAAAAATCAGATTTAATGCAGGCAGTTTTGCAACTGAAAGGGTAAATGGGTGGAGATAATAGTCATACTGCACCCAGCAAGCAGAGGCACTAGACCTGTGGTGGTTTCACTTTTGAGAAGCAATACACATACAGTGAGTTCTGCCTCAGAGACAGAGCTGCCTCCAGAACCATTTTGAATGGTGATTTTGCTTTCGAGACACCACTTGCCTCTAAATGGACACATAATGTATGAGGCGTGTAGGATAACACAACTGCTTTTTTTTGTCTGACCCTGTTAACAGTAAAACAGTGAAGGTCATTTGAGTTGTAGAGCTCGTTTGTAATGATGGCACTAAAGATATAGGGGGGAGTATTAGAGACACAAAAATACAACAGCAGAGGTTAAAGTGTGAGAACATTGCACAAACAACATGCTTGCGTTTCATAAACTTCTGTATTAAAAGCTACAATATACTCACTGTATAGAAAAGACAAGCTTTGCTTTCACAGCAGACAAAAACCAAGACCATTATGTGAATAAAACATTCATCCTAAAATTAGAAGAATGGAGAAGATCCTGACCTTCAAAAAGGTGTGAAGGGAGCAAGAAGGAAAAGTAAAAGAGAAAAGCTATGAGAGATGGAGGCATAAGATATGATGATGAGGGGTAGATGTGATTTTATGGAAAGGTCAGAGACTGAGAAATAGATTTCTGACTGGTTCTCTCTCATGGCCTGATGGAGTAGATGAGGCCTATCAGTTATGAAGACTACAGAGGAGGACGGCAGGCAGGGATATCCATATCCATATCAAATAAGTGACAGGATGAGTCCGAAGCAAAATCACTTCACAGGGAGCAAAGCAAAGGACAATTACACAGAAAATGTTCAGTCTATTTTTAAAGATTGGCCTTGGTCCCCTCTGTGGCCACATCATTGGTCTGACATTTGGAAAGTTAACTTGTTAAATTAAACACACCAAGGAGTGACGGCAGAGACCGATCTTTCAAAATGACAGAAGAAAAAAAAATGATTAAAAATGTAATGCTTTAAATACCAGTTTCTTAGTAGCTACTCAATCAAATTCTACAATTATTAGCACAGTTTAAGGTTTCAGCCCTGGACTGCTCTTTTCATTGCCAGACACACTGGACATTCTCAATCAAGCCTACACAAGTAAGCCTACAGTGTTAAAGGTAAACAGTCATTCTGATAATGTGCTCTATAATAAAACACTTGGGCTCAGGGATATTTGTGGGATGTACACTGCAGAATATTTTGCTGCTGTCCAATGAAATACATGTTTCCATTTTTGTCAATGTTTCGTTTTCTCCATCATTTGGACCCTATAGCAGCTCTGTAAGCTTTGTGAGTAATTCTGAATGACCAGTGCTTGACCCCCACATCAGGGCCTTTGGCTTAAGTGACACTGGATGTGTGATCACACTCCTAATTCTAGTCTACTCAGTAGTCTGGATCCAGTCCTTACTGTTCTTCATTCAAAACTTTCTCAATATGTCTCCATAATGATTAATAGTTTAATCAGTTTTGACAACTGAATCCTGAACCAAATGAAGCATTTTTCTTTTTAATTTAGGAATCCTTATGTGAGCAACAAAAATAGTTAAACCATACTGTTTGTTCTCCATTTCATATGTATGCCATGTGCTGTACACATGAAACAATAAATCAAAAAACAAGACAGCAAAGCCACAGAAATGCTCCTCAGCAGCTTCAAACAGCTCTTCTCACCTCAGCCTCCCGCACATTTCAGCAGTTAAATTTAACTGCCTCCACCTCCTGTTAGTCAGTGCTATTAAACACGCGTGTCATTATTAATAAATGCGATTGCAGAAGGAATGCAGTGCTCTGAACACCTCACACATTAGCTTCCACATTTGATACATATTTCACAAATACAAGCCAGGCTTTTGTGAGGGTGAAATGTCCCTTGCAGGCTAATGCCTGTTTTTAATACATTGCATTTTTCGCGGTTGTCAGCCCAATCTGGAAGACATCCCAGAGAGTCTGTGCTCCGTTTTATCTTCTGACACACCTGTGTCAGATGTTTTGCATTCCAGCTTGTTCATTAGCTGGCTCAGATGTGACAAACTGGAGGAGAACCAGGCTGGGTCCCAGCTGAGGAGCAGTGAAGCAGGTATTTGGGCAGTATCTACTAGGCAAGATGGCCAGAAAAAACTTAATTGAAGCTACACTATACCACCAAAAGTTTGTAGAGTCCTGCTCAGCCAATATTGTTTTCTGAAATAGCCTTCTGAAAGCTTATTAATAGTGTGTCCTTTTGAAGTAACAATATCTACTTATCAAGTAATGTTTTCCACTAGATTATGGAACATTGATGTGGGTATTTGTATGCATTCAGCCACAAGAACATTGGTCAGGCAGGTACTGATGTTGGATGGATGCTGGCACTTAAGCTCATCAAATGTATTGGATGAAGTTCCATCACTCTAAATAAGGCAATTCCTCAAGCCCATAAAAAAATTTAGATATTATATACATTTAGGCCTTCTTCCCCTGGTCCTGATCTTCAGCAGTGAAGGCCATGAATGTGATAAAAGTATTGAAGTAAGAATACAATTAAAGGTGCTTACACACTAAAGGATCAAAAAAGCAGTCCATTCAATGTACACCAGATAGAGTACAATATTAAATCAGACACATGTAGTAATGCAGGGTGAAGACTATGCCCCTGGACAGGAAAAAACCTGGAGGTGTTTTGATAACAAGGGGTAACAGTATTGGGCCATTATTGGGGAAATGTATTTTCAAGAACTGAGACACGCAAAGTTGTCGCACCAAATCCTAAACCTGGACACAGCTTTTTGCTCAGGGCCTGGTGCATGCACTGAAATCCTTCAATATATCAGTATTTTCTTACACCCCTAAATAATATTTGGGGCAGCTAATGCTAATTCCTGCATAATGCTGCTTTAACAGAAGAGTTTCAATGAAATCCAATTCATTTTAAGCCCTCTAGGTTTGAAGAAAACACAGAAAATGACTGGACTGGTACTGGTATCGTGATCAGAAAGGAAACGGGCTATTGTGCCCCTCTGAACTCAAGTCTGTTTTTCCTCTTCTGAAATCCCCACAGAGTACTTGAAGCAGACCTTGTCAGCTCTTAAGCTTTATAGTCCACTGACAGGTCCATCATACATATTACAGTGTGTCCATGTACTTTGTAGTCTTAGAAAGGGCATGTGGGACTAGTCAAAGTTGAGTCATATTTAATATCTTATGATACTATATACAATTTGCAATTATTGTTATTATTATTGACCATTGATCACACTCCTTATTGTGAGGCTTTGATGTTGCTAGTAAGATGGGCTCATTATTGGTTACTTACTTATATTCTACTCTTTGTACTTTCTGAGGGAAATCTGTGATGTTGCTGCATAACAATGTCCAGATTGGGACTAACACCAGTCACCAGGCAAAGCAGCCTGGGGCAGATGGGGATAATGGCAGATTGGTGTTATCTAAGATCATGGTGCTAGTTTGCAGCCCAGTCACGAATCAGGATTACGCAGTTAGTTCTAAGCTCCAAAGCCTTCAGTGATTGGCTCGCTTCATTTCTCAACACTCTACGTATTGATCCCCAAGGGGAAAACAGATTGGTTATGCGCTTTGAAAAGCAAACAAATTCACCAATAATCACCCTGCATGGTACGGTATTCGTACAAAAAAACAAACTTAACAGCTGATGTAGCAGAATTGGCCAAAAACAACAATAGGAGCTAATATCCATTCCTGCCAATTCCAGCACAAATGAAAACCTTACAATCCAATGTGTCAGTTTATGGTGGCCAAAGGTGAAATTTGAGCCATGCCTCCTCATCAGAGCCAATTCAGCCAGCTGCGACCAGAAAGCGCCATCAGTTTAATTGAGTGAAAAATTGTCTTTTTATTGAAGAAATGGGCTGGTGTTTAAATGAGGAATACAGGAATAATGAACACTGGCTGGAAGGTACACAGATGGGCAGAACTGCTGTGATGTTTCCTCGGCAAAACAGAAAACCATAAGAAACTTCTTAACCAAAGTTAATACACTCAAACAATTTTCAATGTTGATGTCCAATCACATAGAACTGAAAAATGGTTCTCTGAGTCATATCAATAATTGCAATGTTGGTGCTGTACTGTACGAGTAAAAGTATTGGGACACCTGTTCATTCATTGTCTCTTCCGAAATCCAGGCTATTAAAGAGTTTATCCAGCTTTTGTCGGCGTAATGTCTCTATGGTCCAGGGAAGGTTTTCTACTACATTTTGGAGCATTGCTGTGAGGATTTGATGGCAGTAGAGATCTAATCGCCTCCTGCAGCCACAGTGCAAGAGGGACATGATATCCTACCAGCACCTGCTGTATCACTGGCTTGATCATCAGCAGACTGCAGAGCTGATCCCTGGTGATGCAACAGTCATCAGATGCTGGGAGAACCAGACAGCATAATTGGCTGTCTGGTGATACTGCACTTGAGAAAGATCAAAATGTGTGCCAAAGGATGCACGTTAGCCTTAACTGTGAGAGTCCTACCTAATGGTGTGGGAATTGAAAATTGAAAACTCCTTTTGAGCAACAACTGGGAACAGGTAATGCAAGATTACTTTTGAGGTCTGTATATAATCGCTGTAGCAGTAATCCAGTTTTGAAGTGCCAATTACTCAACCCCATTGGGACTCGTCCCCTAACACACACAATGCTCCCAACACTAGGAGGGCGAAGACAAGCACATGCCTCCTCCATCAAATGTGAAGCCAGCCACCCCATTTTCTGAACTGCTATCATTGCATTATTGCTGGGCAACCAACGTACCAACACAGCATTGCTGGGCAATGCGATATAATAATTAACAAACACCTACGGCCCACATCAGCATGGCAAATTTTGCTCTATTGGACTGGGATTTGAACCTGCAACCTTCAGCTCAGTGTGCTAGCATATTAGAACACTGTGCCACTAAAGGATGGTGAGGATTTTTATATATCAAGGGATACCTGCACAGAATGGCTAAAAGAGCACCAGTGTGGAAATACTGTGATTCCTTAGGGCTTCTGACAAAAACCTTTAACATTTTTTAATAGAATCTATTTTTTCATAATTGAATTTGTTTAGAAGGTAAACTATCATATTATATTCATTACACATACATTTTGAAAGTATTCAGAGAGTGTTACACTTTTACAGAGCTGAGATAGAAAGTATGACTTTATCTATATGTGTGTGGTGGTAACACAACAGCTTATGAGAGAGCTTGGCTTGAGAAGGTAGTGCATACTGCTTCTAAAGTCATTGGCTGTGAATGTCTATCTGTAGCCCCCATATACTACAGTAGAATGGAAAAGAAGGTACCTTTACCAGGACTCAAACCCAGTTCAGCACCTGTTTAATCTGCTTTCTTCTGGAAAATGTTTTCAAAATACTCTATCTAGTACTGATCTGGTAATAAAGTTCTGAACTTTACTTGTATTAGAATCTTTAAGATGTTTTGGCACTGTGGCGTTAAGTGCTGCTGGAAAAGGAAACTGTCTTCTCTAAAGTCTCCTGGTAGACACTCTGTTGACCTAAAATAAAACAATGGATGAAGACCAGCAGATGATATTTCAACAAAACCACCACAAACTGAAAACCTCACACTGGACTTCACTCTCAGTTCAGTCTTTGGTTTTCTTTCATGTGCTGAAGGCACACAGCCTTCTTAAAGAAAGAAAGTAAGAGAACAAGGTTACTGTATTTTCATTCTCATGAGGCCAGACCACTGCATCAGATGTCTCCATCCTTGTACAGTTTCCTCATCATGGCTAGCATAATATTTTGCAATGACTTATTGATGGCAAGAGCATGAAAGTTGTAGGAGGAGGGATTGGGATTTCATGTTCACCCTCCAACCTCCACAGTGTACAGTTTACATCATCTCCTCTCAGACAGACATGTTATGGCTACATTGTCGTAATGAACTAACGATGGTTGCTGTGTGATCATGCAATTAATTTATCTATAGCTGCACTGCATTATCTTCAGACCAACTGCCTTCACTTTCATTTGATCTGGTCAGTGTTTCAGCAAGCACTGTTCAGTAAACAGATGTAATTTCTGTTTTTATGTTTTAAGCTAAGACATGGGCCAAATCCAAAAGCGAAGACATGCTTTGAGGAAGCTTGTGCAACATTAAAACTGACTGGCTGGCACCGCCCTACCATGACTCCACTTGTGATATAAATAAATTAAACATTCTACTTCCTACTACTTACAATTAATACTTAATACAAAACCTTTTAACTGCACAGTGCCTGAAGTCTCCAAAACCAGAAAAAGTACTCTTTTCATGTGAGAGCTGCAGAGCAGGCAGTGTCCCAGGTAGGGCTGTAAAATAAATGTGGCCATCGCCCTCAGATCTCACTCATCATTAACATTTCTGTAGCTAATGAGGGACATCTATGACATCCTGAGAAATGCAAAGTGTTTTTCAAGAAAATATTCCCATGTCATATTTTTTCGGACAAAGTAAGAAGAACCACAATGTGCACACAAAAAGGTAAATCGTCATTTTATATTCATTACATGTAAAGTGATGTATTATAAGATGCTTTAACACTGATTGTGTCTCATTAGTATTTTTTCAAACTTGAAATAAAAAATAATTTGAGATTGTCGTTTGTTCAAACAAAAGGTTTGAAATCCGTTTTACATGTGATGAATATAAAATGATTCCATTTTATATCATGCAAAAAAAATTGTAAGCAACTCAACAAAAAAACAAACAACAAACGATATATGAAAAAATATGGTTCAACTGTATTCCAAATCCTTTTCCATATCCACCTCAGTCAGCCTATTTTCCATTAGTGAAAGGCTACATATCTGTGTATCTTACTGATTGTGTTTTTAATGCTCCGACTAGTGATCTTAGACCTGCAAATTCTGGCATTTTATAAATCTTTGGTATAATTCATTTAAAAAATATTTCCTTCTATAATTCTACTTATAAACTATGGGATATTCTCTATTTTAAAGTTAGATCTTATTAGATTTTGCTGTCTAGTAAATGCTTTCTTCAGTATGTTTTCATAAATTATCTAAAAATTTATAAATTGTGAATTTTCATTGTTCAAAATTGAATTCAAAACAACTGTTTATGTTCATTACGTGTAAAATGATATTTCAAGCCTTTTTAATTTCACATTTGATCGTTATTGCTTATAGCTCATGGAAATCAGAAATCCAGAATAACAAATTGCATATTTTAAAGTTTAAATAAATAACTGTTCAGACAGTTTCAACATAAAAATTTGAATTATGTCACTTTAAATGTACAAAATATAAAATTCCCTTTTTAAATTAATTTTTGAACAAATTTCTATGTTGGTTTATTTCAATTAATAACAATATAAACCCAGTGGTGCACTGGGCCTGGGGTATTCCTGCCTTGTGTTTTACTGAGTGCTGTGAGCATCCTCATCAATCAGCCCTTTTTTGGAATGCATCTTTGCATTGTTTTTCTAAGCACTTCTGTTTAGAATTACTAGTGCATCTTAAAATACAATATTGTCCAAGGTTTAAGTGGTGTTCATAATTTCATTCAAGAAGGTAAATTAATATTTTAAAAGTTATTACATGTAAAGCAAAATATTTTCAGCTTATAGCTCATGAGAATCAGAAATCCAGAATCTCCTCATATTCAGATATTTAATTTTGAATTTTAATACATTATTATTCAGGCCATTTCAACTTAAAAAAAGACTTGGCATATGTCACTTTATGAAATAATACACCCAATCATTTCTGTATTCATTTTTTATTACCGTCATTTCATGCTCTAACTGTTATATGTTGTGCTATTTGGCCTCAACCAGAGGAGTCTTTGTCACTCTTAAGGCTTCTTGCTTTTACTCTCACTTTTGCCACTGTTTGCTAATTTGGGGCTCAGATCCACATCCCTGTAAACAGGGCTGGACTGGCAACATAATTCAGAATTTTTTAAAGGCCCAGTTGTGGCGAAGGGGTAGGGTGTGACTGGACCCTACACCCATACTGGCCCACTTGGACTTTTGCCAGTTCTCCTAGTCCATCCCTGCCTCTTAAGTTCCTTTATGACATCTTTTGAAATTGATATAAAAATAAATGCAAAACAATGAAAATTAAGGCCTTAATTTGAACATGGATCCTCTGTTTAGTGTTGGACCATTATTCTGGTTTTTAATATCACAATATTTTAAAATGTATCATATTACAGTCCCATACAGTCCCTTTTCATCTTTCTGAAATACTGTAAATGTTATTGGTAAAATTGAAAGTAACTCAAAGTGACTTTTCCCCCCAATATCATTCAGACATAGTCCACAGCAATGCACTGCAACACAGGCCAAAGCAGGAGAAGCCATAGCTCTCACTGCTCCTGCAAGCTTGCAGATAAATCAGCGCATGGTCAGGATGTGGCAGCCCAGAGTGTTAGTGTATCAAGCAGTCAGTATCTCTCCGGCTCTCTTCCCACGTTGGCTCTGCGCAGATCATGCTTCAGTGGTTTGAATTAAAGCTGCTCTCGGTGCCGCCGCCAGCCTGCTGCCCGCTTTTAGAACCGCGTGAAATGAAGAGGATGCATGCCAGTGCTGTCAGGAATGGCAGTGGCTATAAATTAAAATCCCCTCCAATAGCGCGGAAAGGTGTTAATGGTGTGAAATAGAGAGGAGATGGCTGGGAATTAATGTGAATCCACACCCATTTCAATGCACTGGTATAATTGGATGTCTCATTAAAGATTACCAGTAAGCATAAAATCGAACAGCCATATGTAGGGTGTACAAGAGCCACGATTGTTTGTGTGCATGTGAGAGCACATTTTTGATAGGAATTACTGCTCAAGCTACAGTTCAAATGAAACGAATCCACACAATCCAGGATCAATAAATAAATTTGCAGATTTTTTTTTTTTATTTTAACACATTACTACAGTAATGAGACCCAAAAGTATTTCTAAAAGCTGTAGAACTGCATTCTTGCAGCCTAGCCTGATTTCTTAATGAAGGAGACTCAATACAAATCAGCCAATTAGAACAGACCTCATGTATATAAGTCACTCAAAACAGACTATTCAATTCTAAGGGATTAAAAGGAATTGGAAAAACGGTCATGAGGAATCATGACTGTTTAAGAACAAACATGCAGACAAATCAAACAGACCATGGAGGGAATATGAAAAAGCAATCAGTCACTGAATGTCCAATTCTTCTGTGGTTTAACCAATAAGCCTTAATATTAAAATAAGCATTAAAATATTGATATTAGTTCTGCTAACTCAAAATTAATTCTGTATCTCAGTTTGGTCAACAACATTCACATGAGACTCAAACATTAGTAAGTGAGCTGCAGCTGAAATTGATTAAACTTGGTGTTTAGTCTGAGAGTCTAATGAGCAAGCACAATGCCCTGTGGATCACAGGTTCAAATCCCAGGTCATGCTGCTACCTGGAAACTGAAGTCTGAGAGAGCAAAATTCTCCATGCTCTAACTTGGTGTGTAGACGGTGCTCTCTCCACACATCACACCCAGTGCAATTCTGGTCTGCTTTCCTCAGAGTGCACTAGCTGACTTGCAATTGTGGCAGTTTGAAAGGAGGCAGTGTACTGGAGGAAGCATGTGCTTGTCTTCACCCTCTTAGTGCCAGGATCATCAAATGTGATAAGGGGAGAATCCTAACAAGTTTGGGTAGTTGGCAGATCCATACTGATGGGAAAAACTGGGGAAAACATGTTTAGTCTGTAGCTCCTCCCCATAATTTGTTTACTGTTTAATTCCATTTCCAAGTAGGAACTACTCCCCTGTTAGACAACAGAATTTGAACTCATGATCTCATGACTTGTTGAGCAGACATTAAGACTATTATGCCAATCCAGAGTCCCTCCATGATCAGACGTTTGAGAATAGGAAGGCATCCTCCATGTGACAGGGGTCCTAACATGATGATTGGAATACACAGTAAACAAACTGAAGAGGAGTAATGCACACTAAACATCTTACATGAGGTTTAATCAATTTCTACTGTAGCTCATTTGCTGAAGGCTTAACTCAATGTGCATTGCTGACCAAGCTATACTTTACAGCATCAAAAGTATCAAACTGAACCATAGTTGGGTTTGTTTGCAGTGTAAAAACACTTTTCAGATTGTCACCCATTATACCCATTAAATCAGAAATCATTAAATCTATCTGACAATAGAGACTGTTACACACCAAGTACATTCATTTAGTAAGCTGGAACTAATCTCAGGTTCTGCAACTGACATATGTGCTGCTGTAATCAATGCCATAATATCAGCAGTTTGTCCAAACAAAGTAATCTGTTCATTCTTTTTTTTTTTCAGGGAAAAGCAGCCCACTGAATTGACAACATGCCAATATCAGGCAAACGCCTTTTTACAAACCAGTCACTGCCAAATATAAAGACACACAGCCCACACAGGTGACAATAGTGGGACATGGGTTTATCATGCAAAGTTCTTTAATGTGCTCACTGAACTGCAGTGTGAATCCAGAACAAACCAGATTAAACATATTAAATGTAACAAAAACTTGAACATTGGATTGGACCTTGTTCAGGACTTAAACTAACAGGTGTTAAAACGCACTTGGTTCAGTAGCTGTTATTTTTGTACATGGAGATTTAGAATTTCTTTTTGCATTTTTTCACTGGGTAACACTAATTACCTACACATTAATCAAAGTAAAAGTATGATTCATGATGACTGATCAGTGTTTGCACACTTTAAACCCACCTGTCTTTATCTCTAATGTGCAGGCAGAACATTTCCATCATGATGATGGTCACATTCGCTATAGAAACCCCATTAAACTGGATGCAACATCCTCGGTATGAATGATTAGCAGTTCTGACATTCGTGAATCACCTACAGCATACAGTCCAGTGGCACTTCACTCGATAAAACTTTAAACTCAACTTTAAAAGTGAAACCATCACAGAAATGTCCCACTTTGGCAGGAGTACTGCATCGATTCTGCACAGTAGAAGGAAGCCACAGGCAAAAGACTTTCGGCTGTTTCTCCTAAGCGCTTTGCCACAGAATTAATCCAAAATACACCCTGTGACATTCTCAACTCAGGAAAACTGAAAGCTCAACTGGAGAAAAAAACGAAGCTGAAAATTACTTAGCTTTCTCAGTAATGCATTAGCTTCTATTCACACATGAGCACTTCTGGTAATATTGCTGGAATTGTACTAGGGCCAGAGTAGGGGTGCCTAAACCTTTTTGTCTCAGAGGACCAAAGCTCAATGTTTGACAGAATGTAAAAGACAAAACAAAACAATATATAGGGTAGGGCACAAAAGGGAAGCAACCGACTGCAATGTATGACTGCGGTGCAAGACTATTATGAAGTGTCCAGAATGGCAGTGGGTCATCCCGCTTGAACAACAAATCCATTAAAAATAGGTAGAAAACTATGGGGGTGGAAAAGTCTGTCCAGGATGACGAATCAAGCCATAGGTGATACTGGAATGATTGGGAAACCCATAGAACTTGACCTGCCTTGACTATTTTCTTCAGACAATATATTGTTCAAGAAATAATTGTGATAAAAGTATTATTAGATGCTTGTAAAGCGATTACAATCTAAAAAAAAAATAAAAAAAATCTAAAAAAATTATGTTTAGACATTGGAATCAGAATATTTAAAAATGTCCTAAATTACCTAAATAAGTTAAACATGAATAAAATAAACTCAAGTTAATGGGCTCATCTCACTGAGAAAAGTTGAGGTCATGATAGGTCAATGTCATAGTTGTGACAGGCCTATGTAGAATGTCAAGAATTTATCAATTAATAACTCTGGTGTTATGTAACTACTTCAAAGTATGAGTAAAACATATAAAACACCATGTAACATTCAGCATATCATATATAAACTGGATAAGTTATACCATCCATCCATTTTCTGAACCGCTTATTCCTGAATAGGGTCACGGGTGAGCCGGTACCCAGCCGGCAACTCTGAGTGCAAGGGTAGGAAACAACCCTAGACAGGGCGCTAATCCATCGTAGGGCACACGCGCACACACACACATCCACACACTAAGGGCCACAGAGTCACCAATTCACCTGCCATGCATGTCTTTGGAAACCAGAGTACCCGGAGGAAACCCACACGAACACGGGGAGAACATGCACACTTGGATGAGTTGTACATTCATAATAACAGTGATTTCATACTTTTGAACAGCAATGCACCACATCGGTCACAATGACCATTTCAATGGTACTGTTTTTATACATGGTGTATGTCTGAGCATTTACAGGTCTAATATGAGAAAAATGAGTAGAAGAGGGATTAGCTGGCAGTTGAGACATTACCTCAAAAAAGAAAAAAAGGTGTTTCTGAAAAGTGCCTTTCTGGCAGAACATGCTGGGTGGCATGTCTGGAAATGGCATTAAAATTGCTGAGACAAAACAGTCTGATGTAAAACTTCCTAATTGAAGGACTAAAGGAAAATGTGGCCTTTCAAAGATGTCCCTAAAAGGCCCAAAGCTTCCAGTGAGCTTCTCGCTGAATGTGATTTCCAAAGCAATGACCCCACGTACATCTACACCAGCATCCACAACACACACAGCACACATGCCAACTAGCTATCACCCTGCATCTTCATGTCTCATCTCCAAGGCTTGCATTTGTGACAGAATACATTAAAACGCAGCACACACACACATCCATTGGTGTGCAAATGGGAGATACAGGGGCCCAGGGCCTGGGGCCCTGCAGAATTGCGTGCAGGATGATGCAGGTGTGATCGATTCTTTTCGAGGATGTTTGAGTGGAAGAGCTTTTCCTCTTCCTGCTAATGTTTCTGATTCGGGCTTTTCATAAAGTGAGAAAAAGAGACCTGAATGATTCAGGGGTTCTGAGCTAAACTAAGTCTAGGAACACGCCAACAGTAGTTACTCAGTTACACCAACATTAAGGGCCCGTATGATGGGAGACCATCTTTCACTTGTATTTTTAAAATGAATGTTTGATGTAAACTGTATTAAAGTTTTAAAATATTGTTGGCTGTCATCAACGTGATTTAGATCACAGTATAACTTTAGTCGAGAAAAAACAAACATTTTAGAATTTGAAAAGCATTAAAATGGCTAAAGTTAAAATAGCTGTTGTCTGTATTGGGGGAAAATACATTTTTTTATAGATTTTTGAAGCAATAAATCTTAATTTTGAGCACATACTAACGAGGATGAAACTGGTGACAGCCCAAGTCCAGCATTTTTTAGCAACATTAATCTAGCATCTACTGTTGTAAACTAAACAAGCACACATCAGATATAAAACATGACTGGTTCATTGATATATCTGAGGTCAGTGATAAATCATGCTGATAGGAAAATATATGAAACTATTTCTTTCACAGCATAATGTTTTTATTACAGCATTCAGTTTTTATGAGGCAGTGTAAGGGTGCTTTTATGAAGTGTTTTCTCACTATGCATAGCATTGCTGTCCAATGAAAATCAGGTATCTTTGAAAAGGAGACTTTACAGGAGAACGCAAACATGCATGAATGGAAATTAATGTAAAATATGAGTCATTCATTTTGAGTATTGTTATTGGTCTATTCATCCAGAAATACTTATGGTATATGGAGAACGTACGGGGTTCAAACCATAAACAAAACTAACTACAGACAAGAATGGACATGGTTTTCATGGGACAGCAACGATATCACTGTCATGCCTTATTATTGTCATTTTACGAAAATAAGTTAGTAGTTTTTAACAAGCTTATTTTTGTTCTCCTGTAAAGCCATTAAGCCATTTTGGGTTTTTAATTTGTCTTTGGCCATTTTTTGGTGTAACAGTTCAGATGTCTTGTTTTTTTCAGTGGCCCAGAACTTCTAGACTTGTCCACATTCCAACTCAACTCAGTCTAAACTTCCATCAAAACCTTCATTTCCCTCTCCATCTCCCCCCATCCTCTCAGTTTGAGCAAATTAAAAACATCATTCAAAACACAAGCATATGCAAGATTAACCGGTTCTCAGAGTTGCCGTTGGGCAGAACGAGATCAATCACTCTTTTTTTTATTCCCCATTTGTTCCGTTGTGGGAGGGAAAGCTTAACACCAGCAAACTTGCGCCATTCTTCACTTTGTTTGTCTAATGCGAACACTGCAATGATTATTTGGTGTGAAATTGTCTCCTGTGGGGTCTTGGGCTTAAATTCTGCTTCTGTCAAGTCTGACAGATGAAGCGCTAGGAAGGGCATGGAAGAAAATAATGGCACCTGAGTGAAGGGAGCGGGCGAAGAGGAGAAGGCCGAGATGAATTGCATTACGCTAGAAAGAACATTTCCAATACAGAGCAGCTGCATGAGCCAACATCTGAGGAAATTGATTTCGTTAAAGCACTCTGCGCATCCAGTTTGCCGTCCTGCTCGGCTGCCTGAAGTTGAGATGGAGTTTTCATCCTGCCCTACTTAGCACAAGTACAGACGGACAGACAGCAGGCATTCAGAGCCAACAGACAGGCAGTATTGAGAGGCATTATAGTGTAGGGTTTCCACTGCGCCAGGGCTCGTGGTTAGCAGTTGCAGGGCAGGCGCTGTTTAAGCATGGCAGCTGTGTGCTGTCTGAGAGGCCTGGACAGCCCTGTGGGAGAGGTGTGGGTACAGGCCGGGCAGACGATAGCTAGGGAGGAGAGTGCGTCAGCCACACTGTAAATGGGTCACACAGAAGGGCCTTGGTGAGTAGGTCCTGGCGACAGCCTTCGATTATTTTTGGAGCAGGATGGAACACATTTGCCACAAAAAGTACTTGAAAATGACATTTACAGAAACTATTAACATAAATATTAGCATGTTTATCGATAGGTGTGGTCAGACAAGTTTCATAGCAGTCAGTTAAGTAAAGTTAACTATAAGAACCCAAGATCCGCACTTTGTGAGCAGTTACATGCCATTTACTAGACTTCACATCAGAAGGATCAGAGTAACCTACAGACATCTATCATAAACTACAAGACTTACCCTATGTTATCCCATTGTGGTCTCATGATTATCTGTGAGTAATCAAGCTCAGAACACTGCTAAAATTCACTAATTTCCAACTAAATTAAATTGTAGTTTAAATGCCAAAGGAGCAAGTTTACTGCTCTGTCCATGTGTGCATCCTCAACCTGCATGCATACTCTGGCTGATCAATGAGAGGGGGTGGGGCTAATTAGTCACTGACCCAGTCCATCCCTGTCCATAGTCCATTTAATTTGATAAATGGTGAGGGTTGCCTCAGGAAGGGCATCCGATGGAAGAAGAAGAAGAAGAAGAAGAAGAAGAAGAAGAAGAAGAAGAAGAAGAAGAAGAAGAAGAAGAAGAAGAAGAAGAAATAGAATGTATACCCACTGTTCATTGTCAGAACCAACAAATCCAGAATGAGATTTATTCAGCAACCAGTCCACTATGGAGCTATTGCTGCCTAAATGGATCAGCTCCGGAGTTTGTTAAGCTGCTACTGTTAGGCCCTTGAACAAGGCCTTGAACCTTCACTGTTCATGTAACATGGACCACCTGTACAGAAAGGGACTGTACAGTCACAGACATGGTCTATCAACAGTGTCCTGTTCTACACTGTGGTGTGCTGTTCAAGAAGTTGATCCACAAATTCCACAAATTGATCAGACGGGCTGGCTCTGTGGTTGGCACAAACCTGGACTCTCTGGTGTCAGTGGCAGAGAAGAGGACTCAAGAAACTACTGGACATTATGAACAATGCCAGCCACCCTCTACTCACTGTCATCAGCCACCAGAGGAGCCTGTTCAGTGACAGACTGCTCCTTCCCAAGTGCAGGACCAATACACTTAAAAACTCTTTTGTCCCACATGGCATCAGACTGTACAACTCCTGTGAGTGTGTGTGTCCGGGGGGGGGTGGACTAGTAGGAACAGACCAGTAACCTGCAACCCACAACCTGACGACCACAACACAACTGGACTTTGTGCAATAAACAGTTCAAGAGTGCAATAATACAGGACTCTTTTTCATGCACTATTTATCTATATTGTATATTGTAATTTAGTATCTATATTATATATTCTTTATACTTAAATAGTGTTTTTCTTTACAAAATTATTATCTTATCTTTCTACTTTATTATTTATTATCCATTATCTTACTTTATCTTTTCTGTACTGTACTGATGCTGCTGCTGGAACCTTAATTTCCCTGAGGGAACCCTCCCAAGGGATCAATAAGCTTCTATCTAATCTAATCTAATCTAATCAAATCTAATCTGCTCCTCAGGTGCTGCAGCAAAGGGTGCCCACTGCCCTGGACACAAGTGCTTTTTGTCTCACTGTGTGTGTGTGTGTGTTCACTAGTATGTATTTGTGTGTGTACTGCACACAGTGCACAAATTCCAGCACAAATTGTGACTGAGGGCCAAAAATGGACGGTATTGGTTTAACATGGGGATCCAGAGTAATGTAATTTTATTACTAAAAATCTGCCAAATTTATTGTCAATTCACGCAGGATAATAAATCTTGGCATAAATGAGATACTCATTTCATACACTGCTGACACCTTCAAAACAGTGTGCAAAATATGTGGCTTGACCACTGATAAGAGGACGATAACTTATAACACACTAATAGGAATAATTAATGTTTAGTTTGAAAACATGTATCTAAGCTACAGACTCAATGCAGATGTCAAAAAAGAGCTTTAGAGCTGTAACTTATGTGTCTTTCACTGTTTGAAAACTTCACCATCACTCATGAGATCAAAGGGAAAAGTTCAATAACGCCCCAGTGAACATTTCAGTGCATCGCTGGTTCGTGACAGTACAGATTTAAGCTAGGCCGAGGCCACAGACTATAGCTGAGTTCAGGGCTTTGTGTCACTCTTCAGTCACTTCCATTCAAATGATGCTGAAATACACCTCTTCACTTGCCCAATGAGCCTTGTCCTTTCACTCCAAGAGAGATAATACATGCTCAGCATCTTCCTTTCCAAAAAGATTTACAGTCTTCTTGTCAGTGAGTCATTCTAATGAATATGGATGCTACACCAGACCTTTTGACCTCTGCTGTCTGACGTTTTTATGTAATTTACTGTGTGGATGAAGCAATCTCACATCCCAATATGAAATACAGTACCTGAGGCCACGTAAAACTCTCGCAGTAACTGGAATTTGGATCATGTTCATCACATGAACATATGAATATATTATTGATGTATAGGAGTATGTATAGGTATCTTTATACAAACTATTAGGAGAAAAAAATTTCAATTTAAAGTGTCTTAATATAATGACATTTTATTTTTATGGTACTCGGATGGTCATATTAAATCCTAACTTTTATTCATCTTCACAGGTTAATCATGCCACAGTGGAAGGTGATTACTGTTAATAGTGTTGCCCTAGGATTCTCATTGGCAAAAGGCCTGATCGATATCTAAAAATCATTAGCACACATGTAAAACTCATGTCTAGATAGGACACTGCACCCCAGTCTGTCATTTGGAGGGGACAGAGGTGTTATTCAGAATGACACAACGCAATAAACTGTTATGCAACCCCAACAACAACCAACAACAACGTTATATCATATTAACCTCTGCACCATGGGTCACCAATCCTGCTGTACCCCAACCATAATGCTACACCAACTGCTACACTAGATGTAATACGGTAATCGTACACATTAATGGTACACAAATGGCTACACTGTTTAACCACATATAAAGTGCTGCACTATACCAACATTAACACTAACACTATTCCAAAGGTAGTGCTGCTTTGTCAAAGGCTATGTTACAAGCACCACTACAAGAAATCAACTGCAACATGCCAACCCCAACTCAATATAAATTTGCTGCAGCATTCTAACTGCAGTGTAATACCAACTGCAACTCTATACCAACTGCAGAACTAGATCAACCACAGTGCTCTTCCAACCTCAGTGCTAGATCAACCACAGTGCTCTTCCAACCTCAGTGCTAGATCAACCAGAGTGCTCTTCCAACCACAGTGCTAGATCAACCACAGTGCTCTTCCAACCTCAGTGCTAGATCAACCATAGTGCTCTTCCAACCACAGTGCTAGATCAACCACAGTGCTCTTCCAACCACAGTGCTAAATCAACCAGTTCTCTACCAACTGTAGTGCTGTGCCAACCTCGGTGCTGTCTACCTCAGAGTTATACCAACTGCAGTGCAATACTAACCATCCACAGTACTCTACCAACTGCAGATCTATGCCAAATTCAATGCTGTACTAACCACAGTGCTATACCAATTGCTAGATCAACTAGATCAGCTAAGGTAATGGCAATGCAATACCAACTGCAACAATGTACCAACCACAGTGCTACACCAACAGCAAAGCTGTTAAAGCTGTAATAGTATACGAACCACAATAATATTCTAATAATGCTTTGTTAAATGCTATGCTATACAAACTGGAAGGCTGTACCAACCCCAACAATTCTATCAATTCATTATGCTACACCAATCACAGCACTATACAAACTGCAAGACAATACCAATTTCAATAGTACACTAATTGCAATGCTTTATCAACAACTATGATAAACAAACCACTACACTACAACAACTGCAACTATATAACATCTTCAACGCTATATCACTTTGCTATGCTATGCTAACCGCAGTGTTATACCAACTGCAAAGCTATACCAACTGTAATGCTACACTAATCGCTTTGTCAACTTCTCTGCTATACAAACCGCTACACTACACTACACTACACCAACTGCAATGCTGTACCACCTGCAATGCTACACCAAACACAAAGCTATATCAGTAGCGATACTATACCAACTGCAATGCTATACCAATCACTACACTACAATTTGTTGGGACAATGATGATTTATTACAATATGAGTGATCTTAAATCTGTACACTCCCTCCAAAAAGTCACAACCTGACATTTCCAACTAAATGTTTCTCTTCAACAGTCAGGACTTAAACCACTGAGTTGTTCTGTAGCTATAAAGATGATAATCCCCACAATGTTAGTCTTCTCTTTAGACCTCTATGGGTCAACAAATCTTGTTAAGCATGGCAAATCCAGTTGTATACTTTCTTCCCAAAGAGATTATGCAGTGCCTATTACTGCCCAGCCATTGAGAGCTGGCACAAGAGTAGCATGAAGAGAAACCTTAATGCATAAATGCAATGACTTCAGATTTTTCCATTACAAAAGAGCTCCATGTCTCCACCAGGCATTATTAGGCTCAGCAAGAAAATTACATTAAAATGAGCCCATCATTATACTGAGCCACAAGTGTAGAGAACAATGAACAGCTTTACTACTTAGTCCAGAAGTGTAACAAGTGTTGGCAAACAATGAAATGAAGTGAGAAGAAATAATACCCAGAATAATTAAAAAAAAAGAATAAGAATAACAGAAGATGTTCTTGTACCACCAGGCAATACTGCAGACCCGATACATATGGTCTGATTGATTATTATATTACCATCTCCGGTATAAAAGGGGAAAAACTTGTAATGGTGTATAAAATGTGCAAAATGCTTATTGTTTCTGTATTATCTGGTTATCTATAGAAATATGAGATGTAAACAGATAAATTCTCAAAACATCAGCAGATATGTATGCCTCTCATTGTTTACACTGGGAGGTTTGTAACAGTGTTTAAACTAACCCTGTTGTATGGAGGCTGTAATTTATGGTGAATATTGAGAGATTTCTGTCAACAGTTGTGTATAATCTAATGACGGAACTATAAGGTAGCCAAAAGCATGTTCTAGCCCAGGGTTAGGAAATGCCTGCTTTTGCTTTTCCTGCTCAAGCACACCTGGTTCAACTTGCCCGTTAATGGCCAGGTTTATTCGGTCTGTTAGAGCAGGGAAATCAGTAACCTGTGCAGGGTCCAATACTACAGAATTGCCTACCTGTGTTGTGTTTTTATATATTGTCTTTTTAGCATGTAGATATTACAGAACTTACTATACACTATTTAGGTGTTTGTGATGAATCTGGCATCTTTATTTGTGTATGTATAAGATAGCTCTTAACATTTAGTCACCTTTGAAGGAAGGTTTTGCAATTTCTAAATTTGAGGACAACTCTTATGTCAGCATCAGTCAAGGACAGCATAAAAATGGTAAGAAATGAATATAAGGGTCAAAGACAAACATTATGCTTATGAAAATCAACAGTTCTTCAACAGGGAGTAAATAAATAATCCAATCCTATTCAGGTTTCTGCAGTTATCTGATCATTCTAGTTTTTGTAATACAGCATACTCTGGAGTTGTGGGCTCGATTGTAGCTCAGTAATCAGATTACAGTGCATGTAAATAGCTTCCTCTGATTTCTTTCTGTTTTCTAAATCTCCTGAAAGCTAAAGCAGTCCCTGATCAGGGGACATCAGAAGAAACTCTACTTTCCTCCTGCTTCATTCACCTTCTTCTGTGCATTTATTGGCTGCAGAGTAGAAATATGATTACTGCTTGAGTCATGTAAACAGAGATTTTCCATTATTTGACCTACTGATGACCATTTGATCAATAATTTACTTGTGCCTAGAAATGTTTGTGACTAAAAAACAACTGACAAGGATATTTATAAAAGTAACCAATATTATTTGTTTTGTATTTGTTTTATATTTATCGACAGTAAACCAAATCAAATAAAAAACCACCTGGAACTCTTTATTATTTTTGTTATTAGCTAGTACATCTCAAAATTAGAATATTGTGAAAGTGTTAAATTTAATTATATTTAAAGTGATAATGTTATTGCCATATGTTTTAATGTTGATACTATGATTAGAAATTTATTCAAATTTGGATAAAATATAAAAAATTTGATATTCTGGATTTATGAATGTATATTTAAATTAATGAATATAAAATATGACCATATTCATTCAAAATATTCATTCATTCATTCATTCATTCATTCAGTGTGTGTGTGTGTGTGTGTGTGTGTGTGTGTGTGTGTGTGTGTGTGTGTGTGTGTGTGTGTGTGTGTGTGTGCATGCTTGGAAAAAGCTTTGTTTTTGTGATTGCTTCATGCCAGGATACCAAATTTGTGCTTGTCTAAAGCTTTTTGGTGGTTAGAATTATTGGTGTGGCACAACAGTCTTTCATTTTTATAAATGCACCATGGCAGAAAAAAGGTTGGGAAAACATTGGTCTAATGTGTAGTCTGACCAATTGTTTAGGCCTTGGAGATTATTTTTGCAAGGTGGTACTCATGGCTCATGTTCTTCAGGGGCACCAGAAGTGAAAATGAGCAAGTGATCTCAGGCCACAAAGACAAGACCAATTCGCCATTGGTATTGGACACAAAAGGAATTCTGCCTCTGCATATAATTCATCCATTCAGTGAACACAAAAACACACTAGTGCACAGGTACACACACCAAGTGGCACAGTGAGCACACGTACAAAGGCAGGCTGGAGCTTCTTTCATATGATAAAAGAAAGTGTAAATATATGTATGTTGAATAACCCACAAAAACCCTTCCAACAAATCCACAGGCTGAATTTATGAGTTAAAATGAAAGAAAAATATTGCTGTCAATACTATTGAGTTATGTTTGATGCTGACTACGTAAAAGGTAGGCACATATACCACAAACAGAGTAAGCATTAAAACAAAATATTGTGATTATTTTCAAGTAAGTATTATCATGTGAGCAAGACAAATTTACTGCTTAACTTTGTAACATTTGAGATCACTGGACCTTGTACATTTTCAGGTTGTTTGCAGTTGTTTGCAAAATCAATTAAAAAAATAGGGGTGTGCTAAAAATGTGTTGGTAGTGAACAAACAAGGTATATATTGTGTATATTCAGCAGTAACAGAAGTCACTGAGGTCCCTCAGAGTCAGCATAGTATACTGCAGACAGAACACATACACACAAAAACGTGTGTGTGTGTGTGTGTGTGTGTGTGTGTGTGTGTGTGTGTGTGTGTGTGTGTGTGTGTGTGTGTGTGTGTGTGTGCGTGTGTGTGCAAACATATGGTTATATGGTGAACAGCAGCTTGTCTAAACAGATCACATCAGTGGTGCTGGTGGTGTTTCAAGAGTGGAATTCTTGATCCCCCAGGAGCTGGGAACAGCATTCATACATTCTTGGGCCTGGTGTCAGAAATGAGGCTTTCTGCTGCATTCCTAGTGTACTCAGCAATTGTGCCGTTATTGCCGCCATATCAGTCAGGTGGGGCCCCTCAATCTGTTGTCCCTCTGCAGACTCTCTCTGTCTGTGCAACACCTGCCATGTGTTGACCTGTGTCTCTGGACAAGGACATCACTAGCATTTGTCTCTCTGGACATCACTAGCATTACTATTTCTGCTGTGAATTGAAAAAAAACATTAAGTAGAGCACAATCACAGTTATATGATCAACCAGTTGGGGCTACCTGACTATTCTAAATCTTAAAAAATAGTCACTGTTAAAGCAAAAACCCCAAAATAGCAACTTTGCATTGAAGGAAAAATGTTCTCAGTGTAAGCGATGTTGTCAAGAGTTTGCATCCCAATCGAAATGCGTTATGTTACGACAACTGTGGGATATTTATGTCAAAATTCAAAATAAACAAGACATTTCACAGTTATTATTATTATTATTATTATTATTATTATTATTAGTAGTAGTAGTAGTAGTAGTAGTAGTAGTAGTAGTATTAATAATATTATTATTATTATTAATAATAATAATAATAATAATAATAATAATATAATAATAATAATAATAACGAAGAAGAATAAGATGAATAAATATACTTTTTGAACAATAGCATCACATTTCTGAATGTAAATGTTTAAAATCAAATTAAAAGAGGCGTTATTGGTCCTAGAATTTTAGGCAATGGGTGGTTTCACTGGAAGGAAAGAAGGTGCCTCAGCAGAACCCTTTTGAATGAGCCACTGAATCATCTAGCAGTGAGTGGACCCCAGGTCATGCCCCATACACCTCGGTTCAGGGATTTCTATTACTCTCAGAATTACTCCCAATCTACTGGTGCGAAAATTCCCACTCTTTCCTTGGCCAGTGAGCCTTGTCCTTTGTTACTGGACTTGTGTGATCATCTGTGCTATGTAGGTCCCTCTGAGTCTTGTATTGTTCAGGACGGCTCTTCTCCCAGAAGGCGCTGTATATAATCCGTGGCAGATGGTGTTGAGAAGTGATAGAGACCAGGGGCTCCAGAAACACCAGTGATGCAATGGGACTAAAGACTTCACGTCCTCTAGTGAAGGAGAGGATTAAACAGTTATTCCCCAAACAGCATTTCCCTGGACAGTGCAAGGCACATGCAGTGCCATCCAGGAAATCACGGGGGGGGGGGGGTTAATTGAATTATGCAAGAAAGAATAGCCATAACTTTTTAGGCACTCTGTGATTATTACTCATTTCCATGTATTTTAATAAGAGTTTGGACATATGCAGCTACACTATATGGACTAAAGTACTGGGACATCTGTATCACAGTATCTTCCAAAAGAGTCTATCCAGATTTTGTTGGAGTCACTGTTTCTACGGTCTGTGAAAGGTTTCTACTAGAGTTTGGAACAATGCTGTGAGGATTTGATTCATCAATGAAAGCTCTGGTGAGGGTAATTGGATGATCACCACACCTCATCCCCAACTCATCCCAAAAGTTCTATATGGGGCAGCATCATTCCAGAGAACACAGTTCCACTGCTCCACAGATCTGTGCCCCTCTAGTCCACACCTTGAATTAGACATGGTGCCAATTGTTTTTGTGTATCTGCTCCAGAGAGTCCTATTGTATTGGCTTCTCTACAGGGACTAGATAAGCTGTGTCAGCAATGGGTGCAGCTTGATGTAGCTGAATGCACTACTTGCACAACTGAACAGTTGAACACTGGAGACACAGTCTTGTCTGTTGGATTTCAATTTCTGAGGCCCACTGATGTGTAGGATGCCAATAGCATGAATCCGTCAACCAAACCTTCTGTCAAAAGTTCAGGTTGGTGATCGTGATGGTGGTATATATGGTAGATGGTCTGGGGAATATTTTCTTGGCACACTTTTGGGCCATTAATACCAATTATCACTTGAATGAGTAATATTTGAATATTGTTGCTGACCATAGTTATCCCTTCCTGACAACAGCTGTAAATATACCATGTCACAAAGCAAAATTTTCTCTAATGGGTTATCATCAACACAACTGGTTCTGGTTCCAGTAGAACATCTTTGGGATGTGCTGGAACAGGAAAACTCACAGCATGAAAGTGCTCGGGAAAACATCTGCAGGAACTGTCTTATGTAATCATGTCAACATGGACTACAGTCGCAAAGGAATGATTCCTACATCCATGCCATAAAGAATCAAAAACAGAGTTCTCAATAAATTACTTGGTGAGTTTATATTCAGTATTGACAAGTTAGGTCCTGCACTTTGAACCTTTTTTCTCACCCCTACCAGCTTACTTTATTTTGACAGGTTGCACCCAGATACTGTGAGAGGTAATAAAGTTAAATTTGAGTTTATAGATACATATTAAAATTATCACCCCCTTAGACCCCATTTACACTTGGTAACCTCATTCATATTAGGTGTATATATGGATATGGGCAAGCCACCTATAAGTGCAAGTGTAAATGCACCCAAGACATTTAAGATGGATACAAATTCAATCACACAAACCAATTCAGAAGCTGGTCTAAGATACATTTGAGGCACGTTCAGGGATGTACTGGCCATCGGGAAAACTGGGAAGAATCCTAGTGGGTCACAATGGGTGTGATTAAATTAAACAGATTAAAAGACCTTTCATTCCCCACTTTGACAAAAACATAATGATCAAAAGGGTCTTGCCCCTGGTCAAAAAATTAAACAGACGCAAAGTCGAGACAGCAACCTTCTTTAAGAACAGGAACAGGCTGAACAGATGAATGACTGGTTTCCTTGTAAGGAGCGAATGTGCATATTCTGTGCTATGCAGCAATCGGATTTCAGTCCGATAACCAGAGATGCATTTGACAACCAATTGTAAAATGCATGTGTCTAAAATCTTAAAATACTAGTCATATGAAATGACAGGTCTAAATGGGGTCTTCATAAACTCTGATTAAGTTTTTATCAAATTCAGATCAAACCAAAATAAAATATCTCCTCAAGAAAATGTGGTACCAGCTGAAAAATGTAGAGTCTGCACTCTCCACAGAACTGCTTTGAATGTTTCAATGAGCAGCAAGTGAGAGGGGATTAATTACGGCATGTTTTTGTTGTCACTGGCAATAACTATGATGTTGTAGGGGTTAAGTAAATGAAGCTACTGTAATTTGCTATGGAAATGCTTGTATAATGACCCTGCCCACTGCAGCATTAAGTAATAACTCTCAAAGTGCATTAAAATTTAACCAAGGCTCCAAAGCAACCAAACCTAGAGGCTGTAAGTCTGCTCAGTCCATGTGAATGGGCCAAGGTGGAACTTGGTGGGCAAATGAGGGGAAAAAAGGAAAAAAAGAAACAAAACGAGACAACAAGACATGAAACATCTTAATGAGAATTCTAGTCATCTACTGGCAGACACCGGGTCAAGTAATTGCAAATAGAATCCTGCACTCATTCAGAGGACTCTCCAAAGAGTTCCTGCTCCACCGCTTTGATCAGCATACATTACTTGCTGTGTTTTTCTGCACACTAAGGCTAAAGTGGAGCGTTTAAACGGGCTTTCAGCGCCTCTCCAGCCGCGCCTGCCCAAACCGTTAATGCATCTGGTGATCTTTGTGCTGTGTCGGCAGAAAGGAACACACACACACACACACACACACACACACACACACACACTTGCACACGAAAGCATTCACACACGCACACAGACATACAAATGTACTCATTCATTCAGATGACGGGTTCATTAGCATGCAAACAGCATACAACCTGCTGGAGCTGTTTATCTGGCAATGGATTCACATTAAAAGGGTACATAGTGCATTCATCATAACAATTACTGCACTTTACACTTTTCTATTACAAATAAAAGGTTGCTGTAAAACTCGAGGCATGTGCCAGCTCGTGATATGGGTAACATTATGAGACACTAACCGTAACACTACAGACACCTGCTTGTTCTGTGAATTTTTGCAAAAGTATAGGTTTTATTTTTTTGTCTGTTTTGTTCTATTTGGAGCATTGATGTGAGGATTTGATTGCCTTCAGTGACAAGAACATTAGTGAGTTTAGAATGTTGGATAATCACCACCCCACCTCATCCTGAACTTCCCAAATCATCCCAAAAGTGCTGAATGGAACACCATTCCTGAGAACACAGTTCCACTGATGTACAGCTGAGTGCTAGTGGGCTTTATACCACTCTAGCCCACGCTTGACATCAGGAATTGTTCAAATAGGTTCACTTTTCTCTGCTCCAGACAGTACTATTCGATTGCCAATATATTTTTTTTTACAAGAACTAGACAGACTGTGCATCTGTGTCAAGAATGGTTGCAACTTAAAGCAGGTGAATGCATTCATTAGAAGGGGTATCCACAAACATCTTGACATATATTGTATCTGTTACACTTTGATGTGACAAAACTGTACTGATTTTAGTATCACAAGGGCCGTAGAATGTTAAAGTACATTGGCTTCCATTCAGAATGCTGAGGTGACACACCATGAACCTCAAAGAGAAATCCAGCATAATTCAAACACAGTTGGAAAGTGGGGGAACTGCAGCCTGTTGAAGGTGGACTGAGTGAGAATCTCAGGCAACTGTGACCTGGGTAGAGCCATGACTGGGCATGAAGTCATTGGTGACCATAGTGACAACACAAACAGTACATCAGCAGAACCCAGACCACTGAATTCTGCACTTGAACTCCAGAAGTGCAGGGGAACAGCAGCCTGTTAAAGGCTGACTGAGTAATAATCTGTTGCCACCAACTGAGCCACAAAGCAACATGACATAGAGGACATGAATCAGAGAATTTCTGAACTTGTTGAGGTATTAAGGAACATACTTTCTGACATACACTGGACAGAAATCCTGAGAAAAACATTTGAAAACTGCAGGCAAGAAAGTAAGAAAGTGAGAATGCAGTACAATGCCTACAGAGAGGCAAAAATGAACTTGAACCCACTAATCAGCAGCTAGAGGATGAGCTGGTGTTGAAAGATACAGCGCTAGAGGGGGTCACAAGTACGTGGGAAAAAGAGCAGATGAAGGTGAAGAAGGTCAAGCAGATGTCAGATGTGCTTCACTCCAAAAATAAGGAAGTGAACAGCAAGTACCAGGACATGCTGAAGCGGCAGGTGGAGGAGCTGGAACAGGAAAAGCAGATGTGAAAAGACAGAATGAGATGCAAGAGACTAAGGATGTGATCATGCCAACTTTTCCTATCATGGTTACATAGAAACAGAGGCTGATGATGGAACTGAAGCACAGAGATGTGTTGCTAAAAATCTGCAAGATGATGAGCTGAAAAGTTAGGAAAGAATTGAAGCCATAGCCCCACTTTGTGTCTCTAATGAATGTACAGGAAGTATCTTCACCTTAATACACATTTACACTGCAAAAAGGAAATTTCGGAAAAACAAATCAAGTACACTGGAAAGGTATTAATATTATACAAAATAATCTTCTGGAGTGGTTTTAGGAAAATGTGCCAAAGTATAAAAATATTGAAGACTTCATCTTATTCTGCCTGAGACCAAGGTGGGGGCTATCTTTGTTAACTTTGTTTAGAACTTCCAGTGTAACAGCAGATCCATCGATAAACTACAGTCATACTGATAATAAACATACAGAGTGAGCAGTATATTATTCTCAGTTAAGGGTGTCACAATAATGGAAAGAAGAGAAAGATTTCTCTTGAACAGCAGTTACAAAAGATTGGAGTATGTTTAAATACCACATGACAAATCTGTCCACTGCTGCCCGAAAAAGAGGAGCTGTGACTGAAGCAGTTTAAAAGATCCACATCTGCTCTTACCATTCTGTGGAGGGGAAACCAGCACCATCACCTATTACATCCGCTTCACTGGAGCTTCAGAACCACGTCGTTTCTTTTGGTAAGGATGTTCTGGTGTTGATTTCTCTTGAATGAAATGGCTCCAGTGAAACAGACATGACCACACTCAAGGTTCTCAGGTACAACGTAGTTGGATATGCTCTAAATAGCTAACATTACACAATGCATTCACTTCCCTGGAGCTTCAGAACCTAGTAATTTCTCTGGAAGGTTGTTTTCAATTGGGCTTCCCCTCCACAAAACAGAAAGGGTAAACGTGGATGTTTAAGTTGTAACTTCACAGACGCAGCTCCATCTTTTTGGAAGGCACTGGATAAATGTGTGGTGTTTAAACATACTCATATGTTCAGGTGAAATCCTCCTCTTCTTATAATCACTGTGACACACTGTAACTGAGCATGTTATACTCCTCAGTGTGTATGTTTATTATCAAAGTGATTCTAATGCATATCAACGGACCCACTGCAGCATCTGAAGTTCTAACACAAAGGTGGACTAAACAAAAAAACCTTTGAAATTCAGTTTCCATGCACAATTATAATCCTCCTTGTCTGTCATTTGGTCTTGTTTTGGTTTCTTGTTTTCTGTCTCATCTCTCTGTCCTATCTCTGCCCTGTAATTGGTGCCTTCCTCCTTTGTAGCCCTGCCTTCTCGTTATCTTCTCCATGTGTCTCTAGTCTCCGTCTGTGTATAAGTAGCCCTTTTTTTTCAGTGTCTCTTTGTCTGTTGTGCATGTGTGTTCACAGCCTTCTGTCTTGGCATCCTGGTCTGTTTGGTTAGTTCAGTTTTGTCCATGTCTTAGTTTATTTATTCATTCCTAGTCTGTTTGGTTTTGTTTGCTTGATTGTCTGTTTTTTGTGTTTTTGTTAACTTTGTAAATAAAAACCCTTATACCCTGCATTTTCATCCACCTCCTGCTCTCCTGCCATTCATGACCAATAAGATACTGCAAGTGTATTTCAATCTAAGTATTTCTCTTATTCATGTCTCTTGTTAAGACTAAACTTTGAGTAATCAGAGTCTCAAAATAATGCATACTCATACTCCAATGCTCCAAGCCAAGTCTGCTTATTACAGAAGCAACAGTAAGTCATTTTCATCACTGCATAAATTAAATAACCAAAATGAAGACTTGATTTTCAAAGAAAAAACAATTACAAAACTACAGATTAACAACATTTATTGAACACTGATCACCTCTGCAATACTGCATGGTCCTCAGGAAAAGTGCTGCTGTATTGGCACACTGGGGTGGTGGTCAAGAAAGGGGATCAGAGAATGTGTACAAATTACCAAAGCATCACACTTCTCAGTCTCCCTGGGATAGTTTATGCCTGGGTACTAGAAAGGAGAATCTGCCCAATAGTTGAACCTCAGCTGCAGGAGAAGCAATGTGGATTCCATTCTGGCCATAGAACCATAGACCAGCTCTTCACCCTCTCAGATAATTGCATAGAAATATGACCTTCCAGTCTACGTTTCCTTTTTCTGGATTTGGAGAAGGCATACAATCGTGTTCCTTTAAGATGTCTTGTGGGGGGTGCTCCGGGCTGTTGATGCAAGCTGTGCAGTACTTGTACTCCCGGCATGAGAGCTGTGTCTGTATTCTTGTCACAAAATCAAGCTTGTTCAATGTTGGTGTTGGATGTGTCAGGGCTGTGACATTCTTCAACAGGATGGCATGGTGCAGACAGGGGCAGGGGGTATTTCTGGTATAGGAAAAGTTGGTTGCATCCCTGCTGTTTGTAGATGACTCTACGTTTGGGGGCCTCCAGCATGCACTTGAGCATTTTGCAGCTGCTGGTATGAGAATAGGCACCTCCAAGTCTGAGGCCATGGTACTACCCCAGAAAAGGACAGAATTATAGCACTTGGAGATTTCCCAGCAGGATCTGGGAGGACTTGCTGGGGACAGGGGCATCTGGGTTTCCAATTGCCACTGCAACCCTGAACTGGACCAAGTGGACAGAAGATGATGACATTGAACACATTTAACATCCTAGCAAACATGCCAACAAAGCACAATATACTCCCCTCTTGACAATTCAGACGAACAGTATTTGTAAATGGCCATTCTTGGGTCACTTGAAAATGCTTCCACACAGCTTACATGATTGTATTTACTAACAGCATCCCACTCCATGCTGGTTGACATTTGAATACATCATCAAAAACAATTGTTTGGTATAAATTATTTGGTTTTTTTACTTATTGGGACAAACAAAAAGTGCTGTTTTTTATTTTCCAAATATCACATCAACATCACTTCATTGCATCCATAAAGATCACATCAACTGCTTAACAACAGCGTAGCAACCACCTTGCAGCCCCACATGCAACAAGCAACAAGCAACCACTATTTGCACTCATTCAGAATGTAAACACTACAAAAGGAATGTGATGAAGTAAGGAACTTTAACTGTAGGAGTTGAAGTCCACTTCATGGGTAGTGTTGGGCAAATAGTCAAGGGTCCCCGACAAATGGAGCAGATAGAAGGCCACCAGTTTATTTAGCAGAATGACTATTTACATATATACAACTGCGCATAAATTAAAGAAAAGAAAATAATAAAGCAAAAAGTCTCCACTAACTTCAGTGGTACCGACTGATGGCTACAAAGTCACAAAAAGGTGTCTTCAAACAGGAGAGAGCTTTGGAATGTCTCCACTCACTCTCTCCTCCTTTCACTCTACCTCAGAGCAGGTTTTATACAGGTAGCCCCTCCCCCTGGGTTCTACCAATATTAACACAGGTCGTGCTGTTAGTACAACATATAATGTTATAGTACAACATTCAATACTCATCATTCATAAGTACCATTTACCAAAACAGATTCATCATGTCATTTCTATCAAACAAAGACTACAGGTATTCAATACACTTCATCTTTAGCCCTTCACAAGTCCAATCTCCGCTCTCCTACAACCAGTGGTGGACTCACCCAGGTAAGTAAAAACTCAGGAGTTCAGGCTCTTACTCTTCTGCCCCTGGGTAGCTGTGGGCAACACACAGGTGTGAACAGGTACATGTGTGACCTTCCTGAAGGAAATGTGTACGTGAGCTTACATAATTACAAGGAAACTGAGAGCTAGCTTCAGCGGAAAGGTTCAAATTCAGGAAAATCGTGAACAAAACAGAAACAGGAATTGTGAGTGTAACTGGATTTGCCCACTTTGCTGAATGCCACACCTGCATATGAAGGGGAGTCAGATTCTGACAGGAAATCAGAATAGGTCATAACTGTCATCAAAATAGGGCCAAATGTTTTGAGAACCAAAAATCAGAATCCATAACCAAGCAGTTACATTCTGTAAGTGCATTAATATAGGAGTTTAAAAACAGGCTTGTAAACAGAATATTTCTGTATTTAATTGTCATTTTTGCATGTTATGTGCATAAATAATCAGTTATTGTTTTTCATTGTGCTTTTTCTCAGTGATATGATTCTCAGTCTCCCTTTGAGTCCAAAACGTTTCTCACTTGAGTTTCAGCCCTGTTTTGATGGGTGAGTGGGATCTAATCAGTCAGTGACTGCTGGGGATAACCATTGTCCGTCGAGTGTCCATATTGTCATATGGTTTTGTCAGAACCACTGCCATGTTGACAATGGCACTTTACAATGCACCAACTTTGCACTTATATTCTGTATCTTTTGTCAAGCACTAGCCATCTTACATTGTTAAATAAATCCCAAACAGAACTGACTTTCTTTTCATTTTTTAGTTTCACATGTATAAACTGAAATGGTGGATTTCCATTGTCCATGTTATTTGGAAACACATAACAGGTTTTCTATTTCTTAATTTAAAAAAAATCAAATGGCCAAAGCATACACAGTAACCATCCAATCCACAGCCCTGCTGATTCAGCTCATGAAGGCTGATAATTAACAGCTGAGTATGAATCAGGTGTGACAGAGCAGAGGAGCCACTGAACCATATAGTGCTGTGGCCTCAGAAGAAGACGTTTGACACATCTCATATAGAAGACGGTGTCTGTGTTTCAAACAGCCTTGAGAGATGTTCTGTAGTATTATGCGGATTGGCCCTTAGCCTGAGGCGGGCCTTGTGTGTGTGTGTGTGTGTTGTGCAGTAATGGGCTCGCTTGAGGCGGATGCAGTCGTGTAAGGAACTGATTATCAGCTTGCCAGCGGCGGTTTGTCCTCTTTACGACCGACCTTGGCAGGCTAACATGGAAGACAGGCCTAGGTTGCCAACTTGGCTGGTTAGCTGATATATGTAATAACTTTAAAACCTCATCAAAGACTTCTGTTTCGCCAAAGACGCTAACTACAAAATCAACTATGTAAAGTATGCCATGTCACTGTTAGTGGAAGAATGGTATGGGGAGCATATAAGTCATGTACAATGCTTGTCCTTGAGTAGATCACAAAATCAGATGCTATTTAAGTTTGTATTAATAAAACTAACAAACCCATTCCTTTCCTGGGGTTCTGGGTTCAGATGTTGGTCTGTGAGGAGTTGTTGTCAAAAACTCAAAGATTCAATTTATTAATGACTTTCAACTCATGTCATTGTAGCATTTCACTCATTTGTCTTATGACCGCAATGTTAACCTCAGTCTAAAAAGCACCTTCATCACAATCAAAACCAAATATGGAATTCCACTCCTGCCATTTATATTAAAAAACAGTTCCTAATTATTTATTAATCAATCAGTCATCATCTTATCTGCTGCAGCCTTGATAGGGTCACAGTGGATCCATTGCCTTCTTGGACTCTTTGGCCTCAATAAAGGAATACCCCCAGGCCCCTGGAGCTGTGAAACACTGGCACTACCTGTGGGGCCACCATATCACCTATTTTGTATTACTCATTCCTTTATAAATATTCAAAGATTTTTGTTGTTGTTTTTTTTTTTAAATATGTATTATTTTTTGATGATAATAAAATTATGAGATTATAATTTGATTTAATAATATATTTATACAATATTTTCTGAATTTTAAGATTATTTTTAATTATTTTTAAATACTATTTTGATATATTTGATGTATTTTCTTATTATTTATTATTTTCAGATACTTCATTATATTAGTTTCTTAAAACGGTGAGGTAATTTCCCATTGTTTTGAGATACTTTTTCAAAATGTTGATGATTTCTCATTTAGATGTTTATGTACCTCATTATTTTGGGACATTTTTTCCAATATTCTGCTTTTTTGCTTTTAGAATAGTTTACCTTTCTAAGCTAAGCATAAGTGGGCTTCAATAAGAACCATAACATTACAAATGGAGGACAGAAATCCTGCTTTTCTTTCCACCAGTGAGAGCTCTGGTTATAGCCTCTGTTACCACATGTATTCAAACCTTGACATCTCCTGTACAGTCCTGAAGCATGCAATGGAGCACAGCATCATACGTGCTGAAAATGCATTTGTGAAAAATGCGATTCTGTTCACGGCCTTCCTGTCCCTGAAACCATCCATAACACCATCTCAGCAAAAAGTGCGGAATAAGGCCTTTCCTGAGATTGCTATGCATCTGTGCATTTAACTACATGCAAGAAGACGCTGTGCTTTAATCTAGAACTGCTCAAAGCCTGCTGCATCTCTGTGTGTGTATGTGTGTGAGCCGCATGAAAGGCAATCATGCGAGCGAAATGATGTATGAGGTAAAACCAGAATGCTCAATACCCAGGTCCTGACAACGACACGATAAGCTGAAACATTATGATCGATGTTACAATTCATTTATAGCCTGGCCTGTAATGTACAGTCAGATTACAGTTCCTGCGAAGAAATGGATTGTGGTCATTAACACTAATGCGAGTTTGATATCTAAACCAACCGGATTTATCATGATGTCTCAGTATGGTTTATACACAAACTATAACAAACAGCACTGTTAACAAAAAAAAATTAATATATATACATATATATTATAAAAAAAACTGCACGACATTCCATTGCTAAAGCTTCTTAATCCATGTCTCATTTATCACTCTATGATCATTGTATTATTATTGTTTTATTATTATACGTATTTTTATTTTTTATAATACTAATTTATCTATTAAAAGTGCCATGTTCTATTGTTTAATTATTTTTATTATATGTGTTGTTAATCATTCAATGTATTGATACAAGCATTTTTATTTGTTTTTGTTTTGGTTGTTTTTTTTTTGTTTTTTGTTTTTTTACTAAACAAGCACAATTATCTGTCCAATGAATATGATGAAGCTCCTTATGTAAGATATACAACTAAAATTAGTTTTGCAAGTTGAATGAGCTTATAGCATTATGACTTCAAAATAAAAAAATCGACTACATTTAAAATGTTTTGGTTTGCCAAGTACTATTTTTGCTGTGCTTACATAACTTTAGCCAAGATCTCAGGCCTTAATTAGCTTATTAGCATTATGGTTTGTTCACAGTCCTGGTTAGGAAAGGCCGGGGGATACAAATGTCAATCCTTTATAAGTATTCAAACTCCTCAAATCTTGTCCCAACAATCAGCGGAAGAAAGCTATTTAGAAACAGCAAGATGTTCTCAAGTAGATGTTTCCTCAATTCATAATGTGATTAAAAATGACAGCAGACTGCTCAAACTGTTTGACAGCAATAGGCCATCAGCAAACTGTTTGTATGCAACATTTCTTTGTATTATGTTGCATAATTATGCATCCATAATTATTAACTACATACAATCTGATTGGAGTTTCACAGTAATCACAGCAAAACCAATACTACTACTACTACTACTACTACTACTACTAATAATAATAATAATAATAATAATAATAATAATAATTAATTAATTAACAAGTCAGGGAATTAATATATCATGAACAAGTCTGTTTTTTGTTGATAACAAAAAATAAATATATTTTACATTTATTACATATAAAGTATAATATTTCAAGCCTTTTTTAACTTGATCAGTATGGCTTATATCTCATGAAAATAAGAAATTCAGCATCTCATATTATTAGAATATTTCATAAGATATATAAGACATTCTGGCAGTGTCAGCAGGTGCTGGTGGAAAGAAATTGGCGTCTCCATGAAGCTTGTCAGCAGAAGAGAACGTGAAGTGCTCTGAAATCTCCTGGTAGACAGTGTTGACTCTGGACTTGATAACACAGTGGACCATCAGATGACACCCTTAACCATGACAGACTGCAGGAACATCACACTGGACTTCAGACTTGGATCTTGGATTGTGTGCCTCTCCACTCTTCCTCCAGACTCTAGACCTTTAAGGACTCTTGATTTTCAAATGTTATAGTTGTAGCCCCTTTCCTGGAGATATCTGTGTGTGGGAGCTCTTGATTTACACTTACATCTGCCTCAGTCCACACTTTGTGAACCTCTTGACAAGCGCTTGAATTGACTTTTATTGACAATCCTCTCAAGGCTGTGGTCATCCCTGTTACTCTGGCAACTTTTCCCACCACATTTTTTTCTTTAGGTAAAATCTCCCCTAATATGCTTTGATACAGCACTCTGAGAACAGCCAGCAATGACCTTCTCAGAGTAAAAAGCCCTCAATGACCACCTTTGTGGAGGGTGTTAAGGATCGTCATCTGGACAACTGTCAAGTTTTTTGCAATATTATAATTCCATCATATGTACTGGTATATTACTAGAGCATATTCTTAAGCATTTCTGTAACAGATATATAAAATATTATTGACTACTTCTAAACAGCAGCAACAGTAAAGCTATTATTATTATTATTATTATTATTATTTAAAATAAGGATCATATTATTTAATATTTTCTTTAGAAATCCTACACTCTGATGACTAGTTATGACAAATATATGCAAAAGAGGGTTTATTATGAGTTAAAAAATATCAGCTCTATCTCACTCCACACATGTCTACTCTAACCTATTATATACTCTTTTTAAAGCATGCACTTTCCCTGAAGGTCTGAATATGTTTAACATATGACATAATCCTGTGTAAAGTAGGATACATTCTTAGCATAGCTGCTGGCTTTTACATAAATCTGCATTTACATGCACGTGGCAGAGTTGTGAGACAAATGTGGGGCTTTCAAAGCTTCCCCATCCACTCGCAGCCATTCACAAACACCCATTCACACAACTCTGACAGTCATTCATACCTACACACACACACACACACACACACACACACACACACACACACACACACACACACACACACACACACACACACACACACAAAGCCTCCTCATTCTCTCTTCCCAACTGTTGTGACACAGCAGTCTCCCTCTGTCCATCCATCACCGCAAGAGATTATGATGTATCAGCACCCACCTCCACATACACATTATAACCATAAGTCTGCCTCTCTTGACTTCGCTCTCTTCAACAGGCATTTGTGTGCGTGTGTGTGTGTGTGTGTGTGTGTGTGTGTGTGTGTGTGTGTGCGCGCGTGTGTGTGTGCGTGCATTTGTGTGCGTGTTCTCTCTACTGCAGTCTGTATGAAATCACCAGGAAAAACTACTACCTGCAAAAACAATACAGGAAACTACTGTAACCCACTACCGCAGCAGAACCTCGACATAAATAAACGTCTGATGTTTCTTTGTAGACAATAAAAAATCTCTATTGTTTTATATATTTTATATATTTTGGTGTACACTTTCAGAATATAGAAATAGAAATATATATTCGGTTTATGATAAACTTTAAAAAATGTTAGCAAAATCAGCATTCTGCATGTAGCAAATACTCATTAGAAATGAACCCGGAGTAAATAGAATAATCATTGTTACTTATAAACTTACCAGTTATTTATCTCAGTGTTATTATCTGTTATTTATCTCAGATCTGTTAAAGCATGAGTAGGCCTATAGATCACTGTGCTGGTTAGCTATTCATCTTTGTGGTTTTGAGCTCTGCTATAGCACAAATAGACTGAAGCACAAATAGACAGATACATTGATTTGCTGATCAGTTATCTAAGTGTTACTGAGCTCTGCTAAAGCATGAGTAGAGTGATAAATGACTTTGCTAATAAATAATTCATGAGTGTTACCGAGCTCTACTAAAGCATGAGTAGACTGATAAACCACTGTTTTGAGATGATTAAACCTCAGTTACAGACTTAAGGGATAAGCTTCACATGAATACAGTGCTGGAACTGAACGTGAATGGCTTGTGGCTTGGGTGGCTTGTATCAACATAAACAAAAAACATAAATATAGACTACATATGTATGATGATGGTCTCTTGGTTAATGTAACTATGTGTACAGTCACAAGAACAACAGTCAATAGTGACTACAATGATTTTAAAAAAGGTTTCCCAAAAGCTATTTAAAAGAGGGTCAGAAGGGAAAAATAAATTAAATCCTTAAATGCTTAAACAAAAATATCAAATAAAATAAGAATGTCATAAAAGGCTAAAATAAAGATTTAGGTTCCAGGTTTCAATACAGCACCTACATACATTAGCTTCTATTCTACAAAGCCAAAAATGGGAAAAAAATAAAATCTGATATTACAGTCTAAAATTAATCATCAATTCCAATCAAACTAATAACTATTTGTAAAATCTATGGGTGGTATTTAATGTGTGCAACAACCAAAAGCAAAAGACCAAATATTACTGAAGCTCAGAAATTTCTGCTAGGCAGACCTGGCTGATTCTTTTTATTTCTGTACGATGGGTAATGGTCTATGGGCACACATACTCATTTTCAGCAGACAGGCTCAATAGCCCTGTCTCAGAATCATAAAATATCAATATGATTCCAGAAACACAATTCTACATCGCAATACTTTTCATTTGTGCCTATCTACTTTATCTGAGATAAAATGCATTGAAATGAAAGTTTCATATACTGGAGCAAGGGAGAATAACACCTCTGAATTGCTCAGTATATGTGATAATAAACCAATCGCAGTCTCGCTGAACCTGGGTTGTGTTTTGTTTTTAGTTTTCCAAGACATCTGAGTGAGCTCAGAGAGGGCTTTCTTATTAATTTGTGAGGCGTCATGGTGTTACCAAGGCAAGGGAATCACTGCAGTGTTTTATACTTCATAAGTCAATGCAGGACTTTCTTGAGAATGTGTATGTTAGGATACTGTCAGCACCATGCATGAAAAATGAAACTAAGTGGATTTGAACATGGGGGAATTTTCCAAGCATCCTTAATGGATCTTGTCTGTTTCCTTGCAAGCCCCAGCCTGTGCACTTATCTCCATTGAATGTCCAACAGTGTATGTGTATGCAGTTGTTTAAAGCCAAGGCAGACTCCTTTCTTGCGGTTTTAGAGTGCTGGACACTTTGGTGTTCCTGATGCTAAGGCTTAAACTCACAGTAACATTTGAGTTGGATCAGATATATTGATGAAACGATTTGGCAAGGAATAATTACAAAAAATCCCATTAACCCCAACCAAAGTCAAACCATTATATTTGCATTGGAACTAACACAGAGCTTAGCTTTCCTGAATCATAACCCCTTTGCATCAAACCATTTCAAGTTGTTAAGTAATCTGACGTACACCTACTTATGTGATTTCTAGTGCTAGTAATAGTACTAGCAAAACCTGACACTAAACAGTCATAAAAGCAATCTAAATGGAAACCCAACATGGTTTGTGGCAAATTGGCGATCAAACCAGAGTTATAATGATTCATAATTGTGCTAAACTGCATTTTTGACAATCCTTTCCTTAAAATGCTTTGTCTATAGTTTCATATGTGTTTACATCCCAAATGTTGTGGTTCTGTAAGGTTGTGTCCTCTGATCACTAACACTTCATGCAAAGCTTAGAGAAAAAAACATATGGACTAACCCCAGCGTCGTCATGGTAACAATGGTGTACCAGAAGGAGGCCGGAATGCTGGTGAAGTTGGTTCCTTTGGTCCCTTTCTCGGCATAGAACATGACTGTGGCGAAGATGATGATGGCCATGGTGAGGGAGAAGAGGAGAAAGCCGAGCTCCGAGGCACAGCTTTTTAGTGTGTAGCCCAGAATGCGTAGGCCCTGCGAGTGGCGTGAGAACTTGAAGATGCGAAAGACCCGGAAGACCCGGAGTGTGACGAAGGCACCACTCACGTCCTCGTTCTCAGGCATGACCAAACCAATGTAGTAGGGCATGATGGCCACCACATCGATGACACTCATGACAGAGCGCATGAACTTGCAGCGGCTGGGGGCAGCAAAAAGTCTCATCAGGTACTCAAAGGTGAAGATCAAGACGCATGCTGTGTCCATACAGAAGAAGGCCACTGAATACTTTTCACCACAAGGCAAGTCCTTGACGCTGCCCTTGGGGGGTCGGCATGGCACCGTCTCCACCACGTTGGCGATGACTGAGACTGCAATGAAGAATCCTGTGACATAGTAAAAGACCAGCGCCATGGTGCTTGTGTGAGGATTCTCAAAGGCTCGCCAAAGACGTTCTCTGGGCGTGCTGTTCGGTGGCAGTGGAGTGTCCGTGGCCATCTCTGCCTCTGTGTCTTCAGCTAGCCGCTCCTGGTTCTCCTTCTTACGGTCACGGTATTCTTCCATACAGCAATCCCCAATGATGTCTGGCACAATGCCGTAAAAGGCTAATTCCTCATCAAATGCCTGGATGCACTCCTGTCGAGGGTAGTGCAGCTTGCCTGTGCGGTAGAAGTTCAGGATATGCCGGAACATCTCAGGGTCCCTGTCAAAGAAGTATTCCTGAGTGTCCTCATTGTAGAAGAACTCCTTTTCTGAGCTTCCCAGCAAGGTGTCAGGATAACGGTCTAGGGTATTCTTCCACGTCTGGAAGCGGAGCCCGCTCACATTAACAATCAGGATCTCATCACTGCGGCTCTTCTTGTCCACAGGTGGCTTGGGCATGGTCTTTTTGGCCAGAGGAAGCCAGCCAACGGCGGCTGCCCGGGCAAAAGGCAGCCATGTTGCCACACCAGCGGCCATATTTGCTTTGGAGAATGCAGGTTTTTTACCAGAGCAAATGGGCAAGTGTATAGAATGCTGACAGGCCCTGAGGTGGTTTCTCCAAACCTTTTCGAAGCAAGAGGAAAAGAAAAGGTATTTCCAAACTGATCATCCGAGCTGTGGGCTTTGAAAGCCAGGCCGGTTTGTTAAACTTTAGTGTCTTTCACCTTGTTTGTTTACTTCGGTCACAGGAGGAAGGTCCTGCGAGGTGAGTGGGTTGAGGCAAATTTGATGTCATCATCAAGAAAAGATACAGCAATCCCATTGGACCATGGAGGACAAATGGGACCCCATTTGAATCACATGGAAAAACTACTTTCTACAAACCCATAAAAACAAAAATGGTCCTAAAACAGACCTAGTTGGAGTGCACTTTTTCAATTTACTTCTTGGCCTTTCAGTGTCTTCTTACTATTCATAAAAGGTGTCAGGGCATCTTATGGTTAAGTCTGCAGGCTCTGGCTTGCAGGCACTTCCTAAAGAAGACAGATTTGCTGCAGCATTGTTGCGTTTCAAACTCTTATTAAATTGTGATCATGGTCTCCAAAGTTGCAAGATAGGCAAATCTTCCCACAGTTGCCCTTTTTTCTGTCTCTCCAATTTCTCTCCCGCTCTCGTTTGCTCTGTTGTTTTAGAGCTTTGATTGTGAGAGTGTCGGCCCTCCCTTACAAGCAACCCTTAAGTGGCTGCTCGATTTCACCGGTGGTTGGCAAGGCTTTTGAATGAATATCTCAGGGAATAACAGGCGTCTTTATTCCATATACGGAGGTTCATCCTTTGTCCCTGTCAAACCGAAACACAACAAAAGCTTAGATACTGTACAGCTCTGACTTTTGAAGCTCTGACTTTTTCATGCAATCATAAGTACTAGTGCCTGAGCTTTATGTAGTCTTGTTTGCATAAGTGAGCTTACAACGTGATTGTCCTAGAGATCTTAAACTTACAGAAGATCAATTCTTCCACAGAAGATACTAATAATTGGGTGCTCTGTTATTATTTTCTTTTCCTAAATATCCAAAACCTTATTCCATACTTGTCCTTTGACCAAGGCATTGAGTGATAAAGTTGCTGAGCAGGAAAATTAATGCTCCTCAGAATTACCAGACAGGTTCTCTTCACATATGAGTCATGTCCACTGTTTTTCAGTTTTCAACTATAATATTGGTGAAGGTTTGAGATACTTCTTTTCCAGTCACTGCGGAAAACAGAATCAGTAAGATTACAGACTCTTAGTACCAAACTAATTCTCAGTCAATTTTGCAGATCTTTCCTAATTGATAATTGATTATCTCCCAGCAAGACCACCTAAGTGAGATGAAAGACAGAGCCATGCATGCAACACTCACACTGTCTGTCCTAAGGAGCCCTACTGAAGGGCAGATGACCCACCCCAGACTCACCCCAGTGCACAGATCACACAATCACACAATCAAAAATCAATATCAGCTTAGACCACACTTCCTGCATCACGTCTCCAGCATATACATGTAGTTCACAAAGGTGAACGCATCCCTTCAATGCAAGGCAGAAAGCAACCCTGTACACAATTTCAGATGAACAATATTACTTTAACCATATGAACTAACAATCACAACACCTCTATGCCTTATATGGCAGAATGCTTATGCAGATTTCAGAAAACATCTGTCCAAGATGCAGCTTGTTGCTTGGAGCTCCAAAGTAGCCAGCAGTTTATTTGAGATGGGGAAACAAAACAATCCTGACATTTTACAAGACAACTGACCCTGGCATCAGTTACCCAAACTCACTTTTAAACCCTCAAATGTCTTTGAGTAAATTCATTTAGGATGGGGTGAGCTGGAGAGAGAGAGAGAAGTTAGGAGCAGTCAACAAGCTCTAGAACTCAAAGCTGTAATGGGTGTCTCTTATGAATAGCAGCCTATTTTAAGCTTAATAAGGATCATAGTTACCTCCTGTTACAGACGAGGATCTAGAGAGGATGATGGGTCCTGTGTGACAGAAAGCAGATGAAAGAAAGAGGAAAAAGATGGAAAATAAATTGATGAGAGGCAGGAAAGAGCCAGTCCTCTGCAGCAGTCTTGGCATATCACGTACGTGCTGGAGAAGAAGTGATTGTAATGCTTAGCCCTTCTAGTCTCTCTCTCTCTCTCTCTCTCTCTCTCTCTCTCTCTCTCTCTCCACTCTCCTCCGCTTGCATGGTCCCACTCCCGCACTGCTTCTCTCTCTTGCTCTCTCATTTGCTTGCTCAACCCCCCCACTCTCTCTCTCTCTCTCTCTCTCTCTCTCTCTCTCTCACACACACACACACACATACACACACATACACACACCAATCTAAAGCTGCATCTAAAGAGTGCATGGCACCCAAGTTGAAACTGGTTCCATGCAAACAGAACTTCCACAGCCAGTTAAAGCAGGTGTATTTAATACTAAACAAGCTGAACACTGACAGACTCTACTGCACACCAGCCCTCACTGCTTTAGGTAAAGTACTAAACTCACACTATTCAGGTACTGATGAATTAATACTTAGTAGACCCTGAGCATACAGAGAACTTACTCAGTAATTACTCAGTAAGCTGTAGTTAGTGATGTAACCTCTACTTACTAAAATAAATATATAGAAAGTAATATTTAGATTCTAAACTTAGACGTTACTATTTACTAAATAGGAAGGACGTTTAATAATTAGTAGGTTTAAAATATTTTTTATTGAATAAGTGGAATCATAGAATAATTAGTAGGTGCTGAATAACTACTATTGAATTATTAGTACTTACTGTAGACACTGAAGAAGTAGTAGTTATTGAATCATTACTATTTGTTGAATACTTAGTAGATGCTGAATAAGTAGTAGATAGTAATTGTTTTTTTGTTGTTATTTTTAGACACTGAATAATTACTATTCATTGAATAATTAGTATGTAATGAATAATTGGTAGGTACTAAATTATTAGTAGTTACTGAATAATTACAATTTAATGAATAAATAGTAGATATTAAATAAAAGGTAGTTTCTGGAAAATGAGGAATTAGTAGCTACTGCATTATTATTATTTATTGAAGAATTAGTAGGTACTAAATAATTGGTAGTTACTAAAAATGACAATATATTAAATAATAAGTAGTTACAGAGTAATTACTACCTAGTGAATAATTTACAGGTATTAAATTAGCACGCACTGAATAGCTATTATGTATTGAATAATGACTGGTCTCTCTTAATGTCTAAGATTAAGACCTTAAAATTAAGGTCTAATTATATATGGAAGTATGAGTGAATGGGTCGGTGAATGGGTGGATGTACTGGATGGATGGATGGGTGAATGAAATGTTGGGATTGAATGAGTAAGACTGAGATTGGTAAGAGTGAGATTGGTGAATGGGTAGATGGGGGGGCAGATTGAATGGGTGGATGGAATATGTAGTATAATACCATGATTTTAGATTTAAGTCTGACTTGGTCCCTCTTCACTTGGTCTAGACAGACAGATTTACTCTTACTTTGCTGTGAGAACAAGAATAAACCAATGTTTGTGCATTTGAACTATTTTATTTGCTTATTTAATTCATAATTTTAATCAAATATTTGTTGCACTTGAATAAATCCAGCCAAACTCAGTGCTACATGAAATATATTTGTACACTATGTTTACAGTAAATGTATATATTATACCTTATAATCACTTCAATTATAGATTACACCGTCTGTGATTGTATGTGCGCCACACTCAGTCCACACTGGATTCAGACTAGGTGGGCTGGTTGGTTTATTTGGAATCACTGTGACAGAAGACAGAAGGCAGAGAAAGTGGCTCCAACGTGTTTACTTCTCACAGAAAAAACAAAACAAAAAAAACCCACTTTTTTTTCACGGACATTGTACTGGAACAGGAGGAAGGCAATGATGAAGATTCACATTCGTGAACGTTTACATTCACAAGCTCCATTTTAGCCCCTGCACTGAATAATACATGAGTTAAAGCTGAATTCAGCAGACTGACACTCATTCACTCACCATTTATAAGGAGAAGCACACAAACATGCTACTGCCACTGCAATCCCACATGGCTTATTGAGTTGCACCTAAAATAGAAGGATTCTGTTACAAGGGATATTTTTAACTGTGGTGTTTACCCAAAGGAATTATCAATTATAATGCATTTACAATGAATGTACTTTAAATACAATATGAAAATGCAAACATAAAGGCATCCAGAAGGTATTCACAGCGCTTTACTCTTTGCACATTTTAAGTTAAAATGGATTCAATTCATTTGTCCCTCAAAATTCTACACACAATACCCCACAATTTAGAAAAGTGTGTTTGAAATCTTGGCAAATTAATGAAAAATAAAATATTAAAATATAAAAATATAACGTATATATTGACAGCCTTGGCTCACTTTGTGAAAACACCTTTGGCAACAATTATAGCCTCAAGCCTCAAGTACAGTCTCTTTCAAGTATGATGCTACAAGCTTTGCACATCTTTTCATTCTTCTCAAGAACCTCAAGTTCCATCAGATTGGATTGGGAGCGTTGGTGCACAGCCATTTTAGATATTGTCAGAGATGTTCAATCGAGTTCAAGTCTTGGTTTTGACTGGCCCACTCAAGGATATTCACAGAGTTGTCCCGAAGCCACTCCTTTGTTACTTTGGCTTGTGCTTCATTGTCCTCTTGGAATGTAAACCCAGTCATCATCCCAGAACGCTGTGGGGCATTATCATCAAAAATGTCTCTGTACATTGCTTCAGCCATCTTTCCCCTGACCCTGACTAGTCTCCCAGTTCCAGCTGCAGAAAAACATCTCCACAGCATGATGCTGCCACCACCATGCTTCTCTGTAGGAATGGTATTGGCTAGGTGATGAGCAGTGCCTGGTCTCCTCCAGATATGTTGCTTGGCATTCAGTCCTTCCATTTACCATTTATGGAAGTCATTTTACTCTTTGGGACCTTCAATGCAGCAGAGATGTTTCTGTACCCTTCCCCATATCTGTGTCTGGATACAATCCTACCTTGGAGGTAGAGGTCCTATCAATTCCTTAGACTTCATGGCTTGGTTTGTGCTCTGAATTTACCACAGGTGTACAATCAAGTGATAGTAACATGATCAGATATTCTTTGGCTTATTGTTTTGGAAGCCCATTCCCACCACTTAAATAAAAAAAATAATTCTTGGAAATGGAACTGGTTGCTCGGTCAAACTAAGTGATCATGGAAGAAGGGCCTTATCCAATGCTTATTCTGACAGATTTCCAGCATTGCTCCTTGGAGAGAGGAAAACCTTCCAGAATGACATCCATCTCTTCAGCACTCTACCAATCAGGCTGTAAGGTAGAGTGGCTAGACAGAAAACCATTCCTCAGTAAAAGGCTCCTGACATCCTGCTGGAGTTTGGCAAAGGCACCTAAAGAACTGAACATTTTGGAAAGCTGTGTAAACTTTTGTATCAGAACCTACTCGATATTCTGTAATGTTGGATGCATTAAAATCAAGCTGACCAATCAGAGCTTTGTTATCATGGATGCAGCACTAACAAATGAGCATCAAGATGGCAGAACAGCTTGTCTTGTTTGTAGCAGAACACAAAAGCTTATGACAAGAAATCCTCTGACTATAAAATGCTGAAGTTAAAGAAGATATATGGCACAAACCAATGAGCACTCATGTGGAGGAGGGAAATTTCAGGTAACATGGAAAAAGAAAGAATGAAAATTTATGAGACCTATGGTGTTTCTAGCCCCTCTTTTACAGAGGACAACAATGCACAGAAAAATTCACAGAAGGCAAATATATCTCAGATGAAGGTTATGAAGGTATATGAAGGTCACACTGCATTAAAATTGCATGCATTTTTTTCAGTTTGCAAAATTGTACTTGAGTAAAAGGGCCTTTAGTCTCCAAATTATAGAGAGTACTTCAAAATAATGACAAAGCACTGAATTAAATTAATGATTTTTAGGTAGCAGGAATGGGCTTCCATAATTACTACCTTTTTAAAGATGATTTTTTTAAAGAAGTATGTGATGTAAAGATGTTTGAGAGAGGAGACAGACAAGGCAAACAAGCCAAGTATGCTCCTTAATTCCTCTGACATCTTCCATTTATAATAAACTGTAGCTCAGAACGCATTAGCAAGCACCTGCTATGAGATGAACACAGCCATCATTGCAGTGATCTCATTGACCTGGGGTGAAGCATCTCCATTCGATACAAGCTAGAATAAAGAGGAGCTGGCAAGGGCTGCTGAAGAGGAGAAAGAGGAGTGAGGTAAGCTAAGATGATGGCTGGATTGATTACTGCATTCCTCAAGTCAATGCCTGTATAGAAGAGTCTGCAGAAAGGCTGACCACAAGGCTCTGGTTAACTGCAGCACAAAGACAGATAACCCACTGCTATAGAACAGAACAGGGAATTTATAACCGTTACTTGCATTTATGGTATTTGGCTTACACATTTATCCAGAGCCACTTACATCTGAATTATGCTACAAGGGTGGGTGAATGTAGCGTTAGGAGTTTTTCCCAAACACTTGTGGTGGTGTTGTGTGGTGGCCTTGCCAGGCTGGAGGATTGAACCCTAGTCTGACACAGGAAAGGTGGAGTTGCTATCTACAATTCTACATCCATCACTCCACTTAAAATAAACATAATAACACTTCGCAACTTCATTTTTTCACTTCATTCACTTAATTATTCATAGCTGGATCAGATTAGGAGTAGAGGGTGGTAAATCTCCAGAACCAGAACTATGTAGCTTTTAGAACACTAGGTTAATTTTGTTGGAGGTTTTCACACTTTCACATTTTTTATTTTTTTACCTTTTTGTTCACCAAAATGGTAAAAAAATTAAAACTGATCAGTGAGTTCTCAAGAGAAATGGCAAGATCGGGATGAGGACAAGTGGTTCCAGGAATGAATAGCAGTTCAGATCCAACTAGCCTTTAACCTTCTGAAACAGAGGTTACATACACAGGGACTTTTATTTTAGAAAATAAGCATACAATTATTACAAATAACAGAGAAATAATAATGTGTAGGTCTGATAAAATGTTTTACTTGAAAATGTTGCGTTTTTCTCTAAAGGTTAAATGTAAGAAATGATGGGACTGTTGGTGGAAAACCAGCCATTATTCACCTAACCACCAGTGGACAACCGAGTCAATGCTAAGCATAACACCAGTGAACCACCAGAATATGGAGGAATCTGACCTCCAACTTTAACCCATTTGTGTAGTGAACACACATACTGTATGTGCACACACACTTTATGCTTCATAATGATCCATTTGACTTTGTAAATGCTCACACAATATCAGCAATAACACACTCAGATGCTGCTTTGCTAGGGGGCAAATAGTCTGTTGCTCAGATAACTTTATTGTGGGATTATTATGGTTTAGAGCATGGGTGTCAAACTCTGGCCCGCGGGCCAAATTTGCCCCGTAGTGGAATTATATTTGGCCCCCCATACAACACCAAATGACTACTAGAGCTGGCCTGCCGGTATTATACAGCGCATTCACCAAGGTTAATGTTGGCCCGTGACTTTGTTCCAAGTTTTACATTTTGGCCCACTGTATATTTGAGTTTGACACCCCCGGTTTAGAGTGTCATTATTATGAATTAATATCTCATAATTATGACTTACTATCACAATCATGACTTAATATCATGTTATTATGGCTTAGTGTCTCATTATTATAAATTGAAATGATTTGAAATAAATTGAAATTTGACTTATTATCTCAGAGTTATGACTTACTACCTCATTATTATTATTATTATTATTATTATTATTATTATTATTATTATTATTATTATTATTATTATGGCATAGTGTCTCATTATTATGAACTGATCTCATAATTCTGACTTACTATTTCACAATCATGATTTATTATCTCATTATTATTATTATTATTATTATTATTATTATTATTATTATTATTATTATTATTATTATTATGGCATAGTGTCTCATTATTATGAACTGATCTCATAATTCTGACTTACTATCTCACAATCATGATTTATTATCTCATTATTATTATTATTATCTACTTTATCTACTTATGAATTATATCTAATAATTTTGATTTAATATCTCATTATTATAACAGTGTCTCAAATTATTGATTTCATATCTGGACTTCCATATTAAAAAGTACACCAGACTGTTATGAGTTTTTAATGTATTAATGAATTTAAATGTTATTAGATTATTTTATGATCCATTCAACAGTCAATACAACTGAACTGACAATGCATAATATTTACACCCTCATTATAAAATAACCTTTCTGAATATAACTGAACTGAAGAAGAATAAAGCAAATAAACTGTCATTTATATATCAAATCTGAATGCAGTGCATAAAAGTCAGTGTTTAGTGTAAATTTTGTCCTGGCAGGAGACTTGGGAGAAGAAAGCAGTACAGGAGCTACTCCTGCAGTCTGTATGAGGCCATCAATAATTCACTGATTTTGAAAAGATCCTGCTCTGAGAGGAGGAAATGGGCTAAAACACAGAAGAGAAAGCTCAGAAGAAGAAAAGAAAAAACAAAAAACAAAGAGGAAAACAACAACAAAAAGGAAAGCAGAGGAAACCTGAGGCTTTCAAGTTACAGAAATGCTGTATCTCAGCTTCTTCTGACCAGTTCTCATCTCAGATGAGAGTCATTATGCTGCTGAATGCAGAATCAGCTCGTTTCTTTAAAATCCTTCAGTCATCCAGTACTTATATATCCTAAAACACTGAATGCTTCCTCTGGGTCCATGTTTATCAGATTCAGTAAAACTGATGACCTGAGATCAGACTCTGTCTTTATAAAATAATAAATATGTTATATGAGAGGAAGGGTTTTACACTTAAATGTGCTACAGAATGCATTTATTGAGTATTTTAAAAGTAGGTGACTTTCTTTGGGGGGTTTACAAGCTTGTTCACAAGCTCATTACTTTGTGTTAGAATGAGACACACTGACTTTCTGTTTTATGGTGGGCTCATGAAAAAAATGACGGCTTTTGTTGGCTGGCTTATGAAACTGAAACGGCTCGCAGAAGCTACCTAGCATAGGACAGCTTAGCACAACTTTATTTTTCGCACTGAAACCAGAACATTTCGAAATGATTCCTAATCAGCAACCACTCGCTTAAGCCTTAACTTAACTTAAGGTGAATTTAAACATTAGGAGGCAGTAAGCACACATGACCGGAACACACACATGCTCACAGCGCCTGGGGAGCAGCTGGGGACTTAAGTGCTTTGCTTAAGAGCACTTCAGTCATGTGCTGCCAGTTCAGGGAATTGAACAGTAACCTTCCAGTCACAAGGCTGGTTCCCTAACCACCAGTTCACGGCTGCCCTAAAGGCTGCCTAGCACAGATTTCAGCTCCCTTCTATTTGAGCTCCCTTCTGCAGTTACACTAGAACTGAAAAACCTGTGGTCACAAGGTATGGCTTTCATAGCAGTTGGTATTCCCATAACTAGCCTGGAGATGTGGAGGCTGGAGATGATGAGGTGCTCTCTACTATAAACAACACAAAGTGTTCCCAAAGTTGCCACCATGTCATTGCATCATAGTTTTATTTGTGGAAAAGCTTCCACAGCGGGGCTGGGTTTATGTCAGTTTTCAGGGTTGAAATGTAACAAATCAAGACTTTTGTATGGGTTCAACCCATTGGTTCTGCAGGTCTGTTTTACACCAGATTTCTTTTCAGGGAAGCAATATTTAACATTTATGGTTAATCGCTACCATGTTCTGATGTCATCAAAAAACTGTGCCAAGTTCAATACAGTTGTCCATTCAAGGACACTTTTAAATGTAAAGTAATAATGAAGTTGAGCTTTTGGTACTAACTGGTACAAATATTTGTTCTGCGAGCTTCATTTACATGGTACATAAACAATGAAATGAAGAAATACCATATAAATCATATAAACTGAACCATGAAATAGCCAACCAGAGCAGAATGAATAAAAATACCACTGCTCCCAAAAACCTACACATACTTACACATGACAAACCAGAACAAATGGCTATGTGAATGCTGCCTTATAAAGAAACTATCCCTCATCCCGTTAATATATGATTGGGACAAACTGGGGCAAATTGCATCACCACACACCAAACTCACCTACTTACTCTGTCCCCAGAACTCCAAAAATGAGGCAAAGTATGAGTTATTTTAGCACAGTTATACTACCTCTTAATTACAAAGCCATGGGAACGTTTAAATGAAAAGGTTCAGGCACCTCATCTACACGCTTAAAAATGAAGGTGCAAAAGACCAGAGCATGCTTTACGCTAGATTTACAGAGACATTCCTGAAACTTTTCATTTTCAACTGTAATCCCTGTTCAGGTGCACAAAAACTAATATATACCAACATTAACAAAGCTGAACCAAACTGTTTCACTTTCAAGAGAAGCTTTCTAAGGAGTCCTATTAATTTAGTGTGTGCATAAATTCTTTCCCATACTGGTTCCTCCAAAAAGAAAAACTGGAAGTTCAATGGTTTAATTGGTTTAACTCTAAAAAGACTGAATTCAATGCATGTATTTTCCATCAATCCACCCATCCATTATCTGATGCTTAACTGGGTCCAGTTCTCAGGAGCAGCAGACTAAGCAAAGAGGCCCAGACCGCCTTCTACCCTGCCATCTCTTCCAGCACTTCTGGGCGGATTTCAAAGCTTTGCCAGGCCAGCCGAGAGATATTATCTCTACAGTGTGCAACAATCCTCTTCTCAACCTCCCGCTCCATCTCTCACTCACTCATGAACAAAATCCAGAGGTACCTGTACTCCTCCTCTTGAAGCAGGAACTCATTCTACCCTTTTCTGACTGAGTACCATGCTCTCAGATTTAGAGTTGCTAGACCTTGCCAGGAAGGATGAGGAGTGTAATCCCACTATAGTTGGAGCACACCCTCTGGTCCCTCTTCTTAAAAAGAGGAACCACCACCTCCATCTGCCAATTCAGAGGCATCGCCTCCAATATCCACACAATGTTGGAGCCAGGACAGCCCCACAACATCAAGAGCCTTGAGAAACTCTGGGCAGATCCATTCCTGGCACCCATTTCTGGAGCCTAGTATGATAATTGTAAAAAAAAAAAATATTCAGTGTGAATAAAAAAAAAAATCTGTCCTACTGCTCTCAAATTTACAGACAATGTAGCAATGGAAACATGAACAGATGGTCAAAGGTATGTTCTATATGAACATGTTTATTTTAATAAAATATTCATGTTGTATTTTACCCTTTGTTAGATTGAGCCCTGCATGTTCATTCACCAGCTGATTACACCAGTTATACACCTCTTGTGATGATGGCTGATGTGCTTGTCTGTGAATTTAACTTTTGAACATCGACCCACCTACTCACATCATCACACACAAAATATTCCTATCATTATCTTGAACACATTATGCACAATCAGAAGAACTGTTGCCTTCAGGAGTGCTTTGAATTTTAGCTGGGGACCAGACCCCCCCAGTTATATGTTTAATTTAAATGCAGTCTTCTGTATGAATGATTTAAGAGAAGTGGAAAAAGACCCCCCCACCCTCGGCTATGTACACTGCATGCCACATTTGCAGAGTATTCAGGACGAGTGCTTTATGTGCACTTTTATGGACCTCCACAGCAATACAGGCCAGACAGACCCTCACAAACTCTCCTACTACACTCTGAAAAACAGTTACATTGGTAAAGAACCTTTACATCATGCAAATGTTCTTAAATCCTTTAAGTGGTTCTTCATATTCACAGATCTCTATAGAATTACAGTTCTTTAGGGAACCAAAAGTGGTTCTTCTATGCCAGTGGTCGGCAACCCACGGCCTCCAGAGCCCCATGCGACTCTTTCATCCTTATACTGCGGCTCCACGTGGTCTGGGAAAATAAATTATAAGTATGTAATTGAAGAGAATTTTATTTCTGTTAGTTCTTTTTTAGAATTGTGGAGATTATTGAGATCTTCAAATATTAAAATAAAATGATATTTTATTATTTTCCGTCACTCTATGCTCACTCATAAAGGTAACTCAGAGAAAAGTGTAGCAGAGAAAACCTCAGCTTGAGAAAAATCTGAATTTACAGAGAGTCTGAAACAGATTCCTCATGTGTTTTACAGCACAAAGCACATCTGCACTTATGATTCATCCAGTCATCCTTGTAAAATGAACAAATCAAATCAAGTTTATTGTCACATCACATTACACAGGTGTAAAGGTGAGTGAAAAACTGCAAGTCCCTCACAGTAGTAAAACAGATGCATAAAAACACAAACAAAATATAAACAAACAATAAAGAATATATCTATATGTATTATAATAAATAGATTTTATTATAGAGTATTATAATAAATAAATTTACACAACAACTTACACTATACATACAAATCCCAAATAAGGAAATATTGGGGAATGTCAGAATATTCATGAACATTTCTTCATAAAAAAAGGTTTTATGAAGAAATTTCTTCTTAAGACCATTTCTAAAGAAGGCCCACTTGGACTTCAAGTGACCTAGTGCACTGCCACTATGGCCCAGGGGTCATGAGCTTGAATCTTGATCCTGTCAGCCATGCTCTGTCCAGGTGAGAAGATGGCACTCCCTCCCCTCTTAACTCTAAATACAATATTGTCTGGCACAGGCATCTGTTGGTTTGCAGTTTCCCTTTCGAGTATGTCGGCTCCACAGCAATATGCTACATCGGCAGCAGTTTGACAGGAGGTGGTGGCTGACTTTGCATATATACACTAAGAAAATTAATTACATACAGATTTGTACTTTAAAGAGTACAAAGCTTGTCACTAGGGCTGCACCCCATTAAGGTACAATAAAATATTTTTCTCTAGCCATGTTCTTTTCTGCAAGTTAAGGTTAACTATTATTTACCAAAAGTACAATATTGTACCTTTTGACGGTACATTTATGGAAGATGTACCTCAGAGTACAATACAATACCAATATCATACCTCTGATTTAGTGATTTTAGTGTGTATTGGAGTGGCTTGGTGTTAATTGTGCCCCTTACAAGCTGTGTCTCATTTGTAACCCTGCCCCCTCCTTATCATATTCCAGGTCTGGTCAATGTTGTGTTCTATTTAAGACCCTTTGTCTCTATCAGTCCTTTTGTTTCCCCACTCTGTATGTTAGTGTAGCTTGCTTGGGTTTGTTTGTCTGTAGACTTTGTTTTCTTCATGGTTTGTTTGTCAGTTGAGATTCTGTTGGTTAGTATGTTTGTAAGTCTGTTCTCATGCTGTTCCTTTGTTTAGAGTTGGTGATTGTTGTAAGTTTGAGTACCCCAGTTTTTGTTGGTTAGTATCCCATGTTTGTTTTTCTTAACTTTATTAAATTCCTCAACCCCAGCGTTTACCTCCGCTTCCCTGGTCTTTGTCTGTCCAGCACCCCAACCCTGAACTAAGAAAAAGGGGTACATTGTGATTAACAAATTTATTGAAAAAAGAAGAATGCTGCCCATTTAACTGAATAAAGATGCTAACATATCATAAAACATTCAAATCACATTTCATTGTCCCCTTTAATTTACCAACCAAGTTTTACTGACTTGAATCTGCTTGAAAAAATATTTAAAATGTTAAAGCTAAATTAATGTTTGTCTTTCTTTTATTAAACATATTTTGCGTAATCAATGCAAAATCTAACTAAGGAGAGAACCAGAAGGTAACATAAGCATGGGAGCATCCTGAAACATTGGCGTCTAACCACTCCAATGTCACAAACCTGAGTGATTGTGTGAAGGAGTCAGACGGCAGCACCAACATCCCAGTTTACTATAATTCCCTATGTCCATGAACCCCTGGATCTGCAGCCTGTAACTAAGGTAAGACATCGACAACCAAATGCTACACTGAACAAGTACGTTTTCAGCCTAGACTTGAAGATTGAGACTGTGTCTGTTGTGGAAAAAGGCTCTTCCCCCTGCTGAAGCCTTCTGAATTCTGGGAACTAATAGGAAGCCAGCACCCTGTGATCTGAGTGATCATGGTGGCTGATAAAGGTAGAGTAAATCTTGTAAGTATTCAGGAGCAAGCCCGTGTAGGGCTTTATATGTAAGTAAAAGAATTTTATAATCAGTACGGAATTTGACCGGAAGCCAGTGCAGTGCTGATAGTATTGGACCTTCTGGCTACTGAGATCTGGACTAGTTTCCCACGCTGCCATGGACTAGTGTCTCACCAACCATCACCAACTGTGTAGAAATCTACTGCTACTTTTATGTCCACCAGCGAACTAACATTACTTCAGTAAATCTGACTATTAGAGCAGAGGTGTAGGGGTCCAGTGTCCTCTAACTGTGTATAAGTAGTTTGACAAGAGGAGGATGGGTCCTCCCCCTTGTTAGTCTGGTTCCTCCCAAGGTTTCTTTCTCCAGCTCTGAGGGAGTTTTTCCTTGCCACCGTTGCCATTTGGCTTGCTCACCAGGGAATCTTTCTATTATCCCTTGTTCATCTGTTGTTCACCTTTTTATTTTTTGATTTCTGTAAAGCTGCTCTGTGACAACTTCAGTTGTGAAGAGCGCTATACAAATATATTTTTGATTTGATTTTTGATTTGATACTTCAATGCTGCCCTTTCCCTTGCTGCTTGGTTCCGTGCTGGCCTGCTCTGGATGTAAACCTCAATGCTCTCCCACTCTGGATGTCTGCTTCAATGTTGCCCTTCCCTTGCTGCCCATTTCAATATTGGTATAAATGAATCGAAATAGGATGATGCTGTATGGCTGCCCTATAGAGTCTCCATTACCATGAAACCACCTACATATGCCAGCTCTATTCTGGCTGTTGCCCCTCCTGCATGCTCACCCACTCACACTCCCATGGAGATTAAAAAGGCTCTGCTGGATTGCACTGGAGGCTTTAGTAATTAGTTCATTGTCAAATTTTTCTAAATCTTACACTTTGCTCTCACTGCTGTCTGCATGGACTCTACAATGGTCTCATCCCCTCTTGTTGTACAGAACCTGAACCTGCACTTAGATACTCCTATGACCAACACTCAGTTCCATCTTTTCTCTCTGTATGGTAGATGGTTTGCTCTCCTGCCAGTGGCTGTTGTCTAGCATTGTATGTTCCATTGCTGAATGTCTACCTCATAATTATATGTGCTTTATTGTATATGTGCTAGCCAGTGTGTTCTATACAGGGTTCGGTTCCTCTTTTCAGTCTTAGTTCTTCACTAGGTTTCTTCCTCTTCTTACTTCCCACTGTTGCTATGGTTTTGTAATTCTGTAAAGCTGATTTGTGGCAATGTTTGAACTCTCTCTCCCAACAATTTTCAAACTGCTGCCATTGAATCATTTCTGGACAGCTAACTAATTGAAAGGATAGTGCCAGGTTCCCATCTTGGCCAGCATGGCACTGGGAATGATGTAGGGAGAGAGTGCCATCTATCCACCCAGAGAGTGTCACAATAAAATAAACCAACATCCCAACCATAGACTCCAGCTGCCAATGGCAAGCACCATGATTTGGGATTTCAACAATTATTTCTTTACTAAATTATAGGATTTAAACTGACAGAATCATTATAAATGAGTTAATTAATCTTTTAGTTGTACTATAATAATGGAGAAAGATATTTACAGTATAGTTAAAATTATTTCACTTGCTAAGATTTCATTGTCCTTGTGCAACCGCTTGTTGTTCAGTGATTTGGATCAACTGGATTCAATTTCTGTGAATGCTCCAGAGTTCAGATTTGCAACATATTTTTAAAAACAGAGACAGCATAATAAATTAAAAAAATAAAAGCAAACTCCCCTTACTTCAATGATATACTGAACCTACCATTCAACCAATCCTACAAGCAACTACATGTTTTCTAGTTATTTGTGCCCAGTGTATATCTGACATTCTGCATGTCTGAGAACATGCAACCATTTCCCTTCGCTGTCATCTTCTCTTTCCCAATCACTAATAGCTTTTAGATCACTGTCAAAACTGAGCTGTATTATTTCAAATTGCCACGGTTTGTGCCGCTTTTCAAAATGAAACCCCAAACCCAAAACATATGAGTGCATCAAAGAGTTTAAACTAATAAATGAATTGCAAAAACCACATTCCACTCACCCAATCTCTGATGCCACTAACATTTAAAGCTAAAAGCCTCAAATTAAAGCTCAAAAAATGGAAATGGAAAAGAAATCACATGTGACAATTCTAAATTCTAAGCCCATCCTGTAGAAAGGACCAACAGCAACAGTCCTACCAAGCACTGCCTCCACAGTTAGATGCAAATAATGTAATAAACTTGCTTGTGTTTCAAACCTTTCTAAGCGTTCAACTGCTTTGAATGCCTATAATGTAATATACTTATATAAAAACAATAAAAATAAAAATCCAAATGCTTCCTTCACCCTTCACAATACATCATTGGTTGTTTTTCCTAGTCTTTAAGTAAAAAAAAAAATTGGCCTGTAGAGACTGTAGTGCTGCTAGAAGATTAGTAACTAAATCAAAGTGCTAGTCTAGCCAGTGATCAATAGGGTAATAATTCCAACCAAGGCTGTGGGGTAACATATATAATAAAAACAGAACCATCCCCAATCCAAATGTAGACTTTCAGACCATCCTTTAGCCTTTGGAAGTTCATTATCAGTTGGTTTTCCTTGTCGTTACATTGGGAAATCTTGTTTTAGAGACCACATTGTTACCACTAAACTAAGAAAAAAGACATTTACAAATGTAGAGATTAGTATCAAACATTGTCTGCTTTTCTCATTTACAAAACATTTACATATTTCCATCCAGCACACAGTAGACTGAAGGTTTGATTTCCAATGCAGGAAGGAGAACCACCACAATAGCAATATGAATCACTGGGCCAGACTCCAAACAATTCCTTACCTACATGTTGTTTGGCATAAGGGCCTCTGTTTCATATGTAGGTTTACATTGTTAATATAGGATGTTGTTGTGATGTTCTTTTTGGAAAATAAACATTTAAACCAGTATAGAATAATGTCCCAACCATACTGAGCAGTCAGATACTTGTTCCCAAATAATACTTTAAGGCCTGTATGTTTTTAGTTGGCTCATAGTGTGATCATTTGCACATTTGAGAAACTGGGCATATACTAATGTGAAAATGCCATTTAGCCTGACAAAGATTATTATCATTATGTCCCTTATTGTGGAATTGCCTGGTGTTCAGTGATCCAACTGAGCTATATTCAGGTTCTTTGGAGGCTTTGGAAAGAGTTGTGAAGCATATTGAATCAATAGATGTAAAAGCACATCACATTCCTGATCCCTGAAACGAATACACAGATAATACCATAGCACACTAAAGCTACCATTCAGGTCAACCAAGACACAAACTATCCTAGTTCAAAATACTTGAACTATCCCTGCTGTGTATGTTCTTTAATATCAATGATGTCAAGAACTTGTGCATAGATTGCAATTGTAAAAAATGAATGTCATTACATTTAAAGTTATATATTTCAAACTTTTTTGTTTTTAAGTTGATACTATAATTATATATCTATAATAATATAATATAATAATAATATAATATAATATAATATTAATATAATAATATAATAATATAATATAATAATAACAACTATAAGAAGTTGATACTATAATTAAGTTGAATTATTAAGCTATTCAAATTAAAATAATTTAAAATTCTGGTTTTCATAAGCCATACTTATCAACAATAATACAAAATAATAATACATTTTGGAAAAAAAATTGATATCCATTGGTATGGATACAGCTTCTAAGTGCATGTTATTATCTGAGTGCTTAGTACGTAGTGATGATGTAATGTTTGGTGAGTTGAGTATGTACACTAGACAAATATGGTAATTGTAAGTACTTGCTGGGTAAGTATTTGCTGGAAAACAAACCATGAATACAAACAGGCAATATTTCTAAAACTAACCCAAAATACACTAACATTGAACCTAGACAAACAAAAGAAATGAATGGAAAAAGACTTACAAACAAACAAACTGACAGGATCTCTTTTGAAACAAAGGACTGACAAAGACTGACTGAAACAGGGTCTTAAATACATAGACAGAAATACACACACCTAGGACACACTGATGAATGGGCAGGGTTCCACAGAAGACAGAGCTGTGACTGGGTGGAGCAAAGGCAGAGACAGGACCAAAACAAAAACACAACACATCCTCAGAAGCACATGGGGGAAAGACAAAACAAGACAGGAGAGTGGCAGAACTGATATGTGACAGATGAAAAACAGGATGTTTGATTGTAGTCAAAAAAGAAACTCACTTTTTGACATAATTTGAATCTGGTAGTCATTTTCACAGTATCCCAAAATTTTAGCCAATAGAAATGCATCAAAATGACATTGACTTGTAACCCCTGAAACCATTGAAAGTTTTTTTTCCTTCCATTCTGGTTTTGGTTTATGGAAGGTTTTGTTCCAACAATGGTGAAATCTAAAGCTTTCAACCATGCATTGCACTTGTGTTTTCCAGGCTGAAACCAAACCTTGGAATGCTGTTTACAAAGCAAAGATCTTCGAAGATGTTGTGAAGAGAGGTCACAAGAACACAGAGTTAGAATCATCCCCCTGTGTTGCCTTGTTTAAGATTTTAAGATTTCTGTCCTCAACTGTTCCTTTATCTTGTTGTATTTTACCCTGGAGATCAGAGGCAGTGTAGTGTACTGTGCCAGGCATAGTTAACACCATTAAAGCTACATTGAGACAGCCAAAGTAAGAGTGCCCTGCAGCTCTGCGAAAAGTGCTGAAATGAGTCTTTATGTGTTTCACCAAATGTGAAAGTTCTCCTCAATCTAATCTTCACTGTCATTCTGATTTAAACAGCATTTGTATAGATTTCACTTGTGTTTCGAGAACCAATTTATTTCCACCAAGCATACAATGTTCACCCATACACACACTTTTTGAATGGTTGGTACCTTTTCTTAAGGAGTTTCAAACTTTACTGATCTCTCCAAGTGATATATCTAATAATTCATTATGTAAAGTATTAGTTTTTTTTATCTACATATTAGAAAACCACTTCCAATGTTAACTCTTCTTAAACATGTTCCTTGTCATGAGGTTTTTGGCCAGAACAGCCCTCAGCAATACAGGGCTCTGAACAGCTTTCTCCATGTGCGTTTGTCAAACAGGCAGACATGAGAGTGGACTTAATGGGCATTGAAGAGAAGGAAGTGGAATTATGGGGTGTTAAGTAGATGAGAGTGGAGTAACAGGGCATTGATGAGATTGGAATGGAATTATGAGGTGCTGAAGAGATGGGGATTGAGTAGTGGAGTGCTGAGGGGATGGGTGTGGAATTATGGGGTTGTTGAGATGAAGTGGATTAATGGGGTGCTGAGGAGATGAGGTGGAATTATGGGGTGTGGAAGAGTTGGGGTGGAGTTGTGCGGAACTGAGGACATGGGGGTGGAATTAAGGGATATTGAGGAGAAGGGGAGCAATTATGGGGTATTATGATTGGGTGAAGTTACTGGGCATTGAGCAGGTGAGGAATGAGTAATGGTGCACTGAGGAGATGGGGTGGAGTTATGGGGCATTGAAGAGATGGTTTGGAATTATGGCGTGTTGAGGAGATGGTTTGGAATTATGGCGTGTTGAGGAGATGGGGTGGAATTATAGGGCATTGACCAGATAGGGAAAAATTATGGTGTATTGAGGAGATGGGGGTGGAGTTATGGGTCATTGAGAAGATAGGTTAGAATTATGGGGGGTTGAAGTGATGGGGTTGGGGTACTGGAAACAGGAGATGAGTGTAAACACAGGGGTCTTTTTTTTTCAGGCAAGATTTCCAAGGCAATTAATAGACATGTACTGATGTTTTTGCTAAAATAATCATTTTTCTACATAAGTTCTACACTTTTAACAGGTATCAATTAGTAAGTAAAGAGGAAAGCACTCGAAACACTTTGCTTTTCAAAGCAATGGTATGTTGTCAAAATGTTTACACAGCAGTTCTCTGTAGTCATGAATGTTCTTTCAGGATTGATTGGTGGGCCTTAAATAGTCAGCAGCTAATTAGCAATTTAGGGCACGCGTCGTTTCTGCTGTAGGGTTACCCTGTGGGACCAGCAGGGAGAGAGCAGAGGAGGAGAGAGTGCCACTGTCACTGCTCTGCTAAGACACCAGGGCTTCCTCAAAGTTATTTTCCTCCCCAATTCATTTTCTTACAATCTTCTAGCTTGAGAAGTCCATGCACATCTTCCGAACATGAACAGATAACGTTATTACCTGGCAGGTGAACCCAGGTGTGTATAAGCACAGAGAAATCATCACGCCGTGTTGGACTCCAGTGCAATAGTCTGAATGACTATTGGAGGTTGGAGTACTTAAGCTTAATCAGGCCCAAGAGGAAGATGACATTAGACCTGCTGTTACGACTATCACACTAATACTTCAGGACACTGAAACTAGTCAATTTAGTGGAATCCTGGAGGGTTTAATTTAAGGCTATCCATGAATGAAATCTGCTGGAAAATAGTTCAAATAAATGTATGACATAATCATACATGTGCTCTCCTGGTTTATTTCATTATAGCAACATTTCTTTAAATAGATTTAGACCTGTGTGTAACAGTGCTTGATTAAGGTGGTAGGTCATGAATGATATATTTGTAGGTTCATGGCACAATGGTAAGTGGCCCCTACAGGCAACAATTCATTTTTAGCAAGATTAAGATTGGAAGTAAAATAAAATATACCTTTAATTATTAAAATTCAGTTTCTTTTAGTTATTTCTCACTATCTCCCTGAGACCATTTCAATCACAGTTCACTAAGAGGCAGATTTACTTAAATTCTAATGATTCTTGTGTGTGTGTGTGTGTGTGTGTGTGTGTGTGTGTGTGTGTGTGTGTGGCCAATGTAGCATGATATCTAAACAAACCCCATGCATATAAACATAGACAGGAGTTTATAATTACCACAGGACCAATGTAATTACTGAGCTGGTCTTGAAGTGCATTTGGAAAAAGTATTTCTCTCTCTCTCACAGTATTTCTCTCTCTTTCCAGTTGGACAAACACTAAAGTTACAGAAACAATTAAAGTAGTAAAATTTCCAAAACTTGCAAAATTTTCTGAATCATTGATAAATGAACTGTATCAGTTTGATCATTGCTAAAAAACTGGCTATACTATGGTATATAAAATGTAAGTAGATCTGCCCCATTAACACAACCCTTTAACAGCCTCTAATGCCACTGAATGTACCAAAGGCGTGTAAAACAGTGTTCGATTGGTTTGTTGTTCTGTACACAGATGCTAATGAGTCTAGCAGTGTTGCAGTAATTACACCCAGACACTTTAATGTTGTCATACAATATGAATGAGCCAAGACAGAGAGTGTAGCATAGAGATAAGGGACAGGGACAGATGTAGGGGATGGAAGAATGTCCTAACTGATGTTGCATATGTACAGAAGAGAGGGAGGCATAGGCAAACAGAAAGAAAGTGACAGAGAATGAAAGTGTGTGTGTGTGTGTGTGTGTGTGTGTGTGTGTGTGCGTGCGTGCGTGCGTGCGTGCACGTGTGTGTGTGTGAGAGAGAGAGAGAGAGAGAGAGAGAGAGAGAGAGAGAGAGAGAGAGAGAGAGAGAGTCTTATTGCTAGCTCATCACACTCTAGTCCACCAGGAGCACCACTTCATCTAAGGGTCAGCAGGCTCCATTGGTAATATTGTGACGGATTTACTCATCACAGACTGCCATCAGAACCTGATATCATCTTTACACACACGTCCACCTTAATTAAAAGTATTCTTTGGTTCTGTGGACCAAACTGGACCCCAAATTAATTATAGTGATAGTGAAGAAATGGCTGTTATCTGAGACAGAAACAAAGGCTACTCTTTACTACTCCAACTCCTCAACCCTGCAGAGCACAGAAGCAACCTGGCTTCATTTTTCAACCTGGCTTCAATAGGCCTATGTTGTTTTCAGTGAGGTTGTTTCTGGAGCAAGAATACTATTTCATTTTCTCCATACGGAAAAACAAATGTCTGGAAAAACATGTTCAGCCAATTAAAAACTCAGTTAGGTACTGCAGTTTGTGATGAATCATCTCAAAGACATGTTTATGAACAGAAAACAACGCTCACATTGCTACCAGTGAACAAAATGTAGTGCTGTATTACATCTGTGCCTCAATATTCCATGCCACTGTGGACCTATTAGACCAGTTAGGGTTTCTTTTAACATATGTTGCTAAATCTGTTGCTAAATCAGGACTCATCTGATTTCACATAAATAAGGCTCAATATAAGAGCACAGTCTTCTGTACACTTGACCAATGAAACACTTCCAGCTCACATGATAAATATAATCTGGTACCATAGACATTTGTTCCTCTGTCCGTGTAAACTGTTTGATCACTTATGGAAAATAGTTTTTTGTTATTTTTTGTTTTGGTTTTTATTTTTTTGCCTTCAAATCCAGGGAGGGAGCAACAAACCTCCAGAGTAGTATGCAAAGGAGGGTGGGGAAGTGTTATGTTGCAAAGGCAATTGAGAGACTATGGAAGAGAGAGAATACTGATGAGCGAATACTGATGCAGTTGACATTCGACATGCAGTTAGCTGTACACTAAAGGAAAACAATAGCCATGTTGGCTTCATTTGCCTTGTAGTCTTTCATCAATGGAAATATAAAGACCAAGTCAATCAGGTCTTCCACCAAATTGTTGTGTGGCCCTGAGTACAGGAAGTTAGCATCATCATCAGCCAGTCCAAATATTGACCACTTTGTTCAGTTCCTCTCTCTCCCTTCACCAATCAATTGGAGGAGATTCCAAGGAATTCCCAATTCCTAAGCATTACTCCCAAGTGACCAAAATTGGGGGATTTTTTTGGACCAGCTGATGACAATTACTCCATTCTAGGCTCAGCATGGTTTGTTATCATTTCATGCCAAATTGTGTCCATGTAGAAAAGCTACCAGAATGGTTCCCCTCGATGCTTGAAGCCCTTTGGTCCTGTAATGGAAAAGAGGCATCTGCTTTAATTCATTATTAGCAAAGGCACCATTTGTCTGGCTTACCACTTAGCTAAAAAATCCATTTAGCTAAGAGGCAAAACTCTTCAGGACACATAGACTGAGTTAGTATGAATCACATTGCCACAAGGGTGTTTGAGGCATATAAGTCAGGCCTACTTCTGTAGAGACCACTGCCAGTTGACTGTGCCACATAGGAACTAAAGCCAAGTGGGAGTTAATGTAACTAATTTGGGGATTATCCACCATAAAGCATAGCACAAATGAGTCAGTGTACAGGATTAAAGAGCAATAGAGGTGTGGTAGTAGTAGGTGGAGTGACTATTTAATAAAAAAAAAAAATAAGCTAAGGTTTAAATGTTCAGCTGAAGTTTGTGATTTTTACAAAGGGAAACGGTTTATACTGAATAAGCACATTCCCACAAAAGACAGCAGGTTTTGTCCATCTGAAACAGCACGGCTGAACTCCAGCTCCACTGCTTAATGATCTCTGACAGTAGCATTTCCACTCTTTGTGCCAGAGCAACAGAGAGCACTTTAAGTGCAGCTTAATGAGATCATTTCTTGCACAAAAGCCACAAAGTAATTAAAGCAAAATGGAGAAATGCAGGGAAATGTAAACAGCTCACAGAAAGTTTTTAAATAGTTCCTCTTCTCATGATTAGCAAGCTAAAATGAACAGATACGAGGTGTAGAAAGTACAGTATTACAATATACCGGACTAATTCACTCCAGTGCAAATAAGCCATTGGCACTGGCAGTAACAAAAGCAAAGAACAATATAATGCAAAAGAAAATGCAGTGTTGTGTAGGCATCAGGAGAAACACTAAAAAGTAACTCGGTTAGTAAGGTGATGCTGATAGATCATTGATTTTTGATCAAAATCGTCATTTCATTTGAAATTCTCATATCAGTATAATGTTGAATCAGTGATACACTATCAGTGAAATTTGCTGGTTCCCAGTGTTGGCAGCAGTAACACAATTTACACTCGTCATCAAAAAATAGTTGCACCCAGTAGGAAGTGCTGAATTGCAATGCTATTATAAAGGAAGATAAAGGTTACCGGGAACAATAATGGGCTTTATTAGTGTAGTTGATTGGTAGTGTTTGATTAAGCAAAATGCCAGATGTCTCGGCATGGAGTACAAAAGGTTAATAGTGTCATCTGATAATCCCTTCCATGCAGCTTGAATATTCTCACACAGTCCATGGAGATTTTGCAGTGGGGTGGAGTGTTGATGGTGCATCCAATAGCATCCCATACATTTTCAATCAGGCAAAGATCTGGTAATGTGCCTGCTGGAATAGTCTTGGAACTTACTGATTAGGAACATGAACTGAGGGCAAGAGCATGAATTTAGAGGAGAGTGAGGAACAAAGTATTATAGGAAAATTTGGTATTATATTTGGTATTATATAAAATTTGGATATTTTATGTAGTTAAGCATATGACTGCGATATCTTATTACATCCTCTTAGAACATAGTTGTGAATCATAAAGAGGATTGAAGTACTGTTGGTTTTCTATTACATTTTTGTTACAATATGTTTCAATACTAATTCAAGGATCAATGTGATGAATCAACATCAGACTGGAATAATGAGTCAATAGAATAGAATAGAATAGAATAGAATAGAATAGAATAGAATAGAATTTTATTGATCCCTTGGGAGGGTTCCTTCAGGGAAATTAAGGTTCCAGTAGGAGCATCAGTACAGTACAGTACAGAAAACAGAAGGATAGGCAGAAAAAATAATTAAGTAGGAGTAAGAAGCACTATATAAATATATAGAATATATAATATACAGACTATATTACAATATACAATATAGACAATAGTGCATGAGAAAAAAAGAGTCCTGTAGGAGGATGTATTGCACATTATTATTGCACTTGAAAACTGTTTATTGCACAGAGAGTCCAGTGTGTTGTGGTGGTTGCAGGTTGCTGTTAGCTGTTGACTGTTGGTTCAATGAAGCAGATACTATTCACCTGTCTGATTGCTATCTGAGAAGTCTTTTGTTAAGCATGGAAAGTGATCTTATATTTGTTAGTATTATTAGTTTAGAATATATTGTCTCAAATTTACTAGATTAGGATCCATTTTTGTTAAATGCATGGGATGCAAAACTTTGGGCACCACTGGAAGGAGGTGGTGTGATGGTGTGTGTACAGTAGTACAAAACAAAATCAATATGCTAATCTTGCTCAAAATGTTGAACACAATGTCTTTCGGCCTCTTGGAAATCCATTCTTCAGACGTTCTACTTACTTAACTCACCACAACAGAAAATTTAAATTGGGTGACCAGACTTTTGCATGCCACTGTATAACACAAGGGATATTGATGGTGTTTTCTTGTCCATCCACATTATAATGAGTTCCTGGTCTAGATGGGAAGTGATTTTTTTGTTGAGTTGCCTTGCTTAATGCAATTTAGAGATAAAAACTAATTTCTTGATGAATAATGACCTCTCTAGAATGGGTTTGGTCTCAATAGATGGGAGATGGAGTCTCATCTACTATAAGGTGGAGAAGTTGGTGATTAGCATAACCTGAACAGGTCAGGATTAATCTATTGCTTAAACATAATGAATGCACTGTAACTTTATTCAGATTCCATTTCTCATTTTCACATGCATTAACAGGAAAGTGAAGGAAGCACCAATCACATTGCTCCATCTTGGAAAGGGAAAAATGACTCAAATACCTCCTCCCTCTTTTTCTCTCTACACACCCCTCACCCCTTCCAGCAGTAGACCAAGTTCTCTCAACTTGCCTCATCGACTTGATTAGATTTCAATTAAGTCTCTTTTTCTGAATTCAGAGAACTTGCAGAGAAAGGCTTGAGGAAACATTGCTGAGAAGGGAATGGATAGAGTATAGAGAGGCGAGAGAGGGAGGACACATTATTTATTCATGATGCCTCCGTAATGATTTCTATTACCAGATAGATTGCCTTCTGTTAATGGCCACTCTCCTTTATCCCTCTCTATATTTCTCCCCAGTCATTTTTATGCTCCATGAAGGGAACACAGCATCAGTGCTAGATCAGAGAAGAGAAGCTGTGCTGAGATCAGCGAGGAGGGAGAAGGGCACCTGGGATGGTCCAGCCATCTCCAATGGGCCTCACCTTTCTTAGAGGTGGTCAGTGTTCATAATAGAACCCCTTTCATAACAACATTTCCACTGATAAAGAGTTGAACAAAGACTCATTCATTTTTAATCTTGAGTGGAATGGGAGCATTCAGTCAGACAGAATCACTCTTTCTTAGTAGGAGGGGTTAAAGAGTTTTGGTCATTCAGGCTGAATGAGTTCTTTTGGTGCACTGCAGATTCTGTGTAGGCACTCACTGATCAACTAAAATCTCCTTGATGTTTTCCTACCTCAAATCCAATACTTACTCTAAGCCTAACATTAGTCTTAACCTAAGACCTACATGTAATCTTAACTCTCTCTTTAACATTAACCTTAACTATGAAACTAACATTGACAGTAACCCTAAACCTGACCTTAAACAGAAACCTATAGCTAATCTTAATCCCTCTCTAATCGTAATCCTAACTGAAACATAAACATTACCTTAGCTGTAAAATTAAAATTGACTCTAACCTTGACCTTAAATCAAAACCTAAACCTAAACCTCTCTAATCATAATCTTAACCCACAACCTAACCTTTCATTTTAATACACTAACTTTAATACTATTTCATACTCTAACCTTACCTCAAACCCAGAGTTAACACCCTCTCTAATGCTAACCTTGACCTTAAACCTAAACCTTAAGCTAGTCATAATCCCTCTCTAATATTAACTGTAACAATAACCTTAATCCTTAACATACACCTAAAGATAAATGTAGGACCCTCTCTAATCCTATCCTTGACTTAAAACCAGAATATAAAAATAATCCTAAATCTAAAGTTAAAAGTAACATTTATAATAAACAATATAAACCTCAAGAACAAGTCTAACCCTAAGACTGGAGTGAATCCTAACTCCAATACTAGCTCTAATCATGGATCTAAGACTAAATCCAATGCTTATTCTAACCTTAAATCCAATGATAGCTAATAATAATGACAGTCATGATACTCATGATAGTAACAATAAACAACTATTGTTCTAAGAAATTCAGTTCACTGCAGTTCAATGGCAGCCAAGCAACACAATGGGTTTTATGGTTTTAACTTCACACAAATACAGAATTTCATCAGTGTGTGTGATCATATGTGTGTGAGTGTATTAGCTTTGACTATGACTCTGAAGATCAGATTTTTGGGGTGTCCACTTTAAAACTTAAATTATTAGGAAATTAGTAGGAAAACTATAGCAGACCACTGAGAATACAGAGTGAGGAGTTCATCACCATTCCTCAGTTGCATCTGTAAAGGTTTAAATTGCAACAAAGACAGTAGGGTAATCTGAAGATATTGATTCTGCAGTGCACCAGTGCATTTTATTTCAGCTCCACATAAACAAACATAATAAATATAAATAAATAAATAGATTTAAATATTTTAATAAAGGTAATATTTAAATTTGTGTTATCAGGTCAGTTTAACTGTATGACCTCATCCAGCCTTGAGAAATCAGATGCAGTTACTTGACATTTTACATAAAAGATAAAAAAGAAACAAAAAACTGGCCATAGATCTTCAGCTTGACCCTCAAGCTGGACTATGTTCAATATTTCCAGCACAGACTGTTTCATACAATGAGGCTGCTGATCATGTGAGGGGTTTCTGGAACTGAGTTTGTTGGGCCATTGTGAAGTTGGACGTGCTTCAGTAGTTCGGCCAGTACAGGCAGATTAGTAATATGAGCGCCAGATCGGGACAGGCCGTGATTTGTTTTGGAATATTTCATGGGTACATCCATTATACGCATGTCAGTTGAGTCTGTGTTAAATCCGTTTCACTTTCCAATAACCTGAGCTCCATTCTTTTCTCCCATTGGCAATAATGCATGAAACCCCCACACACTGCTCTGATTCACTAATACACTACCTGTCAAAGCTTTGGAATCACTTGCCATATTAATCAGTTATACTACATAGATTGGAATATTATGATCTAGAAAGTAAAATATGTTATTTCTATATTATTATATAAATCTATTATTATTATTATTATTATTATTATTATTATTATTATTATTATTATTATTATTATTATTATTATTGTGTGTGTTTTTTTATTAGTTATCAAATAATATTATATTATAAGTTATAAAAAGGCATTTATTTTCAAATCCTCTGCCTGGAAATGTAATATCTACTTTTGAAATATGGGAGAGTAATTTTATTTTCAGTTAATTCTCAGTGATTTGAAATTATACAGTGATCAACAGCTATGGGCCCAGTTTCCCAAAACCAACATAATTTTCTTGTAGAGAGAGTTCAGTGTGATCAGCTTTCTCTGCAATTCAGGAATTATCTTGGTGCCTTGATGCTTTTAGAAAACTCAGCTCAGTTAATCTCTCTAGTAATGCTTGAAATTTCTTATACAGAAATTAATGTAGGTGCCATGCAATGCATATATTGAGTACATTAACTTGCTCTTTAAGTTTAAATAGTAAGTAGGTTATGTGACTTTTGAATTGTGCTCAATAATTCACAGAAAACAATCATTTTCAGCCTTGTTCTGGCTACTGCACTTCTATACACATTTAAAGGAAATGTTCACGATTCTAGAAAATGATTGTCAAACAACTGTTCATATTTGAACACCACAAACACACCCCACCCTTCAGTGCCCCTTCAGAAGCTCTGCCCCAAAAATCATGTTTGCACCTTGCAAAGGTAAAAACACTGGCTTCCAGACCAAAAGAAATATGAATGAACCCACAGCGTTTGCTGCCCAATAAGGGTAAAATGTGGACTTTAAAGCCACTCTTACTAAAATAAAGAGGCACGTTTATAGTAGCAAATGTTGATAAGAAGCTTGGTGTTGAAGCCAAACACGTGTCTAGTTAGTTTCCAACTGAGGAGTAGTTTAGTCTTAGAGCTTCCGTTTACACCGATTCTACTGAATTACAGCAACTGATGACATGAGATTCTGTTAACACCGATTCTACTCAATGAAAAACTTTAAAAGCGTGTGCAGTTTAAGGGTGTGTGTCCATAGTCTGCTGAGAACAGTGCTGGTTGTAGAGTCTAACAGCAGCAGGGAGGAAGGACCTGCAATACCGCTCCTTCAAACACTTAGTGTGAAGCAGCCTGTCACTGAAGCAGCTACCCAGTGTCTCATGCATGGGGTGGGAGTCATTCTGCAGCATGGATGCTAACATCCTTCTTTCTCCCACCACCTGCACTCGGTCTTAGGGGTTTCAAAGGGGAGAACAGGTCTTCTGAATGAGTTTGTTCAGTCTTTTTCTGTCTGCCTTCAAAATACTGCTGGCCCAGCAGACCACACCATGAAAGATGGTAGATGCCACCACTGTGTCAAAGAAGGTCCTCAGGAGTGCTCCCTGCACTCCAAATGACCTCAGTTTTCTTGGTAGGTAGAGTCTCCTCTGACATCTTTTTTAAAGTGCAGTTTGAGGTCCTTTGGGTGCTGTTTTTTCAGTACGGGTACCACACAAAATGTTTTCCACAGTTGTGATACTCTTCCCAGCTTCAGCCTCATGTTGAACATTTGCTAAACGACCCCGCAGAGCTGATCTGCACAGGACTTGAGGAGCCTGGTGCTGATGTCATACAGACCTACAGCTTTCCTTGTCTTGATTTTCCTTACCTCATTCCTCACCTGGGCCGTTCTGAAAGACAGACTGGAGCACGGCGGCTGGGGGCTGAAGTGTGTGAATGGCAGATTGGAGCTGCCAGCCAGTGAGCCAAGAGGGGGTGGCAGTGAGCTGAGAGTTGTTGAGAAGGGGAAAGGGCAGCATGCAGGTAGTGTCCCAGAGTGAGGGTTCAGCAGCCATGTCTGTGTGGGCTAAGGGGCAGGTGAGTGATCAAATCTATTGAAGAATAGATTGAGGACATTCACTAACTTCTTGTCCCCGTCACCTGATATTTGGGTTTCTTATGGTCAGATGCTTAAAAGGCCTTTCCAAACTCCACTGATATTTTGATGCTATAAATGTTCCTCCATCTTCATCCTGTAGTTGTTATTTCCCTTGCTTATTGTCCTTCTCAACTCCCTCTGCACAGCTTTCAGCTCATCCTTTCCACCTAACCTGAAGGTCCTCTTCTTCTATTTTAGGAGAGCCTTTATATCAGGATTCATCCATGGTTTGTTGTAGGAGAAACACTGAATGGTCTTAGTGGGGACAGTGTTCTTCACACAGATGTTGACATAGTCCGCAATGCAGTAATTGAGACTGTCAATATCGTCCCAATTAGGAGCACACAATTCTTCCCTCACTGTGGCCTCTTCAGACTCCTTAGAACATTTCTTCACTGTGCAGGTCACTGCTGGTACTCTTTGTACAAGGGGTTTGTACACAGGCAGAAGATGAATTAGATTGTGATCAGATCTTGCAAGTGGAGGGAGTGGTGAGGAGTTATCTGCCTCCTTTCTGTTGGCATAAAACAGGTCCAGGTCCATTGTCTCTCGTGTGGCAGGTTACATACTGAGTGAAGGTGGGCAGAGTGGAGGATGGAGAAGCATGATTGAAGTCTGCACAGATAGCATGGATGGCTTGTGTGTGCTGTGTGCAGCTGAGCATATGACATCCCAAGCCTCGTCAGTATTGACAGATGGGTGAACATATGCACCTATCAGGATAGCATGCGATACTTCCCTCAGGAAGTAGTGTGATCTCATGCTAATGGCTAACAGTTCAATGTTCTTACAGCAGATTTTGTTCTTTAACAGTGACGTGTCCAGAAATACACCATCTATCATTTACATATACTGCCAGTCCACCTCCTTTTCTCTTACTGCTCCCTGCTGTCCTGTCTGCCCAAATGAGGTGGAAGCTACACTCCCGGTATTCAGAACGCTTCACAAACAGTCAAATAACATAATAATGTTAGAGAGAAATGTCATTGCAAGTAATGTTAGCTAGGTTGTGGGTCATTAAACTGTTGCTACAAATGTTTAATCCCAAATATTCGGGATTGTCTCACACAAACATCAATAAATGGGAGAAAACAGTATCAAACAATGATCAAATTACTACTACAAAAATAAGTCAATGTTTTCCATTGATTTATTATGTCCAGCAGAAAAAACACCTACCTCGTCCCTTGTACTGCCTTTCAGCTCTCTGAGCTCCTCCATCGTCTAAACATCTTACCACTGTTCACTTGTGACTTTGATCTTTGTGCAAAATCTTTTGTACAGTTTTCCTCTTTAGCTGTTTCTCTGCATCTCTACTTGTGTGTACAGTGTGTTTTCTTCCACACACCCCGTCTCTCTTTTTTTCCACCTGCACATAAGTAGAATGCCTCTTGCTGGAATATTCAGGTTAAGCAGCTTCTGTTGTTTCCCATTTACAGCCCAGTGTGCAAAATTCATTAGATGTGAATATCGTTTTTTCACACAAATAATTTCTAGATCATTTAAAATAAACACATATATTTACCTCTTACCTACATTAACGTGCCCTCTCAGTTGGGGCACAGCAAAAGCAGAAACCTAAGGATACATTGTCAATATTATTTATATTATTTTTCAATGGGCATTATTAATATTTATGGAACTGGGGACCATATGTTTCTAGTTATGTTACTGAATAAGTTCATAAAAGTAGCTGCAAAAAAAAAAAAGGTTTTGTATTATCAAACAAAGATTCAAATCTTCTAACAGTTTAAATCACAAATCACTTTGTAACTGCTTATCATTTTGTATGAAGCAGAGCCCCTTCCACTATACATATTGGATTACATTACTGTACGAGCACTGAGAGCTACAGCAAGGCGACTTCAACTCAGCGTGACCGTTTGGATGAGCGGGATCTTGTTCCGCAATCAGCAGGAACTTCATTCAGGTCGGCGTACACCGTGACCCCCTCGTCACACAGATCCGTGTATCTGTTTCATCATCATGTCTGTCTTTGGCATGTCAACCTTCCTTACGCCTCATCTGCCCACTGGATAATGAATGAAGCCTGGGGTACAGGGCAGAGGCAAAGCCACAAGGCAATTTAATCTCCGGCCAAAACACAGACAGGTTTGCTGTTTGTTTAGTCTGCGAGGTTCAGCACCATCACACTGACCCGACACGCAAGGCCAGGTGGACAGAACAGGAAGAGTAAACACAGTCTGTGATTTCAGACCCACACTGAAGTACACTGGAAGCTTTGCATCTAGTTCAGATTTTGTGAAACGAGTTTTTCATGATCCGACACAAGCCTGAGCTAATGAAATACTTGGTAATTACATGAGATGAATCAATAAAAAATGCAGTACATTATCATGTGTTAATCTGATAAATTCTGTGTCTTCTGTTTCTATTAGAGAATGTATCATTTGTGTCCCTCAACTGTAAAACAACTTGCATTGAATTATCCTTCCTGTCCCAACATTTATGGACACTGCTTGTAATTAATGAGTTCAGGGGTTTCAACCACACCTGCTGCTAACTGCTGTATAAATCTAGCACACAGCCATGCAATCTCTGCAGGAAAACACCGCAAACAGTTTAGTGGCTTTAAACTGAAGATAGGATGTTACCTTTGCCACGGGTCAGTTTGTAAAATTCTGCCATTAGAGCCGTGCCAGTAAGCTGTAAATTCTATTATTGTAAACTGGAAGCATCTAGGAGCAACAACAGCTCAGCCATGAAAGCAGGCCTACTAGCTCTAAGTCCCGAAGTGCATAGTCACTCACTGCAGAGCTTCCGAATCTGTCAACAACATCTGCATAAGCAATGATCAGTGGGGCTATTGTTAAAATAGATTTGACCCCCATTTGTCCCAATTAAGGGTGATGTTAAAGCTTTAATATACAAAGACATTTCAGACAAGTATTTACAACCAACACCACTGAAGACCTTTGTTGTGAATCGGAATGTTGATTGTGAGTGCCAGTGCCAAACATTAAAAATGCTGCTTTGACTGAATGGGTACAAAGTTTTCCAAGAGGAATAGAGCTTGTTATATCCGCAAAGGTTGGGTATATGTTTGGATACATTGTGGAACTTCACAACAAAGAGAATAATGTCTGGGATTTCCTAAGCTAGCACTGTCATGAATATTATCAGTAGTAAATAAACTGTTTAATAATTGAACTAATATATTAGTTTTTTGCCAACAACAAAGAAAACATTTTCATTTTCATTACAAAAAGTATAAAAAGCTGCTTGGCATAGCAAGGGCTTACACAGAGAAATGCATTGGAGAGAGTTGTGTCTTAGAATATGTTGACAGCTAAAATGAAGTCTTCATGTGTGGACGATAAAGCAGTGACAGTTAAAAGTGTAGAGCAAGAACTACAGGGTGGTTATTGGTTCAGGCAACGTCGTCAGTTGCCTACGGCAGCAATGAGCCAGGGGCCATCCCAGCACATTGTGTTCAATAGATGCTAGAATGTCTTTGTATGCTGTATACTATAATGAAATAATGTGATGTGCTTCTGTCCCCACTGTCCTGCTCCACTGGACCACACAGCATATTTATCACTCCAACTCTCCTACAGTATGTTTTCAGACAATAAATTGTGGAAGAGTATAAGCCATTATTGAAGCTGATGTCCAAAACACAGCATCAAATGACTCCTCCCGCCACCATAACTCTTGTGATGTAACTGTACACTTTATATAACATTTACTGCTGCTATATCAGTGGTTTGCAAACTGCAATCTGTGATGTGCAAACAGGGTGTCCATTATTAGTATTCTATAGATGATCTTGGACTTTCAACTTCAGCAAGTACACACAAAAAAATCAACATATTCACAAGCTAATGAACAGAGGAACACTGCAAGGTGGCAGCAAAAATCTGTCTTTGCTGGTAGACATGAAGCTATTGGCACCATGCCTAATGTCAGGCGTGGGACAGAGGGGTGTAAAGCCTGCAATCTTTGAGCTGTGGAGCTCTGGAATGATGGCACTCCATCCAGTACTTTTGTAATGAGCTGAGGTGGTAATCATCAATCACCTTGGTCTTACTACAGCTCTTATAACCGAATGCAATCAAATCCTCACATCAGTGCTCCACAATCTATCAGAAAGCCTTCCTAGGACAGTAAAGACAGTTACTCCAACAACAGCAGGATCAACTCGACATCAGAAGAAACAATGAATGAACAGTATGAATGAAGTATTTAGACTAGATGAAGCTTATATAAGCGGATCCACTTTCTGGGAAGTTGCTGCCATGTTTTTGTTGTTGTTTTGTTGTATGTTAATAGAATTTAAAAAATGATTATTATAGAATATTGAAAATAATAAAAAATAAAACATAAAATAAATGATCATTTTTTTTGGCACTTTAAAATTTTCAGGTGGTTTAAAAAAAGTAGTTGGTGGTTGGTTTTCTAATTTCTGTGGTTGTGTAAATGAGCTTATAGGCCTTAACAGACTTGTTGGGAGTGGTTGGATATGTTGTATGTGAATTATCATTAGGAATGATCAAATAATGAACATTTACCTTGATCTCCTTAAACTGTGTTCCAACCCTCATTAACCGTGAACTACCCTAAGCAGCCTACTGAGAATCTGACAAAAAGTGCTCATAATTTCCACTTTCCTAAATGTCACATAAAGGGAACTGTAGAGGCAAACTCTAGAAGACCAAGAACACACTCAGAACTGTTTATACAGTCATTGTCCCCCACCACACACACACACACACACACACACACTGTAAGAATGAGGTGTTGGTTCATTGATTGTTGATCAGTATTAAAACATCAATCATGTTGACAGTAAGTGCACAAAATGACTGACCTCTTTGGTCAAAATTACATAAGGTATGTTTAAAGAGAAACATTGCTGCATTTTCTGAAAAGGACACGCTGCCTACTGTTAAGCATGGGCAGTAGCTCTGTAATGCTTTGGGGTTGTGTGGCAGCCAGTTGAACTGGGAAGACTGTACAGGTAGATCAAATAAAATGTTTTTTATTTCTATAAGCAAACGCAGTGAGTCAGGAAAATGAATAAAGGCTGGCTTGTACAAGAGGATAAAGATACAAAACATAAAATAAAGACACCATTAATGATGTACCACTGCCCACAGACCCCCTGGTTTGAGTTAAACCCCAGTGACAGTTCTTCCTGATGGTGTGTACTGTTCCAGGATATGGGCTCAAGTGACAGCTCAAACCTCAGACAGTCGTATAATCTAAGGCTGTCCAAAAGGTGATGTGCAAGGAGCTGAAATTACATCCCGCAATGCAGAAGTCTTGGTTCGCTTACAGCACACATACATGTCAGAGACATACAAGACAGACAAAGGGCACGGAAAACACTCCATACACCGTACATACTAGCACTGGACCCAGTTAAACAAAATGGAGGAGTGGGGGGGTCAGCACACAGCATGTGTGGGCTAAGGGGGGTTTGGGATTAGAGGAAACCAGAGCGCTTCTATTCATCTGGACTGAGCGAGCGCAGAGGCTTTGGTTTCAATACAGTATTCAGGCAGTTTCAGACAGACACGATGCATAATGTGCAGCTTATTTTTACTACTTCAGCGTAATTGTACATTGAGTTTCGGTTTCAACACACCCCCAGCCAGTGAAAAACCATCAGTTCTACACAGCACGATCAGCAGAGTTAGATGAATCGCAGAACTACTGAGGGACTGAGGGACTGAGTAAAAAGTAATTTTACTGAGCTCCATTTTTCAGGGACAAGAAGGAACCATCTACGCTACCACGGCACAAACCAGCAGTTTTAAAAAATTACGTTGTTTTCATTTTCTCAGATAACAACCAGCAACTCAAGAGATTAGAGAGGGATTTTAAAATGACTATTCATATGGTGGATAACACCATTGCTCTACCTCAAGCAGACTATGATTCAATTCTCTAATCAGGCAAACACACCACACTATACCAGTAAAGGTCCCAATGCTTCATTCCTGTAACAGGATTCAAATAGAAGTCACTCTGAATAAGATCATCATCCAAAAGTCATAAATGTCAATGTCCACTGTGCACACAGGGAATTTGTCCTCTGCATTTAACATCTATGTGGTGAAACACACACATATATTTACATTTACATTTACAGCATTTAGCAGACACCCTTATCCAGAGTGACTTTAGTGCTTTGCTGTTCACTCAGAAAATATCATTAGCTAGTAGATGAGGCTAGAATCCAGAGATTCCTCACGCTTAGAACCTGTCAAAAACCAATGCATATACAAATAGTGAACTAACACACTAGAAGGTAGTGAGCACACATGCCCAGAGTGGTGGGCAGCCCTTTCCACATGGAGCAACTGAGGAGTTAAACGTCTTATTCTAGGATACTTCAGTCCTGCCAGTTCAGGGAATTGAACCGGCAACCTTCCAGTCATAAGGCTGGTTCCCTAATGTAGTGTTTTTATTTTTATGTGGCTGAACAGAGCCAAAAAAAGAAGGAAGCATGTTGAATGTCTGCTTAATTTCTTCTTCTTTCCTTTGCCATTCTTACACTTAAACCCTTCACTCTTAGTTAGGTATATTAGCTATCTTTTCTTCTGTTTCTACCTCTTTGTCCCTCTCTTTGCTTCCCACTCCTGCCCTCCTAGTCTCATTGTTTCTCTTTTCCTCTCCATGTTCTTTCTTTCTCATCGTCTCTTCTTACCTCTCTCCCTCAATCCACTAGGACCCTCAGTGCTTCTCTTTCTCCTTTCTGTTTCTGTCTCTCACATGTTTTTTTTCCCTCTCAAGCTTTCTCTGTCACTCTGTTCTTCTCTCTCACACTCTAGCTTCTCACTGCTTTCTTTCGTTTGCTTGCTTCACACACTGTCACTCTTTCTCTTGCCCTAACACTCTCCCTCTGAGTGCTTCTCTCTCTCTCTCTCTCTCTCTCTCTCTTTCTCTCTCTCTCTCTCTCTCTCTCTCTCTCTCTCTCTCTCTCTCTCTCTCTTACTCACATACACACACACACACACACACACACACACACACACACACACACACACACAGCTTCCCACTCTACTGCAGTGACACATGCCGGCTGTCCCATCCGGGAGATTTCCTTACACACAGACACTTAGAAGGAGGGAATCGATACAGGGCCATCCAGTGTTTTATGCTTCCCCTGTACAAGCATCCAGCAGAGGGGAAGAGAAGTGATGTGTGGATAGAGACAGTCGTACCATTACAGAAGGACTAGTTGAATAAGGTTCGAAAACTGAGCGCTGCAGCTCCAAACCTAACGCATTGTTCAATAAGAAACACACTGATGTATGAGCTTTAGGCCTAGTGGGGCTGGGCTTGCTTTACCTGGGAAGGTTTGGAAATTCAAGTCATTTTACAGATGAGATCCGTGACTTTAATCCAGGAAGAATCTGCAGCATCTGTAGTTTCTACATTATGGTGGTCCCTTTTCTCACAAGTGATATTATATTCAGAAGCAGGCTTGTCATCTTCTCTGCCTCCATATAAATAGAGCAATGCTTGCTTTTCTTTTAGTGGCTCCTGCTGTAGGAATGACAGGGATATGTTATGACCCCCTTGGCATTTAGAAGTACAGAGCACTGCAGACTTTTGCTAGAATGGCCCGTACTTTTGGTGGACTCTGTTGCCCACATATGATAAAGGAGGACATTTGTGTAGAAAGGAAGACGTGGAATATGCTTCTTTTCTCACCGTCTCAGTTATTACATAATGGAAGCTCTTAAAGTGATGGTTTTGTAAAATTATAAAAGCAATGAATCCACATTCTGTTCTGAAGAGTTGGGTTTGAGTGTGGCAATCCTGCCTTTGCTGTGGAGTGACACACTGCCTCAATTACTTGTGTGATGATCTGGGAAGCCATCATATACACTCCCCAAAAGTATTGGAACATTGAAGCCAATCGCTTTATTTTTGCTGTACACTGAAATCATTTGGGTTTTGCATTAAAAGATTTATGTGAGACAAAAGATTTCAGTGTTTATTTCCAGGTTCCACAGTTCAGATTGCACAATTTTGTCTGAACCCACCCATTCTTGTGAGCAAATGTATTGGAATAAACTTCAAATAAAGTGATTAAGACTTAATATTTAGTTGCAAATCATTTATTTGCCAAAACTGCATCAAACCTGTGACCCACTGTCATCACTAAACTTTTGCATCTCCTTTTGTGATGCTTTTCCAGGCTTTTCACTGCAGCCTCTTTCAGTTTGTTTTTCGAGGGTTACTCCCAAATGTATGATCTATAGGGTTGAAGTCTGGAGATTGACTAGGCCAGTCTTAAACCTTCCACTTTGTAGTTTGGGCAGTGTGTTTTGGGTCACTATCTTGCAGCAGGATGAAAGATCTCCCAAATAGTTTCTTTATATTCAGAAAAAGGTTTCTGTAAATGACAGTTCGTTGTACTGCTGCTATCATGTGCAACATCAACAAGAAGATTAAGGAGCAGATCCCAGAAGAAGCCATAACACTACACCCACCGCGTTTCACTGATGAGCTTGTATGTTTGGGATAATGAGCAGATCCTTTCTTTCTCCAAACCTTTCCATCACACTGGTAAAGATGAATCTTTGTCTCATCAGTCCATAAAACTTTCTGTCCCAAAATTTCCGAGGCTTGTCTCTGTACCTCTTGGCAAATTCCATCCTGGTCTTCCTATTCTTCCTGCTAATGGGACTTTTGTTCATGAAGTCTTCTGCTAACAGTAGATTGCGAGACCTTCACTCCTGCCCTCTGGAGGGTGTTGCTGATGTCATTAACAGTTGTTTGGGGTCTTTCCTTACAGCACTTACAAGGTTTCTGTCATCAACTACTGTTGTTTTCCTTGGTCTACCTGTTCGACATCCGTTACTGAGTACTGCAGTGATGACTTCCTTCTTCAGGACATTGTAACCAGTTGTACTGGCAATGGTCAATTTGTATAATGGATTGATTTTCCAGCTTCACAATTGTATGTTTTTTTCACCCATAGACAGCTCTCTGCTTTTCATGTTGGTTACTCCTCTAACTATAAATGAACAGTCTATACAGGCAAAACCCAAATCTGAAATTGAGCATAGACAGTCAGCGTTTGAATCAGTGTAACAGGACACACCTGGGTAACAAAGCACACCTGTCAGTCACATTCACAAGAAATATGGGTGGGTTCAGTATGGGGTCTCTGCCTAATTCCAACACCTCCTTCACCTGGTTGGGCACCAGAATTATTGCCAGTGGGACCAGCTGGGATGCCAGCTTAGGGTGCCGTATGTACAGACCCAGCTGCCATCTGTGGGTGCCACAGGATTCCATACTGAACCATATATCAGCTTGTTTTCCCAATAAACTTCTCCTCTGACTCTAATATTGTAATCACATACATATATCCCAAATGTTCCGGAATTGTTGTACATACTGATACATAACAATATGAGCTACAACTACAAATACATGGGTTATCTGTCCATCATTGGCTTGACGTAGTGAAAGTCCACCACTTGAGGAACTTTTTCTAATTTTTTTTGTTTTTTTATGTTCTTCCCCAATTACTGCTAGCTTGAATTGTGCATCTTACATGTTGCCACCTGAGGAAAAATATTAACTGTGCAAATGTTTTAAATTAGAAAACAGATGGCCAAGTTCACAGTGCAATGAACTGGTGGAACAGAGAGAGGGGGAGGTCAGTCATCCTGTCTAGTACTGGTTACAGATGACTGGGGCTTGAATTTGAACTTGCAATCCTCCAATTGTAAGGACAACGTTTAGACAGTTCTGCTACCTGGAAGGCTTAAACCTTAAATCCTAAAGGCCTAAAGTCTGAGCCCCCTTTTCCACTGCTCACGTTAATGATTACATAACATAAAAATACATTACCAAATCATATGCCACTTAATAATGAGATTAGTAACTGCAGAAGAAGAAAGTGGACAGCAGCAGAAAATGGAGAACCACAAAAGGTGGACATCAGCAGAGATTAGATCTCAGATTTGGGGGGCACGGAACACCACTGTCTGTTGTACTGCTTTACTTTAATCCTTTAATTGGGGCCTGGCTCAGAGACACTCTCTCCTACAGATGTCCTGTACTGTTAGCTTTCTTCACCACTGCAAAGCCCAGAGAAGAGGTTATTTATAGACAGCAGTAAAGAGGAAAAGGGAAACCGGTAAATTTTTAAAGTCCAAGACTCACGTCTCCCATTTCTGAAGCCACCCTGTGTTCATTCCTTTCTCTCCCTCCTTCCCTCTCTCACTCTAACCCTCTCTCCAGTGGCTGGCCTGGGGAGGCCGTAGAAACGTTGCGTCTCCCGTGTCTAAAATAGCACCATAGTTACATCACACCGCCATGGCTGCATGGCTGGAGCACCACCTTGTAGAATGCAGAAATTTCATCACTTAAACATGCACCTACTAATCCCTGTCTGATTTTTAAGATTGAGAGAATATTCCACACCCTCAAAAGATGGAGCTGCTTTCATATCTTCATGTCAGTCACTGAATACAATAAGACAATATGGCAAACCTGAATTACACAATGACAGGTCCACCACATTTGCATTTTCTTTGCTGCCCACTGCACACTGCAGAATATGTTATGGGTTAATGCACCAAAAACAATGAGGATTCATTTTTACATGACCATCTGTTAACCTCTCCTTATTCTTTTGAGACTAAAGAGGTTGCTATTTGAAAGTATTTAAGTGCACATGTAAAGCGACCTCTGCTCTGATGCACTCCCAAAAAGACACACGACAACATGAATGCAGCTGCACCGCTCATCAGGTGACCAAGTGGGTTGAGAAGCAAGAATGATCTGGTGATGTTGGTGCAACATGGTGGACTCTGCTGGGAAATGTGTGGAGAAGAAAAAAACAAACCACTATATGAGGTCTTTGAACAGCAGTGGACATTATGGACAAGTAAGCGTTATGGAAATGGTGGTATATTGACAGATAATTTGTGGTGCATGACTTCAGAGGCTATGGGCTGTGGGTTCAATTCTCACTCAGGTCTCTGTCTGGACGGAGTTCAGCGTTTGCTCCCCATGTCTGCATTGGCTTCCTCTGCGTATTCCAAGTTCCTGCCACCTCCTAAGAAACATGGGGTGTGTCCAAATTGAGGCTCTTGACTATAGTATCAGTCAAAAGTTTGGACTCATATGACTAGATGTATTAGAGATGATATGGTGCTACTCTTTTGATACATCAAACATTAAAATCTTGAGCAATGACAAATTACAATATACATGATGCGGACAAAGGTATTTCATAGTTTCTTCTAAAATTAAGATATTAACAAATGTTTATGCTGATTTTGGAGGAGTAACTGTCTCTATCATTCAGGGGAGACTCTCTTCAAACAGGTGCTTAGGCTTGGAAGCCTCAATATGATCTATACACCCAGTACTATTTACATATATTGCATGAACCCAAATATTATTAGAGAAAGGTTGCCAATTGGTAATTTGTTGTTATTACACAAAACCTTCATTCATTTATCCTGTACTAGATTGGCACGTAGTTTTAAGGTTTTCTATTACGGGCATAGATGTGCCCACACTTTTGACTGGTTCTGTATATTGTATGTAATACTGATAAATGTTGAAAATACCCAAAAATCCACAATGAATACTTGAGTATAGTTATGGTTGAGCACTTGATTGTGAGTATGGTTCAGTAGACACTATTGGTCCATATGTTGCTACTCACTCCTGGAAAAATGTAAAGAAATATTGTACAATGATGCAAGTGCAGTGGCAATAGCAGCGAGACAAGTATGTGTGATGTCTTCAGCACTTGGATTAGTATGTTAATAATTCGTGTACTACCCGGCAAAAGCTGCACCTATTAAGATTAGTATACAATTTGTACCCCCTTCCTTGTATAACATGCAGGATTATGTACTCCTACTCCTGAATCAACTAAACAGCTCATTAACAAGCCCTTTCAGATTTGCAGAGGGTGTGTAAAAGGGGTGTGAGAAATCTCTAAAATGTGCACAACAGGGGAGAACCATTAAATTAATACATTTAAAATTGTTGCAGATATTTGTGACATTATCTTGGGGCTGATGACAAACCCAATTGTTATTATTGTGAAGTCACTCCAGGGACCCTTTATTACTCAGGTGATTAACACCATTTGCATACAAACATTTCCATAATATAAAAATGAGATCAGACCAGAAAAGATACAGTGATGAAGCTGAGTGCTGAAACTATATTTATAATCTTAAAAAAGGTGTCTCAAAGGGTTTAAACAATGCCATAGAAGAACTGTATTTGTTTCTATAAGAAGCATAAAGAACATTTAAATTGGTAAAGAACCTTTCCATCAACTAATGGTGCATTAGACCTTCAAAAGCTCTTCACATTCACACAGTTCTGTTTCAAACATGGAACCAAAAGAGTTTCTCTTTGTCTCTTTGACTGAAAGAAACATGTAAGAATAAGGGTTTACCCAAAGGTTCAGCAAATTGCTGTTTGTTAACAAGACATTTGCAGGAATTCAAGCCTGGCCTGGTTGCTGCTTTCCTCCAGTGGAGAAGTCAGAACAGGAATGCCAGTGAAGCTTATGTTCATTCCTAATAGGAAATTTCATATTCACATCTTGTGATATCAGGAGGGGAAAAAAAAAAAGAAAAACACTGAGTCACATTCGGTGATGACAAGCTGACGGCAGATGAGTTATTGCCTCATTTTCTCCATCCATCTATATGGTCTGTTTATTTCACATGACTCATCTTCTGCAAGATGCTCCAAATCCCTCAAGAGCCTCTCAACTACCAGCTCCAGCCACACACATACAATAATACAAGGACAGCCGTGCTCAGGATTACTCATACAGCCACCTGAATCAGCCACTGGTGTGGTTTGGGACATGGTCATACAATTACAGCTTATTCTGCCCACTGTTTCTCCTGGCCATGTAGGAAATAGTGGGCATAAGAGGATATCAACATATTGAAGTATTGTGATGTATATTAAAGCAACAGAATATGAGAGGTAGTTATCGTGAAATAACCACATGGGTGTTTATGCAACAGTTGAGAAAAAAATAAATAAGAGAATAAAGACCTGAACTGAGGCATGAACATAGCATTTATTATGGTTTAATGTTAACATTTGTGTTGGTCTGAGAAAGGAACTGAAGAAAGAGCTGTCAGCTGTGCAGTGAGTGAGTGGAGTTTGTTTGCTAGTTGAACTATGGAACTATAATTCAGTGGAAGGGAATGAAGTCTCACACTCAATGTATTTCTTGTCAATTTGCCGTTTATTAACGTGTATTCTAGTTGTGATCTCAGCCCCAGGAGATATCTAAGTCACATGACTGGCCAGGCTCAAGAGTCTCAGAGACACACACAGACAATGGCTTGGTGCCACTTAATGTGTATTGACACAGTGCACAAACATGAAGGGCCCTTTCCTGAGCTACAACAATCAGATCCACAGTTTCCCCAGTCTTTCCCAGAGTCTTTGTCTCTGTGTTTGTATGCCAAGGGCTGAGTTTTTACAACGGGGGGCAAATATACCTAAGCAATTGCATCTGGCTCAAAATCAGGGCAAGTGGATGAGAAATTGGCTACACGTCTCCAAGTCTGCCAGATTGTTTTAATCCATTTACTTTCCTTTTTCTTTTTTGCTTGGGTCATTTAAGGAGTTTCTGCTGTTATTTACAATGTTTGTGATATAATGTTTATAAAAAAAAATGCTGTTATGGCAAGATAAAAGCACAGCTCGAAAACATCTCCACAATTAGCTTGTGTGATTTTCCTGTTGTATAATTTACAATACTATTACTAATACTAATATGAATTATTAATAAATAATACATGCTTGCAACATAATAGCTATAATAGTACTATTACAATTATTATTATTATTATTATTATTATTATTGATATTATTATTATTATTTTTGATAATAATAATAATAATAATAATAATAATAATAATAATAATAATAATAATAAAATGCCTACAATGCAAACATTGATATATTTATATAGAATATAAAATATATAATATAATGCAAATAATATTGTAATATAATATTTAAAAACACAAAAAATAATAGAAGTATTCTTTTAGCAAATACATGATGCAGTTATTCATAAAGATATCACTGCTGTCCACTAATAAGTGTATCTCCATTTTTTTCTATTTCTAGTTTACACCATCGTTTGAATCCTGTAACTGCTCTTTACACTGTGTAAATAATTGTACATGAACAGACCAATTGGAATACTCTAAATGTACATTGAATAAACTCTATTAACTATCCAATCTATTCCAAGAATATTTCGGTCTTCTCCTTTTAGCATTTTGAGATATACATGTATAAAACATGTTTTTCATTTAAGAGCAATGGTATACTGTATGTTTTAATGATCATAGGCATGTGTCACTGCAGTAGAGTGGGAAGCTATGTGTGTGTGTGTGTGTGTGTGTGTGTGTGTGTGTGTGTGTGTGTGTGTGTGTGTGTGTGTGTGTGTGTGTGTGTGTTTAGGTGGCGGTCTACATGCTTAATCAATGCAGCTTAATGTGTCTAACTCTCCGCCCACAACCTGCTAAAAATATTCTCCCTGGCATGAAATATTTACCTCGGCGTGGACTGCCACATGGGCAAGAGAATGGGAGTGCACAGTGTTGGGGGGTGGGGGCTTATGCAGCAGAAACATTTCTCATGACAAATCAACCCCCCCCACCCTTTCACCACCACCACCACCACCACTGCTTCACACCAGGCAAGAAACTGCTGCAGGCCATACGCATTTCTCCTCTGATTTCCCCTCATTTGTCCAGCTGTCATCTGAGGAAAAAACACGAAATCTATCGCTTTATTCGTCAGTGCAACAAGAGTAGGTCAGGTACAGCAACAGATATCAGTAAAGACACCGTTAAGATAGTCTAGCATGAGCAGGCCATTTACTTTTCATTTTTCTTTTAATGTATTTATTATTTTACATTTTTCCACCTTGAAGTTCACTGTTACATGTGACAAAAACTAAATCAGTTCTTAAGCTGCGAAAGCCTTTTGAAATGAGACTAGAAACTTAAGCTGTGACTGAAATGTTCTGTAAATGACTGAAATACTACCCCATTAGCATTGCACTGTACATACAGAGGGACTGTTTAATAAACACAGTAGAAATCATCAAAGCACCAGCACCAATCCCATAAACCAGCACGTCATTGGCTGAGCCTCCGTACACTTCCTGAATTCCTAATTAAAGAGCAACACAAGCAGGCTTTTAGCCCCACCTCTTTTGTGGGGTCATTTTATGGATGCTACTTTAATTAATGCAAATGCTCTCTCTCTCTCTATATATATGTATCTATATATATATATATATATATATATATATATATATATATATATATATATATAAGAGAGAGAGAGAGAGAGAGAGAGAGAGAGAGAGAGAGAGAGAGAGAGAAATTAAATCACAACAGCATCATTGCTTATACGAGCAAATGCTGTCTGCTCCATTTTGTTCCAATATTTGTTGACTGGCAGGAAATATTTTCTGGTCCCCATTCAGCTCATGAAGTGAGTTACTCTATTTAGTAGAAATTGTAGCACCCTAAATATCATACTTGAAAAAATAAATAAGATACATCAATCATGTATACAATACAATCATGTAATTTACACCTGATGACATAATACTGATGAGATCCCAGTGCTGCACACCCAGTCACACTAACACAGAGCAGAACTACTGTGATTGGGTCTGTATGTCGAGCCACACTTTGCTTGGCTTACTTATGCAGCTACTGTAAACAATACAATCACTACAGCGAACCTAATTATGCCATTTCATTATATACTCACAACAGTACAGTACCACACATATCGTATAAACCTATCATAGCCATGCTTGTTGAGGATGAACTTAAAATCTTTGAACTTTGAAGTTGAATGAAGGGGATTTCTTTAGTGATTTGAGTTTGGATGGAGTGCTGTTCGAAAGCAAACCAGCAACAATTCCCCTAAATGCGCAAGAATGGGTCCTGGGTGCAGAAGACACATTTGGGCCAAATCTGGGTCACTTTTGGCGCCTACAGCCCACACATGGGCCACTTTTGAGCCAAACATTCATTGTTATCTGTGTCAAATGCAAAAATGTCCTGAAATGTTACATCTCAGTCACAGTCAATTTAACTGTAAAATTTCAACAGCTGTAAATTCCAGTGGCCTTACATTTGAGACTCTTCGCTTAATCTTGGACAGTCTAATTACAAAAGTCCAAAAAGTCTGGCAGCAGACACGACTGTTCTGCCTTTAATTAACAGCAGGTTTGAAAGGGGGCTGAAGTGTCAGCTCAATTAACCCTAACGTCCGCACTCGTCAATATCTGCTGCCAGCACAACTTGGCGGAAACTTATGCTCACCTTAGGACACTTTGGCTTCCCAGGGGTGTGTAAAATACAAGTAAAAGCAATTAGCAACACTTAACAAGACGCCCTGCTCACATAGAGGTCAATTATGCATTCAGAAAACACTCTAATTAGGCGGGTGGAGGGATGGGCCAGGCGTGCCATGTTTTTGTCTTGTTTTTTGTTTTTTTTTGCCTGCAGTTTTATTAATTAAGTTTAAAAGATCAATCCTTTTTAACTATAACTGGCAACCTGCAAGCTGGTTGGCGTGCAGAAACCACAGGAGACTTGTCAAGCACTGCAGGTGGGTCTGCCCTTAGTCTAGGCCTGCCAATCAAAGCCCTGTTCAACTGTGCAGTAGTGATGGTCCTAAATACCACACATACTTTGTATGCAGAGCTATTTCTTGCTAGAAGCTGTGGAAACAGTATGTACACTATATGTCCCAAGGTATCTAGACACCCCTTCCAATTACTGCCCCCGTTGCTGACACAGTGTTTTTCTGTGTAAATTATGAATGTCAGTTGTCACGGTCAAATCCTCGCAGCAATCTACTGTAAAGTCTTCCCAGAAGAGTAGAAGCTGCAACTGAAGGAAAAGGGGACAAACTCCCCGTCAATACTTCTCATTTCAGGAGAAGGAAGGATTTAAGGAAAATAAGGGAGTCTGCAAACTATACTGTAGGTCAATGTAAGTCAATAGTAACAGCAATGCTTTTACTAAATCATTTCAAATGTACTGAAGTAAGACTATTAAGAATTTACATATTTATATACATAGTCTACACTTTGTTTCTAGTTACAATGTTCCCCATAAGCAAGGTTTATTGTAACATATGCTAAAAAAAAAGTGTGACAAAATAATATACATACAATTTTGATATGTTAATATGATTGTATGCTGTTTTAAACCAGACAAGCATTCCAACCTAAATTCATACAATATATGCATTATCATAAACATTCCTGCTGTTGGTAGCTGGTTGGTAGATGGTCTAAGCTGGTCTTTGAAGGTCAAAGTGGTAGAAAGGCTGGTCATCCAGACAAACACTACTCTGGAGGAGCATAGAGTATTTTTAGGTTGCATTTTTGATTTTGGACATGCTGGTCATGCTGGTCAACCAGTAAGGTCAAGCTTGGTCATACTGGTGTCTTGCTTGAGCAGATTGGTTATGGTTGTAGACCAGCTAAACTATCAAACTCAAATTTTGGTCCAGAGCTTAGATGATCATCCATCTTAACCAGCTTAACCAGTTTGAGCTGGCCAGGTTGCTTTTTCAGCAGGGATGATTAGTGAAACGAGGCTGAGTCAAGTTGGCTCATTTATTTTTGAGTGTACAGAATGATCAAATTTACATGTGTATCTCAAAAAATAGAATGTTGTTAGAAATTGCAATTATTAGAAAATACCTAAATTTGATGCTGAATAAATTGCTAATTTAGAAATGGCTTGAAATGCATCCCTTTAAATATAATGCATTAAAGATGAGTTCACTTTTTAAAACTGAATTAAAAACTAAAAAACAAAACCTCACAATATTCCAAGTTTTCTTTTTATTAATCTAGGCTTCAGATCTTTATTTATTTTTATTTATATGGAGGATATTGACTTCTGTCATTGTCTATTAGGGGAAGACGGGTTAGGGCAGGTGTTAACATTTTCTACCTCGTGGTCCACCTGTTTAGGACCATGGCTTTCTCAAGTGCTGGTTCTGAAAACATGAGAACTGGGACCTGAACAATAGCATCAAAGAAATACCAAGTCTTCATGAAGACATCTGTCCCAAATGTATCTCGAGCAGGAAAGATGCCTTATTAACATCAGATGAAGAGTCTAGCAGCAAAATGTGGACTTCCATATTTCTGTCTAAAACCTGATACATCATATTTGACTTTTCTCGCTCAAGACACTTGTACATTTGTGGTTAGCTGATTGTCTGCATTAGGCGCCGATGGCTGTGTTGTCTCAAACTGATAATATTCAAATTGCTTTGTGTCACTGCAATGTTATTATTTGTGCATTTCTGTTAATGCTTATAATGTACATAGTGTGAGCACAATTAATCTCTCGAGTTGAACATATACAGATGTGAAGTGAATACCTGGTTATTATGATTATCTGGCATCAGTGGTTTCTGTCAAAGGGTGGGACCTATATATTAGTCAGCAAGTAAACAGTCTGTTCTTGAAGTTGATGTGCTTAAAGCAGGAAAAAAATAGGCAAACATAGAATCTGAGAAAATGTGACGAGAGCCGAATTGTTATGGCCAGGGGATCGGGTCAGAAGATCTCCAAAACACCAGATAGATCTTGTGGGGTGGCACCAGGATGACCATCCCGCAGAAGACACTGCTTAGAAAATGAATGCTGGCTATGTCTTGTGGAGTCTATATCTCAGCAGATCGGAGCTGTTTGGGTGGTGCGAGGGGGACCTACACAATATTGGGCAGGTGGTGTTAATGTTACAGCTGATTTGGGAGCCCTGCAGATACAGTGTACAGAGGAAATAAAATAAACATCACATCAACAGCAGCCAGAAAGTGTTATGATAGGAAAGATCTGAGGCTATATGACTTGTGCATGATTGTGTGTGTGTCTCTGTGTGTACACACACACACACTGACCAGATTGCCTGTGCTTTAGGGAGGCTCTGATTTATACATGATGCTGTATTTTGTTTGGAAGGCAGTAGCGTCCGTGGCAGCAGGAGCAGCAGCTTCAAAATTGCCTGCACTTTCCGATGCTGACTGTGGAAGAGGTTTCAGTCCTGGACCAACAACTCTCTCTCTCTCTCTCTCTCTCTCTCTCTCTCTCTCTCTCTCTCTCTAACAAGAGCTGCCGCACCCATCAAGTCACCTGAGCCTGCAATGTTTCCCTATTTTTATGTAATTCATTTAACTAGCCTTTCTTTTTGGCATTCAATATTTCATACCTTTTACCCTTGTGTTAATCTTTAATGACCTGTCCTACTTCACTCCCTGGAACTTTCTTTTTGCTCTGCATGCATACGTGTGTGTGCGAGTGTGTGTGTGTATGTGCGTGCCTGTGTGTGCTCTAGGGCTTGTCCCAATCTAAGGTCATGTGATAGTCCATCCCTCTTTTCCTCTGTAAAGGTTTAAATATGTCCCAATCTGACACTTAACACCTAAGAGCCCTTGGGAAAGGACGGGATCAGTTTGCTGTCACTGTAACTGAAGAAAACAGTGGCAAAATATTTAGAGATCTTGAGGACACACTGACACCCTTATCAGGTTCATCAAATGACCTGGTCAATAAGAACAGAAATGGAGATCAGGAAGCAGAGGAGAGAGTTTTGACACCTTAAAGCTCGTTGTTTGCAGTCGGCCTTTAACTGAATCTTTACACTATATTCAACCACCTTGAAATTCATTTGTGCATTTTGTATTTACAAGAGTGGCTCCATGCGACATTAACCCCCATGGAAGCATGTCTCCCTAGTGTCCACTTTTTTGAAATCCAAAATGTTTGTTTAGTAGAATGTTACATGAACATTGTGAATGTTACACTTTTTGGTTTTTAGAACATTCTGTCTGTACAGATCTGTTTTCTGGATGGTTTAGAATGTTTGTTTATTTATTTATTCATTTATTTATTTATTATCTTGTTTTTATTTTCACAGACAAATATGGGCTTTTCACATTTGGTAAAAATATTTGAAAAAAAAAAAAACAATGCATTTAATTTATTGCATGTTTGTTACTGGGAAGGTTAGTTCAGATGCTTCTGTATACACTAAAAGGTATGATATGGCTACTGTTTGGTCCTCAGAGGTAAATCTGCCAAAAATGTTCCCACAGAAGGACAATATTGTATTTTTTATTTTTTAACTGGTACAAAAAAAATCATGGCTAGAAAAAAACAAGCAGTACTTTATTGCACTTCGTATAGTACAGCTTCTTTTAAGCACAACTTCAATTTCTTAGATATTTATGTCACAACTCATTTAAACATAGAATCATTTAGCCTGGCATCAGCAATGCTGAAATCACTATGGCAAACAGTGCAGCAGGTGAGACTTTTATTGTTTTTCACTTTAATCAACCTTTGGTACATGTTCGAGTAGGTGAAATGAGTTTCATACTTTCTCTTTTTGGAAGGCTCTGCCTCCTCACTGAACGCCTGCTATCAAGAAGAAAAGAAAAAAAGAAAAAAAAAAATCAATGCCCAGTGTAGGGCTACCTTAGTAACCAGTCCATGGTTTTCTTTCTACCAACGAAACATGGAGAGCATGCTATACAAAACCATGCATGGAAAACAAGATGCATCCAATTATGTTCTACTAGCTGTGCTAGCCTTGCATCTCCAGCACAAAATGAAACCAGCAAACATCAGAAACATATTGATTGGTCAACTATGCACCTACATGTCAAAAGTCAAGGGATAGAAGTATGCAGATTGATTATGAAGTGGTGTTCCTTCAGGGGATGGCTTTGGAATGCCCACACCTGTATAGTAATGAGTAATCTTGTTGGTGGCCAGCCTGCTCGTGGAGATGTGAATTATGAGTTTGAGCGAAGCAGGATAAGTAAGCATATCCATTTCCATAGTTGTGCCAGCATGCTTTTCTCCAGCCACAGTGTTGCGTGCACTGGCACTATATCATAAAAGGCCTTATCACCCACAGTGGATAGTGCAGTGACCACCAACTGGTGCCTAGTGATGGTGACTGGCAACGTCTCACTAAAATTGTCTGTGTGAACAGATAAGCAACTCTGACTGAAATCCCATCCATATTCAGTACAGGGAACCACACACACACATCCTGCAGGTCAGTGCAGGGCTGTTTAGCTTTCAAGGACAATAGAGCAGAAGACCAACTGGAGTGCCTCTGTTAACTTCACACTGGACATAGCACCTCACCTGGGCTTGTGAGGTTCCTAATTGGACCCGCAAAGACATGAGATATGATCTGAGGAGTTATAGTAACCGTCGTTTCAGGCCGATGGTAGGGTTTGTGTGTGGTGCAAACCTCATGAAGCCATGGAGCTGACAAAAAGCCCTGTGAAGGCTGGTGGTGGCTTCATTCTGGTGTGGGGTGCATTCTAATTGACAAGGGTTGGGTCCACCTGAACACATAATTGGTTTCACTGCTTTGTGACCCTTTGCAGCCCAATGAAGGAATGCAGGCCCTCCAGCAGGCCCAAAGTGTCCAGAATGGGTTGTATGATGTATTACCAGTACATACATGACACTGTGGATAGAGGAATGTTAAATGCCTGCACAACTTTGGAAATGGAGAGTCTGGTACCCATTACCATGCCTCCCCCAGTCACTGATCATTCATGTCACCTTGAAACAAGCACACTGGCTTGTGTTCAACCTCATTCTCAAGGTTACGCCTCACAACTTGGCTGCTACATACTTCATAATCAACTTGCAATCCCATTGCTATCCCATGACATTTGGCACATTGTATTTGGGATGAAGGGAAGATTGTGTAAACTAATTCTTTTGGCTCAGCCCTTTTTAGTGACATATTGGGAAACATAATTGCAGCTATATCAGCATGACTGCACTGCTTCATTTGCAGTGCGATGCATTGTTAGAGAGAAAACAGAGAGCATACTACTGCAGTTCGTCGCTGGTCACCATCATATTGATCAATTTCACAAATTGATTTCTACAAGTGCGTTCAATTCTGAAAAAAAAAAAAGAGTCCTCTGATCTGATCTGATCTGGGTCCGATCCTGTGTTCATTCAAGAGCATGAAGAGGAATCTTCACATTCCAAAGTTGCTTAACTAAACAGATTCATTTTGGTTGCCTTTCCAAGCAACTCTAATTTGGGTGCTACCTCGAGCTGAATTTGGTGAAAGTGTTCCGGAACACTGCAGATAGAAATGGTAGGAATAGAGATGTAATTTCATAGCCTCCCACGTTAGATGAGCAAGCCTACCCGGTAAGATTTAGCTTTAGCTCCATCTGAACAGAGCAGGATGTGGCATTGTGCCGAATGTGGCCCTGTATGCCGTTCTGTGTTTCAATTGCAGCATAATTCCTCTGATGTACCATCTGCCTAAAGCAGGGGGGGCTCACTCGGGTCCTGGACGGCCACAGGCAAGCTGTGTTTTTTCCCCCTCTTCTAATGCACTGCACAAACTCATTAAGGCTCTGAGAAAGAGCTGATGAGTTGATGGGTTGAATCAGGTGTGTTAGGCCAACACTGAAATTTACAGTTTGTCCCCTTATTCTCCAATTATAGTCCATCAGCCAAGAGATGGACCGGAGCTACAAGTGAATATAGCTAACAAATGACTGGAAGCTCATAGACACCGTCTTTGGCCAAAGTGCACACAGAGATTATCACACATCAGGAAGTGGTTTGAAAAGTTGAGATCATTGTGTTAGAATGAAAACAAGAGCTGTCTACCAAGTGCATTAACATTTGAGTAATCTCCTGATGATTTCAGCCATTAGTTAATGGTGGGAGATGATAAGGGCTCTTAATTAGTAAGAGATTAATTTCATAAATAGTGAAATATAAGGGTGGAGATAGCTTGAACTGTCACTGTTAATTAGACACTGAGTAACCTATCAATTATTTTGTCAATTACCTGTGCAATTTAAGGGTGATCGATGATCGGTGCTGCCATTACTGATTTCTACTCATTACTTTGGTTACAGATGATGCAACATATGCAACATAAAGGCAAAGTTATCAAGGGCTGTGATTTCCGAGAAGTAACTGAGTAATCTATCAATTATTTTTGCAGATTAAAGGTGCAGTTTAAGAATGGAGATGATTAGGGCTGTTACTATTATTATTCCTGTGATGGTGCAATGTTTCAGTCGAGATATCAAGGGCAGTTATTGTTCATTAATCCATTAATCAATTCTAGTTACTTTGCATATTACTGGAGCAACAGAAGGGTGGGGATCTCCACCACTACCGCCGCTACTTCTTCTTCTTCTTTCGGCTGCTGCCTTTAGGGGTCACCACAGCGGATCATCTGCCTCCATCTTGCACCACTACTTGATTATCATTTCTTTAACATACTAATTATCCTGGTGACAAATGAAGCAAGATATGATAGATTTCAAAGGCAGTCACTGCTGACAAGTACTGATCAGAGATATTACAGCAGTCTATAAATTAACAGTCTATAAATGAGTTATCTGTGGATTATTTTGATGATTATTGGCATAAATTAAAGGTGGGTGACTATTAGATCTGTGTCTGTGAAATGGTAACCTATAGATGATGCTTCTAGAAATCTGTCTATAAATAATCTAGTGATTATTTTTGATGATGAATGGTGTACATTAAAGGTCAGACTATTAGATCTATTAATTAGTAATCTGCAGATTATTTTGAGTAATGGCATAAATTAAAGGTGGGAGACTACTATGACTTTATTAATTAGCAATCTGAGAGAATATTTTGATATTTAATGGTGTAAATTAAAGGTGAGACAGATGAGATCTTTATCTATTAATTGGTAATTAGCAGATTATTTTTGATTAATGGTAAAAATGAAAAGTGAGTCTATTAGATATGTATCTATTAATTAGTACAAATGTTTGAGAAAATTTACAAAAACTTTGTTGATTAATGGGGCAACTTACAGACAAGACATTGTTAATTAATAAACAATTAACCTACTAATAATAGGTGATCATGGATTAATATTTTTTTTATAAATAAAACAATTCAATTATACATAATGAAACATTATAATCATACAAGCAACTCTAAGCTCTGAGTGCCAAACCTCACATCTCAAAAACTTTACTTCCCAACAAGAATATAAACCAGTCTCCATATTATGGGTTTCTTTTCACCTCATTTCAGATTGTTGAGGAGATGACAGTTGACAGCTGCAGGTTATATTTACTGAGTACATGACATAAAACCAATAAACCATGTTTCAGTCTCAATAATTTATTCTCATTTTCCTGACCAAATAAAGGACTGATGGTTCTTGCAATATCAAACTGTCAAAAATTTCCCCTAACTCTCTGAGGAGCTTTGTTCAACACAAGGTCTGTGTATAAAGACAGCTCCATCAAATAAGATAGTGGAGCTCTAGTTTAGCTGTCTTGAAGATGCACATGTGATTGATGGCTGAAGCTGCTGACAGAACGTTATGAGCAATATCTAAACTGAGAAGCAAAACCTGAAGGCTTGTTTATAAATATCAAATTAGAAACTAAATAGACTCTTACAAACTTGTGAAAATATGGAACTTTTGTTCATTTATAGGCAATATTAGTGTCATAAACCACAGAAACTAAATTCATTTGAGAACATTAAAGACCCTGATATGATTTGACGAAAGTGTGTGCCGATTCAGACATGTAGTTTGTTTGACGATATTTGTTGAATAACATATTTTCATCAGTTTACAGTCCAGCACTATTAAAAATAAAGGTGCTTCAAATGGTTATTTGAATGATGCCATAGAACAGCGGTCACCAACCCTGCTTCTGTAGAGCTATGTTCCTACAGGTCTCAGCTCCAAAACAAATCTAACACTCCTCATTCAGTCAAAAAAGATCATCTAAAGGCAATAATTAGTTGGATCGTCTGGGTGGTTTAGGGTGGAACCTAAAGTGAAGAAGAATCCAATATAAACATTACAAACATCTTCACAAGTCAAAAGTGGTTCTGCTTCGGCATGACTCAAAAATGAGTTAAAGCACCTTTATTTTTAAAAGTTAAAGTGCAATGTACACAAACACTGGTTCACTACGCCTTTGTTTCAATTCCATTTTTAACACACACTTGGCGGATGAAAGGACATTTTTCTGTATCAAGTGAGCCCTTCAAGTAAAGCATGAGCATTTTTTATTATACCCTGACAAATTAAGGAGAAAGGTGAATTTTTAATAATTAGGTAAATAATGACGGCAAATCCTAAACAGTTGATGTCATACCAGGGCTGGGAAATATGTTGTAAATATGAATATATTGAGATATATTTTGCACAAGATCTAAAATCACATCTATTATGCAGGTTTTCATCTATGAGCGGGTTCTGTGTGGAAATGCTTTGGTTTCCAGAGATGACACATGACCGAGTTCAAATTATGCTGCAGAAACACTGCATTTAAAAGACTTACAATTAAATACTGATCCTTTAACATTACACTTTACAAAAGGTTTTCATCATATAGTTTTAGCCATATCATCCTGATGACTTCTTTTCAAAGCCATCCCTCCCTCTCTGTATTTCCACTGTAATGTAGGTATAACAATTCAGAGTAGATATTTGACAAGGGCACGTTAAAAACAGCACTAAAGAGGGGTTTATATTTGGGTAAGCATCAAACTTATCAACTTATCGAAACATTTTCAAAGGTTAATCAGTAATACAAATACTGTACTCTGAGCACAGGTGTGTACAGTTGCAACTCTTTTCTGTATTGACAAGAGATAACAGATTTTCCTCACTAAAGTGATTCCCATGCTGTTGTTTTCCGCAGTGGTCTGGTCAGGTTACTCCTGCTGGCCTTTGCCTGCTTTTCCTGATAAAACCACCTCTGATTGAAGCTTAGACCGAGTCTGCTCAAGAGTGACAAATGCAACGAATGAGGTGACAATCGGGATCAAAAAGTGACCACGTTAAAAGGCTGTTCAACGATTCATGTAATTTGTTTACATGGCTCTGCAGTAATTGGTAATGCTGCAGTGAACAAGGGATATCCAGCAGAGGACGACGGGAAAGGAGGACAAAGAAAGACAATGCAAAAAAAAAAAAAAAGGTGTGTGAAAGTTGCAAGGGGGTGGCGTCAATATTCATAGCAGCGCTCCACTTGCAACACTGCACTGCCATGCGAACGGAGAAAAGACCAGGTGATCCATCAGTGTTGCTGATGATGTACATGAGCATTGTCTGTGTGCAACACTGATGCTTGTGTTCCACTTCTTGTAAACATTACAGCTGCTGCTTTACAGCCAAGACAAAGTACTTGAGGCTAATCCTGGAAGAAAAAAAAAGGAGGCTATTACAAAATTAATTTCCAGCCATTCTTTATTAACGTTGCAGGAAGGCAAAGACCAGAAGTCTGGTTGCTGAACATGACAGCTGACAAACACGGATAAATAAATGAAGAGAAAGAAGGCTAAAGAGGGCATTCTGATGTTTTCCTATAGGTTACTAGTTAGTAATGGTGTAACAGATCAGAGCCGATCCGTACAGACTGCCCCACCCTCTAAGGTTCGGCGCACATTTGAACTGCAGGATTCATTTCCAAAGTTTAAAACGGTACTGTGGAATACAGTTTTTACAGACGTTGTTACAGTAATAACTCCATAAATCTTGACATTGAGTTTTTATGAAAAGCTGTTATGGTTTTACTGGCACTGTGCTTCGAGGAAGCCATACAACTGCAGATAAATGGATGGACCAGCTAGGTCAGTGCATTGGCCCATTTTTGATTGGACAATATTTCTCCAAGTCAGTCTTGAGAACTGAACAGTGTTATTATACATGATCTATATTGTGTGGGTTAAAGATTACAGAAGGTCTGAATTTGTCGCCCACCAAAATTCGGCAGCATCTGTCCCGACATTTCGGCCTGGTTCCGCCAGTCCCACAAATTTCTATTGCTCCATTCATAAGTCTGTAAAAAGGAAAATGAAAAATGGAGACACAAGAGTTGTATAATTATTATACTGTCGTGTTATTTATGACAATGGCAATGCATTCACCAACCACTGCCACTTATTTGAAACGTCACTCTGGTCGTCAGCTCCCTCTACCTTCTTGTTGACACTACAAATGATCCAATTCATGGCTCAAAATCTGTGATGTCATCTGAATGGTTTTGTGATCCATTACACCCCTACTACTTAGTAATGATGTACCTGTTGAGATTAGCTGATTTGGCAGATTGGAAAGCATTAGAAAATGAAAAGGCAAAGAGAAGGTTGAGCATATTTGAACATACGATAATAAGAATGCATGAATGACAAGCAACATGTTTATGGTGAACGTTATATCGTAAGAAAACATAACTGGTCATTTCGTCCATTCACCATAACGTGTCATAAATGACTGATCTACATTAGATGAAGAAGAATTTCAATACAACTCTTTTTTTATTAGTGTCCAAGCAAAGAATTTAAAATACATACTATACAACATGCAAATGATTATGTATAAATAGTATCAAATCAAATGAGTTAAAAGATCAAATTTAGGCGTGAAATGAAGTCTCTTCTTCAAAAGCATCCGATATAAACAGAACAGATTAGTGACTGCCCACATCTGACTAATATCCAGAGGAATAAATATGTCTGATTAAAGGCCTACAGTTCAGTTAGCCAACAGATTTACTGCTAGTTGCTACTGCTATGCCTCCCTCTTCAAAATATTTCAGTATATCAGACTCAAACATTGAACAACCAATACGAGGCATAAGGGGCTAGTTCATAGGCTGTGTGGTCAGAGTTTTAGTCATTAAAAACAGATTCTTTGTGTACAGTATGAGGAAAAGTAAAAACACTGACCTATTCCTGCTCTGCCTAGCAATCTGTAGTAACAATTCCATAGTAACTGTTGAGAGGTAGGACAAGCTTTGTAGAAACATGGACAAAATCCTCTTAAAGTTGTAGGTGCAAGTGTTCATATTTAAATTATAATTTCATATACGTCTATTACAGTATTTTATAGTGTATTGTTTTGTAGCAATATGTCTACAACACCGAACAACAGTATAAAGGTTTGTTTACAGTCCAATTTTCTCCTCAATTTAGTCATTTTCAATTCCCACCCACTCATTTGGACAATTACACAATGCAACCGAACTTGGAGAATGAAGGATAATAATCATTAGTGTGTGCTTCCTCCGAGACATTTTGGTGAGCCACTAATGCAACATTATTGGAAAAGTCAATGCATTTGGAGGAGAGTTCTAAAAGCATCGAGATCTCTAGTTATGGGTGAAGATCGAGGGCCATTTGCTCTCTAGGAGGGCTGGGACCCTGGGACTTCCAGCCATGGATGGCTACGGCATGACTAGAGTTCAAACCAGACAACTGCCGATGATAGGCTAATATGTGGAATTTTAAAATTTAATTTATAGTAATTACATATTTTTATAGTATTAGCCAGGAAGCAATTCAAAATTATTTATGCACAATTAAGGTACTCATGCAGGTCTCACTTGGGTGAAACATGGGCATGAGCTCTGAGTGGGATTGTATGAGTTGTTACTGGGACATAGTTGGGCTTCCCAAATGGGCCCATCAATACACAGCCCAACTTAATACCTCATAGGTTGCATCTAGTATCCAAAGTACAATTGACAACCCAAGAGTGGCCCATATTTTACCCCTCCTGGTGCCTTGGAGGGCATCCTACATTGCCATGTTATCTGGGTAAAATACACTGAGAAAGTAAAACCCCACATAATGGAGTGATTATTTTGAGTAATAAGATGTACAAAAGTACGACCTTGTTTAACATCCCAAATTTGGTTACTATAAGGGACACTTGCATCTTACCCTGTACACTCATAAAAGTTAAGGTAAAAAAATTAAATAAAACTACAAAGAATTCTTTGAGCAATGCCATAGAAGAGCCACTAATTAAGAATTTTTGGGATGAGGAGGAAGTGGGGTGATTATCCTGACCTCACAAACACACTTGCTGAATATAATTAATTGGCTGCTCCAAAGTCTATTAGGAAGCCTTCCGTGGACAATTACAAAACCTTTAACACCCTTGATTTCTAAAAACAAATACATTAGCAGGTGGCCCAATATTTTTGTACATATAGTGTGAATATATTTTCCAAAAATGTCTGTTTACAAAACATTACAAACAGCCGTAAAGCACTGCTCAAATAACCCTTGTAGCAGCAACAACTGGTGCAGCATTACAGTGTAATTCAGTAAGACTTTCTGGGCTATTGATTTTGTTTTTATCACAAATGTGACTTCATTTTAGAAACACCCCTCATTGGTACCTCACATTTTCCAGTTAATACCTAAAACTTGTTGGACATTTCTATATAATTTGGTTAGACTAACCCTAACTCTGATCTAGGTTTGCCATCAAACTGTAAGGACTGTAGCTCAAATTTATCTGGTTAATTCTTACTCCTTGAAGCCAGCAAATGTAACCGAAAGGGTTACAACCACAATTAGCATAGATCATCAGGCTGTTCTAAACCAATGTTGTAGATTGGTGGCAAAATTGTAGGTAATCAAAGCTACCTGGGGTGGAAAATTAAGCAACGGCACAGTCCAGCTTCTTAGTTTAGCAACTAACACTGGAATAATGAAGTTAAACTCTCTACGCCGGCTTTCATCAAAGCTTGTCCAACTTCTCAACTGTTGCTACAAAATAAGGTCAATGTTAGGTGTAACATGGATAGTTCAATTACAAATAAACTTTATGTCAGTGCAAAGTTTTTTATACATCAAGGAATGGCTAAGCTGCGGTCAGTGAAACACACAAAACATTGACAGGTTCTTGGTCTTAAAAGAGCATACGGTTGAGCTCAGCTCAAACTGTAGTGTCTCTTATAGATCTTTAAACAGATACAAGTAAAACCTTCTATATCTTTAGTTGAGTCAGTTAAAGCAGAATGACATAACATTCAGGAGCTCTCAAATAGGCTGCAGACAAGAAAAAACTTTGGTGTCAAAAGACACCAGAGGAACTCAAGAAAGCAGAGCGAGAGGAAGTAGGGGGTGCTGGTTAAGAAAGGGAGGCCATGGGGTGCCTTCTGCGCTCTGCTCAGACAATTACTGGTGCTATTACAAGCTCTCGCGTGTAGCCAAAAAAGTTTGTTTGTTGACATAATGAACTCGTCCAAAGTAATCTCATTAAATGAGCTCCAATTTATCCTCCACCTCCACTGCGGCACAAAGCAGCATGTATCCCTTGGCAAAACTCACTCCAAACTTCTGTTTATAAGTTCAACCTGACTGTCCTACTACAATTGTATGGAACCAATAAATTACTATTTTCCCAAGTTTATATTTACACAAGTTGAACATTTGAACAAGTAATAAGAAAACTGAATGTTGCTGTTGTGAAGCAGATAGACAGGACAAAGACAGGCAAACAGGAGGAGACGTAAAGGAGTGACTGCAGCCTCTCTTCTGGTTGGAGGGTTGAGGGAAGGCCCTTGAGGATGGATCAGATTTACAGAAAAATGTCCAAAAGGTACATCACGCAGCTAAAGCAATAGTAGACGGCATCTTGAAACCTGATTTTTGTCCCAACTTTTGTCCTGCGGGGCTGCACCACTTCTCACGGCTGGACAAATCAAGGATGCAAAGCGATCCGGGGGCAGCTAGCAAGCAACCATCCAGCTCTTGTAGCATCAGAGACAAAAACGACACACAGAGTATTACAGTGGAAATACATTCAGTAGTACAGGACTTGCAAACGGCCACACTCTTCTTCCTCCTCTTAGTCTGTGTGAGGTTCGAGCCAGTTGTCCAGTTTGTGTATTTAAGTAGGTGCAACATTCTCTCTGCAGCCATGGAAAAGATGAGCTAGTGAAAGAAGAGTTCTGACCGAGAGGATGGACGTGGTGGTCAGTCTTAACCTATGGCCTTTGAGTCATTTGCAGGGCTGGTGTCTTTACTCAAACGCACAATCTCCTGAGACAGCACCTCCAGATCCTGAAAGAGATAAACAAAAGACAAGCAGCTGATTTTAATCCTCAAGTCAATTCACAACATACTAAAATAGTCTCCCTTTTCACATTTTAGTCCACCCTCTCCTAGAACACTACCTACCATTCACAGACCAACACTAGCCCATAAAGGGTCAAATTCAAAGAATGATTGAGAACAGAACCTGTTATCATTCTTAAACCGATACAGTTGAATCACCACCTTTAGATCAGAGCATTATAATGCATTTTCACACCCCCATTGATGTGTCTGTCAACTAAGTTCCACACACCTGTGCTCAACACACACCTTCTCAGCTCCAATGAAAATGAGAGAGTCGAGAAATAAGATAAGAACATGTGTGCGAGGAAAGGAGAGAGGGACAACAGATAGGACAATGCCACCAGGCTGCCAGGCTGAAATCTGAAGCTCCACCTCTCTTGGACGGACACATACACATAGACACACACATATATACACACAGGCAATGTTCCATCTGCCATGCGTTTACTCTAAGGCCATCAAATATTAAGTGGGCTGTTTGTTTCTGGGCTGGCGGCGGCAACCGGCAGCAAATATGCATGAGGCCACTGCTGCTGCTGGAGCTGGAACTGCTGGCTTAGCGAAGGTGGAGCGCTCCAGCATGAAGTTTACATCAGCAGGTGGCAGCCATTTTACCCCTGGCTGGGTGTTCTATTGGCGCTCTGTACAGATGGCCTGTGGGTAGCAATCTAGCACAGGAGAAAGTGTGACGAAAAGACACAAAAAGAATGACAGAAGTTCTGACTGTGGGTTGCTATTATATTATGTTATCAGAGTGCACTGCAGGTCACATCAATAGGTCTACCACATTGAACAACAGTATGAAGCTTGTTTACAGACCAATTTAGTCCAATCAATTTAGTCATTTCCAATTCCCACACTCTAGTTTGGACTCCCACATCACACAATGCTACAGTGCTGGATGGGTGAAGGGTAATAATCAGTGGCATGTGGTTTGTCCGCATGCATCTTTCTGATTACCCATCAATGCCGCATCAATGAGAAGCTCAGTGCACTAGTAGGTGAGTTCTAAGCCATGAATACACTCATTTCTTTCCATTATTTCCACTTTAAACACAACTTTGTAGTGTTTTATTTATTATTCAACCAAATAAAATGGAATCCAAAAAATAAAAGGCAATGCATGGTTTATAATTCTATTAGTTAAGTCATTTTAACCTTTCTGATTATCATCAAAATACTTTAATCATAATGTTATATTGTTTGCCAAACATCCCAACCTTTACTGTGACTGCGAAACTGAATGTAGACCAAAAAGAAGTGTCAGTGTTCTAAAGGAGTGTTGCTTCGGCTGCAGCATTCCCTTCCATCCCATACTTTTCCTGCTTCCCTTAATGAGCTCAACCTCATTTGCCACAGGGCAATGGCATCTACTGAACAGCAGCCAACACAACCCATCTTGCACCACATCACAGGCTGCTATTTCACCCTCTGCACTCCAGATTACACTCAAGATGTAACCAGAGCACACAAGCAGAAGCTCATCGGCTCATCCACAGGAGGATACTAGCAAGCACCTGAGGTGGAGCTTTACTGCAGTGGTTCTTAGACCTACAGAGTTCTCTGCTCTAAATAAAACAAACTAGCTAACAAGATCTTCTATAGTAAAAATGGGTGTGTACTAATGAGCTTCACTGCAAAGAGATGTTGGGTTGTACAACCAATTTAAACCGATACCAGTACTTTAGTCTCTCTGCAATCAAAAATTACAAAAACTGAAAGAATTTTGTTGTCTGGCAAATGCTGTTTTTATTATCATACTCATATAACCGTAGTTGAAAGACCTTTTGTGCTGTTAGTGGTCTTTGCTAGCTTTGCTGTGTTCTGAACTTCACTGTACTGGACTGTGGTGACGTTCTCAGAGAGCTTTTCCACCAACATGGAACGCGCTCTGTTCTGGTTTGTGAACCTAATTCTGAACTCTTTGGTGCATTTCCACCAAAAATAAGTTCCAGAACCTGAAAAAAAATTTCACAGCAGAAACCAAAGATTAGTAGCTTTTCATTATGAACCATTGTTGGCGTGTCAAGCTGCTCAGGAACAATGAGTAAAAGAATACTATTTGTCTCGGCACTGTTGTCTTCTACGTCTTATTGCCAAAAGTTGATCCATGTTTGTTTTTTCGATGAATACACGTCTGTAACAGCACAAATGCTCACAGGTAGTCTGTATAACCCATCTTCTCATTTCTGTTTACTGACACTTGAAACGCCCTGTGTTGCCATTTTCTTAAATGCGGGCTGGTTATCTGTAAAGCATCAATGGTCATATAAGCCCAAACAGAATCAATTCCAGAACCAAAGTTCTTTTGGTCAAAAAGTGCCATCAGTTAGTGTTCTGATCCTCACTGTACAAGACTGGGGTGATGTTCTTTTATTGTGGGTCAGGTTAGTGTTCTGATCCTCCCTTTACTAGACTGGGGTGATGTTCTTTTACTGTGGATCAGGTTAGTGTTCTGATCCTCACTGTACTAGACTGGGGTGATGTTCTTTTATTGTGGATCAGGTTAGTGTTCTGATCCTCACTGTACTAGACTGGGGTGATGTTCTTTTATTGTGGGTCAGGTTAGTGTTCTGATCCTCCCTTTACTAGACTGGGGTGATGTTCTTTTATTGTGGATCAGGTTAGTGTTCTGATCCTCACTATACTAGACTGGGGTGATGTTCTTTTACTGTGGATCAGGTTAGTGTTCTGATCCTCAGTGTACTAGACTGGGGTGATGTTTTCTGTGTATATCAGTTTAGTGGTGTTAAAAGCCTTTTTCTCCAAAAGACTTTTTCGTTTTACACATTTTATAGTAATCGAGTTTGAGTCTGATGGTAAATACTGGGGTTCTGTAGCCGTGCATGAGGTGCACACAACACCGCTCTGCGACACTATGATGCAGATGAATCATAAGTGGTGCCCAATGGCTTCTGTTCATTTTCGTTAACGTACAGACTACAAATGTTCATTGAATAATGGGTGAAGAACTTCAGCAGCAGTATTCCACACTGTAATGATTAGAAGCTGCCAGCTAATTCCCGGTTCACCTACGTAATACACTGGCAGTAGCTGCAGGCATGTTGCTAACGTTGGTAGCAGGAACTCAAGGGCTTTTAAGCCATCAAATATGTTAATAGCTTTTAGATCCATTTTGTATTTGACTGGCTGTTTGTTCAGGTTAAAAGTGTTGCCAGCTTGTCTGCATCACATTTTGAAAGAAGTAGCCACACTTGAGACTGCTTTCAGCTCGCTGCTGCCCAGTGTGTTTTACGCTGGGCACGGATTCATTTGATGGGATGCCATAGTACACCATAGTACTGATGTAATTTGTTTGGCATCCTTAAAGGTACTGGTTTCATCATTTGTACTCTTACCTGGGTATTCACTGGAAATTAAACCCTCTTAAAAAGATGCATCAAAAATGCTACACAGCAGAGGACTTGATGTTAAATTTTCCACTCCAGTGTTTGTATTCCTTGTAGGTGTGACACAACAAGGCCAATCAATTACAGTAACTGTTCCCTTACCTTCTAGCGAGAACAAAAGACTGCAAAGTGGATTCAAGGTCTATATTTTGGTTCCATAAAAAACATGTTTATAAGGTGTGTGAGAGCATGAAGAACCTTTAAAAGGTTTATCTTTATGTTTATGTGGGTTTCACATGTTCCATATAGGTCAAATCTGGGCTAGATGGGTTCTAGGTGGGCATGGGCTCTGAATGGGTTTGTTCCATCACTGACCACATGGACATGTTAGCTGTGTAAAGTCTTGACCTGACTGTTTATGTTGTTTTTGTTGTTGTTGTAATTAATTTATTTGAACCCCTCGTTTTCTCCCCACGAATTTGGAAGTGCCAATTCCCCAACCCTATTCTCATCCGCTATCACATGTGATGCTCCCAACACTAGGGGGGTGAGGGCGAGGACATACTTCCTCCAATATATATAAATTTTTAAACTGCCGCCATTTGCATCCTCGCCAGACAGCCAGTGTACTCCAAGGAAAGCTCCAGGTCCCCAGCTCTGATACAATGGCTAAGAGACAGCATCACACTGAGTGTGAAATGGGGAGAGAACACAATCTACCCACCAAGAGAGGATGCAGAATGACCTGCGATCATCAGATCATAGGGGTGGCGGTTTAGACCGCTGAGCCACTCGGGGTTAAGTCGTTTGTCTTAAGATTTAAAGGTTCTTCCCCATCACACAATACACATTCTTCTGGTTGTGGAGTACCACTGCCCTATAGGTTTTAAAGTCTTGCTAATTCCAATACACCCAAGCCCTTGCTGAGCTGAACTGGGTGTGTTACAGCAAAAATACTCTAAAACAAGCAGGGCTGTGGTACTCAAGAATCAGCATTGAGAACTGCTGCTGTAATACAAGATAACTTGCTCTGGATATGAATGTCAGCTATAAATGTAAAAATGTAGAGTCAGTCATGGAAACACTTGGAAAATGAAATGAAGAAATAGATTAGATTAGAAGACACTAACATCAACATGTTTCTACATTAGAGTTAACAGAGGAATCCAGGTTTTTTCGATTAGAAAAACTGCTCCTAGGACAGAACTAGAGAAGCACTACATTGGTGTACAGTAATGCTCATGTTCAGCCAATCAGTAGTTCAGCAGATAAGGCCCCTCTTCACTCCAGGTTTAAATGCTGCAGTGTGACCCTGATGTCCTTTAGGGCAAACTTTCACAGGAGCACTACTCCGTGCCCTCCTCCTTCTATTTCTCTCCTTCTTCTTCTTCTCCTTCAGTACTATTTCCTCCTGCCAAGGTTAAAGCAGGGTGTTTGTGTAACCTACAACTCCCTCTGGGCACCAACAACGCCTACACACCACTCTGCCAAGGATCCAGACCGTCTCTGAGCCTTGCATGGCCAAATTAAAAAAGAGAACACCCCCTCAGCATAGACAAGCAGCTTATACACGTCCACATTCCCTAACACACACTCATAAATGCACATACATACACACGTTGCATGGATACATTTCTCACACCAAACGTGTATACAGTAAGTACACCTACACAACAAACATAAACATGCAAATCCGTATCAACATAAGTGGGCATGAATTACAGAAAAGAACTTTTACACATCCTTTTTTTCCCCTCCATCATGTTTTTCCAACAAACATCTCAATATTCCAACAGAAATCTGTGTGCTATAGTTGAAGTGGTCGCAGCAGAAACGTGCAGTGCAATGTGAGAGGTTAATTGTCATTACTGGATCTCTGTGATGGTGTAATCCCATCAAACGTATCACCCGGCAGGCTGCCCGGGGTGTTGTTTCTATTCCTGCACCCCAAATCGTTTCATCGTTTGAAAACACGCCCACCCATTGGCTCCCGATGAATAAGATCCCTTTGGTGGAGTCTCGGGGCTGCGTGACAGTGAACCGCCTCTGCACACACAACCCAGCACCCTGTCAGAGTCAGCACTGCCACACATCCTCCTTCAACATGCTTGCAGCTTAGGCAGCTTATTAGGCAGCAGCAGGGAATCCATGGAGTCATGTTGGCAGAGCTTCAGGTCTCCTTAACCCACCTGAACCCTTCCTCACTTAACATGAATCAGCTCTTAAATGAATACCCCAGTCTTTAACCTAACAGCTCATTTCCATCTGCAGCGTAGGGATGTTTGCCATGAACAGTAATTTGCAATCAATAACAATCTAACTGCTAAAAAAAGCCAATGATCATTCGCCAAGTTCAGTCAAATGTTTAAAAAAAAAAAAGAAAGAGTTGGGTACTGAATTCACATCATTATTTCAATTCTACTCAGTATTAAAATATTCTGTCATTCAGTAATAAATCAATACCCAAGTAATCAGTGTAAGAATTTGAGCCCATATACATGCGTGTTCCAAAATCCAAAATGTTGACTGGCTGCTGTATGAATGACATTCTGAATGCATCTACACTTACTGAATTTTCTGGTGTCTCGGTGTGAAACTAAACTACCCTTCCCAGGGTTCTGTTCCCTAAAAGGGCAGGCACTCAATACTAAACCAGCTGGTCATTGCTAGATGACAATTTGCCAGTGCTATTCTGCACTTCCTTATATATGTTAATATACTGGTTTTCTATCTTCTAAATCCCCAGGTGCTTCAGGGAGTGCTGGCAGCCCCTTGACATTGGGTTTCGAGCCTTCATAGTTGGACAAATGGATGACGAGTCTAACCCACCACAACACCACTCTCCACTGATTTATGTGAGAAAAGTTTTGCTCAGCTCAGTGAAGCAGCAGCTGAGGATTCTGTTAAAATGCTGTAGTTATAGACCGAAACGTAAAATCAGCTAAACACCAACCCAGCAAGCCTTCCTCAGTCTTTGAATGTATCCATGTTGTTACATAACCTACTAATAAGACTAAAGATGGGATGTGCTGTGAGCTGGTGGGTTGCTGCATGTTGATGTTTGTCAAATGTGATCACAATGATGCCCATGCGAAATTACAGTGTTTTGATTCATCACTAAACCCCTAGTAAACTGTAAATGTATTTTAAGTACAGAGTACAGAAACCTGCATTGCTGTATGTGGTATCAACTCTACACTTCAGATACAGCAGATGCAAATTTAGATCAGGTTAAAATGAACAATTGGAGTATTTCTTTAACAGGCAGTAAGCTCATCATTTCATTGTGTGACGACCACAAGAATTTGTAATTGTCAGTGAAGCTAATTTGACAATAGATGCACATGGACAAAGCTGTTCTGAATGCCAGCATACCTTCTGTAGGTGCATGTTCTTGGTCAGTTGCTCTTCCAGCATGTTCTGCAGCTTCTTGTTCATTTCTCGCAGGTTCTCATCTCCAGGCTTGACCAGGTCCCTCAATACCGAACTCAGACCCCCTCTTTCTGTCTGGTGACCAGCATGGGCTGCAGCCCCCCCACCGTCTTAAAGACAGAAAAAGAGATTTATTAGCTTTGAGAACAGCTCTGCTCACATATAGAGGGACATCAATAAAGGGAACATATAGGGACATCAATATAGGGAATCAATAACATGGTATGCTTTATTTTGACAAAAGCAACTTTCTATTCTTTCTATTATTTCTTTTCTTTCTAACAGAACTTTTCAAAGGTAAATATTGTGATAATGAACAATATATTTGGTAGCCCTGGGTTGCAGTATGATCAATACTTACAGAGCTTAAAACTTTCTACTACATATAAAAAAATATATACTATATAGTCCAATCAGCCATAACATTTCTACTCCCCCTCCCACTGAGATATATATATATAAACGTCATTTGATTGATAGATATCAGCAGGACACTGGACCACAGGATGCTGTTAGTGGATGTTGCTGGATGGTGGGCTATTCTCAGCTATTTTCAAAAACTCCAGCAGCATTGCTGTGTCTGATTTGCACCAGTACAGATCAGCACACCAACATGTCACCACCATGTCAGTATCACTGCAGTGCTGAGAAAGGTAAAAGAAGGTTCACAAAGTAAGCAGAGACACAGATGGACTATAGTCTGTAATTATAGAATTACAAAGTGCTCCTGTATGGTCAGTGGAGCTGATTAAATGGACAGTAAATGTAGAAACAAGGAGGTGGTTATAATATTATGTCAGATTGGTGTATTAAGATAGTGGTCTCTAAACTCCCCCTGCAGCTACATACCCACAATTTTCAATCACATCCCATTTAGCCCATCAGTCATGTCTGAAGGCAGTAATTAGTTGGATCAGGTGGGTTGAATTAAGGCTTGGATCCAAAGGCTGCTGAAGGCAACTCTCCAGGAGCAGTATTGGAGACCACTGTATTAGACAAGTGAATTAGAATATGACAAAGCTGATAATTATGCACATAATGATCAGAGCAGACACAGATTTACAAACAGGAGAGAAAGGAGTCGTAGTGCCTACATTATCAGGTAAATTTAACATTCTTTTTATAAGGTGTAAGAAATGCAGTACATTGAAAAATGTATTTCTGCTTTGCCAAATCTAATCATGTGCGCCGATACCAGCAAGTCAGATAGCATTCTGATCTCATATTAGGTTTTAGCTCATACATTTTGGGATGCCTATTTTAAAAACTTAAATTAGACACCATTTCACTCAACATACGACCTTTGGTATCCAGTCCATTAGTGCAGAGCGCCTACAGTGGTACTTGAAAATCTTGCACACCCTTTTGAATTTTCTATATTTGTGCAAAGATTTAATTTAAAACACCCACAGACTTTGACACGGGTCCTAAAAGTAGAGTTAGGAAATTAAATCAAACAAATGAGACAAAAATATAGCATTTGCTCCTTTGTTTATTGAGCAAAATGATCCAATATTGCATATATGTTAGAAGCATGTGAAACTTTAGAATTATAAGACCAATGGTTGGAAGTAAAATTAGAGCCTTTAGGTGTTTTTTTAGGTGTTTTCAACCAATGGGATCTGTGCCTCGTGTGAGAGCACCCTCTTATATTTGAAAAACAGAAGTCTATCAAAGTCTGATCTTCACAGCATGTGTGTGGAAATGAATCATGGCATGCAATAAGGAGATTTCTTAATGCTAATCAGGCTGGAAAACATTATGAAACTATGTCTAAAGAGTTTGGGCTGCATTAAAGCACCGTATTACAGTCAGACAAATGGTGTACAAATGGAGGACATTTAAGATCATTATTACCCTGCCCATGAATGGTCAAACAACAAATATCACACCAAAAGCAAGGTGTGCAAAAAACTCCAAGGTCACAAAGGAACCCAAGATAACTTGGCAAACAAAAAGAACATTGCTGCCTGGCTGCAGTTGGAAAAATGAATTCTGGATTATACCAGCAAATTCTAACTCTGTCTGTGAGCTGAATCTCATGAGAATGTGAGTCAAGCAGCAAAACAAAAACTAAAACATGTCATTCTAGCAGAGAAAGGTTAAAGAAGACTAATGTTAATGTTTTGGAATGGCCAAGTGAAAGTCCTGAGCTTAATACAGTAGAAATGTTGCGAAAGAACCTGAAACAAGCACTTTATTGGAGGAAACACCAATATCACAGAGTTGAAACAGGTTTTTCATGAAAAGATTTAAACAAGAGCTTTCTAACTGGGGTCTTGTTTTTTACATAGTAAGACAAAAGACTTAAGTTAAAATCAATTGCTTCAGTCAGATGGCTTTGAAACTAATTAACAAGCTAATAATTTTAGCTCAGCACTGCTGACCAAAGCCATAGGCAGAGTAAACCAAAGCAAACCACTGGGGACAATGCCACCGAATCACAAACCTAATGAGAATGCTACTGGACCCTAAAAAGGAATAATGGATTTGAGTTAGATTCCCTTAACTATCCAATACACTACGCAGATGCAGATCTTTAGCAGATGGACCTTCTGGACCACAGTGTAGCTACCAAGTCAACATATATTAAACAAATACCGTACAAAAAACATATTAGTACACATACTCATTTATTGAAATCAATGGTATTAGAGTTGATATAGTTTGTCCTACTTTTGTTGGACTCTACTGTCTCTACTGTCCAGAGAAGACTTTCTACTAGATTCTGGAGCATTGCCACGAGTATCTGATTGCATTCAGTGTCAAGTATTAGTGAGGTCAGGATGTTGAATGAACACCACCCCACCTCATCCCCAATTGCCTCATACCAAAAATACCAAAAATACCAAAAATACCAAAAATACCAAAATACCAAAATACCAAAGGATGGCTCATTCCAGAGAACACCATTCCACTGCACTAAATTTCAATGCTCGGAGACTTTATACGCTTGTAGCCCATGCCTGGCATGGTGCCTATAGTTTCATTTATGTCTGCTTCAGAGAGTACTGTTTCATTGGCAAAACTTCTCTAAGAGGACTAGAGAAGCTGCTGTGCATTTGCACACCAGCAATAGGTGCAACTGAAAGTAGTTGAATGTGTTCTTTAGATGTGGTGTCTGCAAACATTTGGACATATTGTGTACATACAGTCATAAGGTTAAGATTAGAGAGGTGAGATGGAGCTAAAAGTACATGTTCTCTGTTGAAAACCAAGTTTTAAATACACCATTCACATGGATGTGAGAAATGTACAGAACCACACTGTTCTAGAACCACACTGCAGCAATACTGCAACTGCACTAATAAAATGATCAAATAGAAAATCATGCAGAAAACACTGAAGAGAGCTGAACTGAAGGACATTTAGGAGCTTCAGAGCTCAGAAAGAAAGAGAGCAATTGTAATATACCTTCGCATAAATGAATCATACGTCTAAAACAAATATGTCTAAAGATTTGTCTACAGAAGACTTTCTCAAGCAGGGTCATAAACATCGACAGTCCCTCTCAGTGAAGCCCTGGTGTGTGATGAGAAGAGACTGAGAGATTGAGGATATAAAGCTCTAGCTTCCCTCACCTCCACCAACCCAAGACCAGTGAGAGCCTTACCGTTCCATCAGTCAATAAACAAATTCAGCATCAATTAAAAACCAGAAGACAGGAAGTGTAAGAGAGAGAGAAAGAGAGGGGAAAAATAGGTATGGAAAGCAATCAATAAAGAAAAGAACAAGAACCACTGAAAAGAAGGAAAGAAAAATGAAAGACAGAAAGAAAGAGAGCAAAGAAGTGAAGATGTAAAGAAATACACAATACAAAAAGAAAGCAAGATGTGCGGAGACTGAAAAGAGAGGAAGACACCTAATGGAACAAGTAAAGAAACAAAAGAAAGAGAAATAGAAAAAAAAGTCTTCTACCTTGAAATATACGTGGAAAGTAAAAACATGTTGTTTTACATGTTGCATGTCTTTCAAATCTGCAAAATCTAAACTAGACATTAAACTAGACATCTCTTGAATCCAGTGTTACGCATTTCTTATTCATAGGATTTAGAAAAGGGAAACTATTGTTACATAAAAAAGAAAATCTCCTAAAGAACAGCAAGCTAGTCTTGCAGAAAGCCTGAAGCACATAGACTGAAACCAATAGATGCTGATTTCTGCCTAACAATGCTACCAATAATTGCACGAAACCAGGCAAATTTGAAAACAAGGAAAAACTGTGTGTGTCCTTCCCATTAGCTGTTACAGAAAATAGTTCTACTGATTTACTGAAATTTTTACTTTAAATGAGTGTTGCAAAAAAGTGTTGAGTAACAAAGGCCAGCCACAAATTTGGACAAACATTTCTGTTGAGTTCAGATAAAGTTAAGAGTCCTAAGGTTCTAAGTGTTAAGAAAATAAGAAAAAATGACTGATGCTTATTGATTTATTTTTTCCCCTCAGCATTTAAAGAAAGAAAAGAAAGAAAAGAAAGAAAAGAAATAAAGAAAAGAAAGAAAAGAAAGAAAGAAAAGAAAGAAAGAGTTGATGAGTTGGTGGAGTTCACTGGCTGACAGGCTGACAGAGGCCGGAGGTTGAGGGCTGTAACTGGACGAAGTGGCTTCTTAAAAAATGAAAGGCGTGTACGTAGGTGATGTACTGAAGACAGCTCCTCTGATAATGAGCTAAGTGATACAGTGGGGACACCTCTTTAACAGGAGCGCACAGGTACGCCTGAGCTTCAGGTGAACCCGCAGATACTCGGTGCAGTTTTACTGAAGAAGGGAGGAGAAGGGAGCTGCGGAGAGCTTGCCAAGCGTGTCAAGGGCAAATGCTATCAGTTCGATCGGGCTGCGTCTCTCTCAAATATCACTCTATCTGGGTGAGTGGAGAGACTCAAGGTCAGCTCATAGCACCAGGACTGCAACCATCACTGCAGTACCATCAGTGCTAACTGAGGTGTCAATGCCATATATTTCAGTTTGAGTTTATTTACTACATCAATGTATCAGATAGATAGATAGATAGATAGATAGACAGATAGACAGATAGACAGATAGATAGATAGATAGATAGATAGATAGATAGATAGATAGATAGATAGATAGATAGATGCACAACTTTGACTGAATTACTTTTTTTTATAATTGTTTAAATTCCATTAAATAAATCCAAACATTCATTAAAAATGTTCATTATTCTACAGAACTATTCTGACTGGACTTTTCCTTCTCAAAAACAAATTTGTTATTTGAGCTTGAGTTCATGCATAACATCAGCCTCATCCCTCAACCTCTGCCAATGTAATTTATACGATACAAGAGAGTTTTGAAGAACAATATATTGTTCACAATGTTTACTATAATGTACTGAAACCTGTTCACCCTTTTACAAAACAAACTAGACAGCTTGACAGCACAGCTGTGCGGACAGCTGCATTTTTATTATAGCTAAGCAAAACACATCTGCAGTTCGCATTTTAGGAATGAAACTATCTAGACCAGCAGGCTGAGAACCGATAAATGGTGAACAACATTGAACAGAAATAAAAATTAACCATACACACTCAATACAGTAGTGGATCATCTCCTGGTGCTACAAACCAGTTTAAGAAGAGAACCATCTACAACATTTGTTCCACAGAGCAGAACATTTTCATGGCCTTAAATGCTTACATCTGTGTACCTAAAGGCTAGTTCTCATAACCAGTGGGGAAAAACAAATACGTTTACACATTTAATGGTGTTTCTCATCTTTCCAGTTGGTACCAACAGTGCCTGAATACTGTATTCCAGTGATGGCATAAATTAACAAACATATTACATGGTTTTGGTCTGATTCTAATAAGTCTAGTATAATATACCACCATAGCATACAGTGCACAAATACAAATACATAACCATTATCACAGAATACCGAGCACTCTATATATCTATTAAATCTAAATTTTCCACATTTTCTACTATTTCTAAAGGCATTTGCTGATGAAGATATCATTACTATAACTGCATGGCTTAGCAAAGAGAAGACAAGAAAACAAATACTAATGTAATGTAGGAATGCTTAACAATTCAAAGTTGCTCTGTAATACTGTATTACCATAATACTATTTCTGTGAAGCCATTACTAAAGTTCTACATAGTAAAATAACTGACATTGTAAATTAGTCCAAATAAGGCCTGTCACGGTAACCATTTTTGTTTGAACAATATACAGAATAACTACAAATAACAATATTATTGTCATTTAAAACATCCTAAATAAATATAAACTACAGAACATAAAACCCCTCTTTTTAAAACAAAGAGGACATGCTGGTTCATTCAGATTTATATGTTCAACATGCTAAGAAAAACAAATTATTGAGGTCATGTCCATTTATTGTACAGAAAGTCAATAAAGTAATTATCGCGACAGGCCTAGTCTAGATCTCATGTAATGACAAATTGCTTTTACAGTGCAGTTACTCCCATAATATGCCACATAGCACTAAACAACCACAAGTACATTGTTACTTGGAGATACATCAAGATAAATGTTTGTAATTTCATGCACATTTGCACTCAAAAACAACTGCTAGAAGAGTGTGTAGAACTGCAGCAAATGTTTTTGAAACCCCTTACAAAGACTTAAGGTCTGTATCAGACTAGCATTTCAGCTTCAGGAGGAAACTGGAACTCTCTGTGCAGTAAGAGCTTGAAGCAGGAAAAGATTACGTAGTAAGTGACAAGTCATTGTTAATGGAGACTTTAACCTCAGCCCACAGGCGTGCTCAACCTTTGAGTTCGTAGCTTTCAGCGTTGGAGGCTATGCCTGACATTTCGCTCACCCGCGAAGGGTGACAGTAAACAGCATGAGAAGCCGGACACCCCTCTTTGCTCTTTGTCACAACACTAGCAGGGGGTGAGCCAAGGCAAGTCTCTGAAACTTTCAAAAGAAGAAGAGGAGGGGGGAAATGAGCAGCAAGGAAGGTGGTGAATGGCTCTGAGGCGAGTGGATGTGAATGCAAAAGTGCTTGATGCCTTTCGGTCTTACATGTAGAGGTTATATGTAAAATACTCCATCAAAGACATTCTGCGACTGCATGCTTTATATGCATTGTGTGCTGTCCAAACAACGGGCTAGAAGCACAAACCTCAGCGTTGGGCAGAAATGTTGAGGTCACAGACAATTAGTTTTACTTATCGCTGCAGACCTGTATATGTCACATTACTCTGCGATTCTCTTTTTATTCATCGGAAGCATTGTTTGGTTAAATCACTAAAATTGCAATCTTAACTATGATTCATCTCTTCAGCAAATACCGTTAGATACAGCCTATGATGTATAAAACCCCTCAACCTGGCCTAACTGCACTGCTTTCCACAGAGCCACTGAGATGCAAAAACCAAAAGACGCATCAGCACCAATGTGGAAAACTCTTTGAGGTGAATTTACTGTGACCTGGCAGAGGAAACAAATATGTTGGTATTTTGTCAAATTATTTTTCAAGTAGAGTCCATTTATTGGATTGAATCTCATCAGACAAAGAACCATTGAATGTTAGCAATATGCTTACATCACCTGTCGCTCACTTTGAGTCCACTAGTTTATCTAACCTGCTTCCACCAGCACATCTGTGTTGATCAACGTAAATGTGCTCATTTAAGCTTCATTAAGCTCAATACTCTGTGTGCAGTTGAAGGCTCTGAGTTAGTTTAAGCTCTGTGTACTAGTGAAAGCTCTGAGCTCAGTGATTACCATACACTTCTCTAAAATCTTTCCCTCATTATTCACTAAAGCAGTGATGAAATGTTCTGTTTTAAACAGATCCACGAACCTACACCAATGTGGCTGGAGTCATTCTCCAGTTTAGCTCTTTAAATTAATCTTCCCACCTTTGAAATGTCAGCTTAATGCTGCAAAGTAATCACAGTGCAAACGTTTTGTGTTGTTAATTTCATTAAATTTGTTCAAATCTTTCAGTCAGATTCACTGAATACATGAATCAAAGTGATGAAATGCCTCCACTGTATACATCTAAAGCTAACAGACAGAGGCTTTAAGCCCATTTCACACCAAAGCACAACATTTCACATCAGACACAACACACATGCTCCGCAAGCCACAGCTGGTATCTGCAGAGAACTTGAAGATATTTTCAGTGGTTATTCTCCTCTCTACTAATTTTGACAGACACTAGAGGGCAACCCCAGTGATTCCAAAATGAAGAGGTTAATATGGCTTATTTGAGCAAAATTATAGTATAAAATTTCTTCAACACAAAAACAGCATCAAATGTTTCAGCACTGCAGACATCATTTTAAAGCTTTTCAGCTGCAGTTATAAGACTGTAAAAGTGCCTCAATGGTAACAATGATGCCACCAGTCAGTACACAGTAGCCATAATAGTAGAATCACTGTTGCCCAAAACCTGTTTGTGCTGCACTGGTAAGTTTTTAAAAAAAATTATTTTCCAAAAATCGTGTGTTAAGACCCTGTTTTCATTTTTAGTTTTTAGCTGCGCCGCTGTATTCATCACCAAGTCACAGGCTCTCTCCAGTGTTTTTCAGCCATTTTTTGATGAAGTGGGGGAACAAGACATTGCCAGGCTCCTCATAAACCAGCTCTTGCACAGGAACAGAAGCTACACATGGCTTTATAGTCCATATATGGTTTAAAGAAACTTAATACTGAATTTAGTTTATATAAAGTGCTTTTTTTATTTTGCTGTTAACAGACCTCTGCTGCCTGCATGTTTTGATCCTTAATTATTTTGTTTATAATATCAAGTGTCAAGAACACACGTTTTGGTGTCATTTATAAATAAATACTTAATTCTGATTGCAAGAGTTTTGATGTGGGTTTTGTCTAGCAAGAAAGTTACATAGAGAATACTGCAAATACTGCATTTTGTACTCTTTGCTTAAAAGCCACTGGAATGGGGCAGGCAGCAAAAATAGTCCCAAAGCATATTGTGCAGCTGGCGTCAAACATTTCACTGGCTATTACAGGAGTCACTTACTGGATAAATAGTGAAAAATAGGAACAAACATAATTAAAATTATAGTTCCTCACACAATTTTATTGATTTGTACTCATTTAGGTGTTTAAAGCTTGAGACTTGACATTTTTATCCAGAGCGACTTACAATCAAGTTACACAGGGAGGAGAACATTGTGTTCAGAGTCTAGCCTACCCTACACTCTTATTGGTTTAGTGAGGTGCTCTTGTCTGCCAAGGGAATAGAACGACAGCTTTCCATTGGGGAGGGCCGTGCTGTTACCCAACACACTACACTAACCTCTACTTCAGTGAAGACTTAGAGCTATTAATAGGGATGATCACACTCTAACTCGAACCAAAATGAGATCAAATATATAAATGAAATTGAACAAATAAATGACAATTTAACTTAATACAATCAAAGAATCAAGGTTCATAATGGTACAATCACAGTGTTAGCTCAAGTAAATAATGCACTGATGAAAAATGGATGCCATGATGGGCCTACTTTTCAAAACATACTTTTACAACATACTTGTTCAGAATATAATAATATCCCCCCCCCCAAGTGTGTCTTGTAGAAAAAGATGAATCAATCAGCAAACAATCAGGCCCCACCTGAGTGGAATAGATTAAACTCTGTGCCATAAGGCCAGCTAGATCCTCAAACCGAAGCAACAACAGCTACATCAACGTCAGCACTAATGACGGCATCGATGGGAAAATGCCACACCTGCCTGTAACTAGTAATTCTTACATATTGATCAGCTACATTAATTCTAATTTGCTGCAGTGTGGAGGCAGAGCTCCATTGAAAAGCTTTGATGAATCCACAAAGCAGATTTACAGAGAGGACTCCCTCCTCTAATGGGTGGAAAATGCTGCGGGGATGGGTTTCAGAGGCGTGGACCAGCGCCAGAATCACTCTTCTGCTTAGTGCCCTGCCACAGGCCAGCGGGAGAACGCTAAACGAAGAAGCCGGGCTACTCAGAGAGGCATCAGATGAAGGGGCAGACGCTGATGTCATCAAGCTCTCAGCTCAGGGGATCCCCAGCCACAGAGCTGGCTGAAGAACTGCAGAGGTGTTCTAAGGACGAATGTAAATACTTGAGAGGAAGAGCAGTGCTACAAAGTTTCTGATAGAAAATTTATCCTTCCCTTAAGTCCGAAGGAGAGGGTTTTTTTCTGTCTTTTTAAAAAAAAAAGCAGGATCTATCATTCAGCCGCATAATTCAACAATCAAGCCTTCTGGACGGATCTCACTCAGGGCTTATTTTATCCAGGTTTACTGAAAATCCTGCTTCCTGGAATCCTGTTTTGTGGGAAAATCCAAAATGATGCAAGTTGAATGGAAGTGAGAGGTCATCAAATCACAAAATGCTCAGAAAGTATGGTACTTCAAAAAAGTATCTTGTTGAATTGTACTTTGCAGAGTTGCACTTTATTAGGAACACCTACACATTCATTACCTAATTACTAGTCAATCATGTGGCAGCATTTCAATAAACAACATCATGCAGATACAGGCCAGTAGCTTCAGACAACGTTGACATCAACAGTGAGAAAAATCCTAAGAATTTTGAGTCTGCTGTGATTGATATTGATATTGATTGTTATTGATATCAGACTGAGAAATGCCTGACTGATGAGAGTGGTCAACAGAGAATGCTCAGACTTGTTGGAAATAACAGAAAGGCTACAATGATACATGTGCACTTGCACTTATTTTTGACACATTCCGTTCCCTGCATCACCGCATACATGTGGTTGCTCTCTCCACTGAATCAAATAACATGCAGTGAGGTGAAATGTCAAGTGGACACATACAGTCACTCAGACCGTTCTGTACAACTGTGGTCAGCAGAAAACCATGTGCAGCCTTGAGGTGACTGGGCTATAACAGCAGAAGACCATGCAGTGTTCAATTTCAATCAGCCAAGAACAGAAAGCTGATGATGCAGTAGGCAACTATACACATAATACAAGCTGAAAAAAACAGTCCAGTAAAAACAAAGTTAGATCAGATTATTAAGACATTTTGCGAGAACTGCAAGAGAAATGCTGTCCTGCCTGCTTCACCAAAGTTTCACCTGAGTGTTGTGCATGGACTAGCAACAACAGAGACATTATTCTATCCTTTACAAACTGATGGAGCATCACAATGATTATGAAGTGGATATTGCGGCACAAATGCACATAACACAGCTTTAATTGTGTTAAATGTAACTGTATTAACGCAAACTCAAGCTTGTGTCATGACACCATGCTACTAAGATACACTGAAAAAAATTCAGAGTTGAATTTGATCAATTCCACCCAGCACCAACTGTGGCCATAACAATGGTAAAACCTTGACTCATTTGATCACCTCGACTGCTCTACTGAGACTAGACCTGGGGCCAGTTGTTCAGAAGCTTCATTAGGACCTTCCTACATCTTTTCCAGCGGGTGATAGTGCCTGACTTACCAGGGCGCCTGCTGCCTACGCAGCTAACTGCAGTCCTGCAGCCAACTCCCACTGGAGCGAGACAGGTTAAATGGAAAAAGGACCAAGGGGGAAGCAGGCTATTTCATCTTCACAACTAGGCTCCTGCCCGCTCGTTGCTATGTGACATCCGCTGTCATAGATCTAAAACGGAGGGAGCATGTGCTTTTGCATCGGTGCCAGAAGAAGAACAATAGTTTCCTGGGGAACTGTTGGTATCAAGCAAGATTTAGCATCAAACAAGACTTTAGTCTCGTCTTTGTTCCCTGTGAGCAGAAAACCCATTAGTTCTGGCTTCAAGTTCTCTTATTCTGCTAATGTAAGTTCCGGCATGAGACTAATTGAGTGATTTGCAAGAATTCACTTCAGTGAAGCAGACCTTCCACAGCCATTAAATCCTTGAACTTACGGGATTGGAGAGATGCAAAGCATTCAGACATTCGGGCCTGTTTTATTTCACCCTTAACAGCACAGTAGGAGAGATGGTGCAAAGTGAAAGGTTAGCTCACTTCATGCACCACTGCATGTCCACAACAGGACATGTACAGGGTGGGGTGGGTTGGAGTGGAGGGCTTCCAGACTGCAGCAAGGCTTGTGTTCAACTGAGAGCTTCACCCTGGCTGACTCCTCCTGCAGGAAAGAGCACTTAGCAAGAGACAACGTTTCACACACACACACACACACACACACACACACACACACACACACACACACACACACACACACACACACACACACACACACACACACACACACACACACACACACACACACACACACACACACACACACGTGTGTACCTGAATGCAGGATTAGCCCACTCGCCCCTGCAGAGACACCCTCTTCACCCTCATACACTACCACACAGCCATGTTACATCATACCGACACACAAGCGTGCAGACACACACACACACACACACACACACACACACACACACACACACACACACACACGTGTACATTCATGAACTACAAATGTTAAATCACCATTTTCATTAATGAGAGCTGCAAAAAAGCTCTAAGGGCTAAACAAAAGCAGGCCACGTACCAAAGACGCAAACGCCAATATTGTGTGATGCTTGAACACGTGGACTTCTGACCTATTGATTACCGTTGCTCATGAAGGATCTTCAAAGAGGTTTCAAGGAGAAAGCAGTAGAACCATCCAAGCATGGACCATCTGTAGCAAATGCATTTTCCTCAAGTGCTGAGCAAAGCTGTTTGTCATCTCTTCAAAAAGACATCAAGTTGCTCCTAACAATTGCAATGAAGTGTAACAACTCAAACCACCTTAAGGACCAACAATAAACACTGGTGGGGACTATTTATTGCCTGAACAGTTTTCATTTAATATTAGCAATTACTAAGAGATGGTGTTGTTTACTTAAACTGGTTTTGTTCAGAATTTTTTTAACCTTCGCCCCACATTTGCACCATAACCAATTATCATCAATCAACAGAAGGCAGAGTTCCCTAGGGCTGGGTGACATGGACAAAAAACCATGTCCTGATTTATTTTATATCAATGGTGATATGTTGCCACATTGTTCACTGAGGAGAAAATATCTTGTATAGAAGACATTTTTCACTGCCATTCTCTCTTCCATGCATGCAGCTGTTTCTCCAGGTTTGCAAAATATTATTTCACATGCAAGTCAAAGGCATGTATCCCAGATGTTTGTGAGTACATTTTGGACCATGAAATCATGGTAAAGTCAATATCAGCCGAGTTTTGAAGGCTCTTTTTCTGAGGACCAGGTCCAAAAACCACAATGTCAGCAGAGCAAAAGGGGTGGAAATCAACTGCTTTCAACAATAAACTGAGAGTGGGAAATATCTGGCATTAAAGTTGCATTTGTGGTATGTCTTAGACAGAATTTTAATCAGTATATCAATGACGTTTTTTCTATTTCTATTAAGCTTTAAATTATGCATGTACAATGTTACCCATTCAGAGTCGGGGTTATATCACTAATGAGCTGGAGCTAGAAGTTCAACCTTGGTGCCCAGCATCATCTGTAAATCTAAAATCCAAAGTTACACCAACATGTGACCCCCTTATCAAGGTCTTCAGGAGGTTCAGATTACTCTAAACTTAGCTGGAGAGACAAGGGATGAAACAGAACTCCACAGGGTAGATAAGTCTCTAAGAACAGAGTAGAGCACCCATGCTTTATGGCTTCGCCCAAAAGAAGCAAGATGGGCTCGTCCCTCTCCTTGCTGCTTTTTGCTTGCCCCCACGCTGCATTATTGAGGAAGAGTGTTAGGTTCGCTCAGGCATATCCGCGTGCTGAATCATTTACGTCCTTGCTAATGTCAGCTCTCATCTAGCACCACTGCTTCAGCTCCTGCAATCTCCCTCTCTTCTCCTCTTTTTCTATAGTCTTCCTTAGTCTTTGTCTGTCTGCCTATCAGTCCTCCATGGTCCTCCAAACTGTGTCTACCCCCAACATGAGGAGGACTATTTCCACAGCCATTCTTTAGGCAGCCTTGTTTGGTGCTGGACCAAGAGTTTGCCATTACCTGGACAGGTAGTTCTTTGTGAAGATATGACTAGCAAAAACATTGAAGGTGCTGTTTAATCTAGAATGAAAAATATGATTGGAAAATATGCCAGATAAAAAGAAATTCGTCTGACCTTAACTAGTCCAGAGTAATTCTTGACTGCATAAAAAGATTTTCAAGCAGACCCATTTTTTTGTTATCAAATCTTGAGCAAGTCAAACAAACAAGGCTTGTAAAAGAAGTGCTGTACCAAACCACTGCTGGCTGCTCTAACACTACACATCTTATTTACTAAAGGAAGTCCTATTTAACATCTGTGCAGTCCCTATTTCACAAATAATTTAAAACAATGAACACTCCCTCCACCATGCTTCACAGTTCTAATTAAGAATATAATTCCCGTAATGTGATGAAAAAAGAAAGAACCATGTCCTTGTCCTGATATTTGTACAAAGATTCCTAGAAAGGGTAGCAATAGTACCACATTTATAATGTTTTTCATTTGAAGAAAGAATTCCAAACATCTCTTGGACTGTCTGGAATAACTGCAGTATTATGATGTAAAATATTCTGTTTTTAGGTGAAGGGAAGATCATATTTTAGGAGCCATTCAAGCAGAATTAAAAATGTCCACAGGTTTGCAAACTAGTTGCTTCAGTTGAACATTCAACAGAAAAAAAGGAAATTGACAAAACAAAGTAAAAAAAGTGTATAATGTTCAGAATTCCCCAGAAGGATTAATGACACACTACACTACAATACAAAATGAAACTTTCTCAAAAGGTGCCAATTATTTTCCAAATCCATTCAGGCCTTGAAATGTGGGATGGTAGGGCTGTTGCGAAATCACAACCCCAAAGGTTCAGAGACCTTCAACTTTATAGCACAATATTTACAATTAGAAGACACTGGCCTTAATAGAATCTACTCTGGCATTAAATGTTAAATCAGTCAGTCATGAAATTAAAACAGAAGGAAGGCACAAAGGGGAGGCAGGGCAGGAAGAAGCCACATCATCTTCTCTCTCTACTGGGGATGCAAAAAGTAACCTATTTTCTTATAATGGGGGAGGGGCACTTACTTCAAATGATGACCATAATCTCAACAAGACATAACCAAGGTCTCTATAGGGTACAGGATGTAACCACGTAAGGCTTTTGCTCATCAAAGGAGCAACATTTGTCTATATGTGCGTGAGAGGCGAAGTGAGACAGAAGAAAGACAGAGAGACAAGGAAAGTTAAGGAAAATCCAATCTGCTTGAAAAATGAGCATTGACTCTTACTGAAGGCACTCAAGCTCAAGTTTGTATTTGAGGGCAAATAGAGATGGCTGGGGTCTGGTCTGAAACATCGATGGGGCAGGATTCATGCTGCTGTATATCAACACATTTCATTAAAAAGCAAAACCAGCAGCTCTTTTGCCCCACCTTGCTTATCTGCCCTCCTTCAAGGATCTGGAGGAACGGCCACAGGTCCTTGTGACAATCATCTACTGGTCATTTTACAAAAAGGTGCTACTTAAACAGCTTAAAATTAGCTAGCATGGATGCATTGCTTACAGGTACACCTACACTGTCTAACATTGCTGTCATAGCATACAAAATTGCCTCATGCATTTTGAAAAAGAAAAAAAAAAGCCTGATAAACTGGAAAAATACATTTAGTCAGGATTGAGTCAAGCAATGATTTGAGAAAAAAGGGTGCAGAATTTCATGGAATTTCGAGGGGGGAAAAAAATAAGCCTGTAACATAAAATGTACAAAAAGTGAAGCGCTCTGAATACTTTCCAGACGCTCTGTAAATAATTGTAGAATTAACCAGCTGATAAATGGTCTAATTCAGTCCTTCCGTCACAAGTGAGTTACCCAGTGACAGTGTTCCTATACTCCAATGTACTTTTCTGCAGCACAGAAGATTTACTTTCACAGTTAAACAGAACTCCTGAAGGTAGATCTCCACTTCCTGTTTTCAAGTTCCCAAGAAAAATCCCAGGAGGTCATCATTTATCCTTGCGTGATCCATCCTCTGTCTGCAGTATGATCTCTATGGCTCAGGACAGACTTTTGTGAGATGAACCCTGGCAGTATTACTGAGCTCGAGTGCCTCCTTGCATACAACCAAGTCCAGCTGTCAAAAACTGACTCCAGCAATGAATTACATGGTGCTCTGAAACTGGGTCATTTTGTGTCAAGGTTGCTCTTGGAAATGGGACTCCTTTACTAGAAATTCACCTGTGGTTGTGCTCACTGGGACTTCTGAACAGCATTTAACTCGTTAAAGGTTTATAATTATACTGAATCTTGTTGGTCTCCAATCTCCAATTTGATTTTGGCAGCATCTAAGCTTGAGGTATCTACTAACTAAGGATATCTTCTGAGTGAACAACAAAGCACTTTTTAAGTCACTCTGGATAAGAGAGTCTGCCAAATGCTTTCAGGGTTTGAAGAATCCATCACCCGAAACATGTAATTCTAGAACTACTTTTAAACACAAAGTTATTAAACATTCAAAAATTAAGATTTTGTTTATCACCAATTGTCATTTTAGACAGATATTTACAAGAAAATGATTCTGTTCACTCACTCTGTGCTCACTTATTACTAACTTGTTGGAACATCTAAAGGATGTTGTAGGAAGATCCAGTTGATTGGCAATGGGGGTCAATTCAGGCAGATTGTGGATAAACGATTTAAAGTCAGAACCTTTTTGTTTTGTTCTAGCAGAGTGCACTCTGGCATTCTTTATATGCCATTAACAAACATGATTCATAGGCTGCATCATCAGTAAGGAGTGTTAAAATTTTGAGCAGTGAAACAGTGAAAAATATCCACAGTTTTTGAGCTTTGACTGCGTTTAGGCCATTCTTTTCTAAAATGATATTTTATGATGTTTTTGTACTTGACACCAAAACCAAACCAGTAATTGTGCAAAGATAAACATTGTTTTCCACTGTACCTGTGCAGGCAAAAATATTCCTGATAAATATTTATTATTTCATTTTTGGCTGGTGAGAAACAAAACTATTGTGTTAAAGGTTCTGTTGTATCAGCGGGGGAACTGTACACTCTTCTGCAGTTCTAAACCAACACTAAACAACAAGTTAAAAACTGAAGGAGGAACTTAAGGGTGGGTGATGTGGTTTAAATATGATATCACAATAAAGACATTTTCATGCTACATGATATTTATTGTGATCATGACATGGAATCCTGGAATCAAGTTGATTTCACATGAGTAGGAGACAACAACAGATATCTAGCAAATCCTACCTAAATTATGGGGACGTACCATGGACAAAAATGGACAAAAGCATTTTCAATGTTTGGCCAAAAAAGTGAAAAGATCAGATGTTTTTAAAAAGGCAATCTAAACCCGTGTGAGATGACCTTTCAATCAGCTGTGTGTGAAGACATTTAATATATTGTGAAAGACAATGGCAAAAATAATAATAATAAAAAAGTAATAAAGTAATTTGTTTGGTATTTGGCCTTTGGCCAAATGTTTCATTCTGAGACAAATATTTTCATTTGGGTGCATCCCTAGGCTGTACTATTCATAGAAACACAAAGATTGGATCAGTATCATCCAATGCTAAGCATTAAGGTACTTGAAAAAAATGACATTCCTTCTATTTTAGAACCATAAACTTCAAATAGGAACCAATTGAAGTACATTCATTGACCAGCTCACACCTAATCAGAGCCCACCCGTCCATATAATGTCCCAAATGCTTTATAAATCAGCCCAGAAGTGACAAAAACACAGCAAAAGGAAACACAAGGCCCCATTTGTCCTTGAAGTCGATTTTCATTACAGTAATGCTCATTTGGCCTGGGAGAAAGGCCAGTGAGGCAGACAGATAACACACGCAGAGGGTCAGTCTGATGCTAATCTAACTAAAGGAAAGAGCACAGGAGATGCTACACAAGGATCTTTGCAAACCACAGCCCTCCACAGTCACACAGGCAGGTTTTATTAAAGAGAAACCCATAAAGCCTGGAGGAAGGCCTGCAGCTCAGATCACAGACTTATTAGATTTTTATTTTTCTCCCTCTTCTTCACAAAGTGCTGTTTCAAAATGCATCCAAGAGCAGTGCAGGGCCATCCCAAAAATAGCACCATTATAAATAGACATGCTAAAACATTTAAAGTTAAGATTACACAAGCAAGAAAGCAAAGAAAGACAAGTTCAAAATATAATAATATAATAATAGAACCATTTATGCTCGCTGTTTACATGGATTTTAAAAAAAGTACTTTTGTTATCTTGAGATTTACCAGCTGAAGTGTGACGGCAGCAGAACAAGTTCCAGGCTTAAGATGATGCCAATCTAAGTTTCTTTAAAATCTTAGCGCAGAGAGAAAAAAGGCGAGTTTATAATAGAACACTGTAGAAAATGGTAGATCTTTAAAGGAATACCTGATTACAATATAAAAGGTAAGATCAGGAGGACCGTGTGTACTGAAGGGTAAAACATCATGACAGCCTTTTATTTCATGCTTGCATTGCTGTCAGATTCTCTCTGAATAATGAATAATGAAAAAGGAACTCAGACACAACTATCAGCCGCCCAGAACCACCAATAGTGCGGCATTACCGTTCAGGACAAAGCAAATAAGCCTGGGGCCAAAAACACAACCAAGAGACAGCGAGCCTCTTACCTCTTCTGCTGTCCATGACGTAAGTCTCTATTATGGCACTCTTCTTACAGATGTCTTCAGCCATTGAGGAACAGCTGACCTCCAAATGTTTCACCTTGACACAAAAACAGTCATAAGCCCACCTTTTTCTATAATAATTTATTACAACAAAATAGTAAACATAGGGGTCACAACATTATTCAGAACTGAGCTTCTTAAAATAATTCCTTGTTCCAGTCTCTCTACTAGACGAAATAGAGGATGTGTATCAGAACATGCTTAAAGCTCAGCAGGCCTGATTCAGTCCAGCCATTTCTGAAACGAGCAGAAAAATTACACACAGTCTATTTCACCAAGTATTGACATTCCAGTCACATACACTGAAACAGTCAGTGAACACTTAGGCTGAAAACATCAATAGCTGCACATCATTTAAAGCTCAAGAGGCAGTTTGCATATATAGACTGTACTCTAGTTAGATAAGATAAATTAAAGAGTACAAGACAAACTTTCAACATTCTATTCATAATTAACCACAATGGAGTGTCCAGGCAACTGTTACTCACTCCAATATCTTAAGAATAACTTGGGTTGCACTGTCTCGTACTGTAAAATGAATCAATAATAAGCCTTAAAATGATGGTTACCAACAAATGACTCGTGTTTTCAAAACCTAGATAAGCTTATACAACAGATAAGATCAGATACACTAACTTTATGATGTCATAAGCCCTTAAGAAGCTAAACATGCGTTTCCATTATTCTACACAAAGGCTACCAAAATCCAAACTGTTCAAATCAATACTACTGTCAAAAGGTCATACCTTCTCTTCTAGCAGCCATTTTTCCTGCTGCACCTCAGCCAGCCTCTGGAAGAGTTCACCGACCTCATCATCAGAAAGGTCAGCAGGTCTTTGAGATTGTGGACTACTGGTGTTAGACTGCAAGGAGGGAAATGAGGAAAAGAGAAAAAGAAAGTGATATAGGGAAGAAAATAACAGAATTCCAACTTTTTGCTTCCATGGGCAATTTTCTTCTCAGCTCCAAACTACATTTCCAGCCATCCCAGACAGACATGTGTAATTGCAGTGTGTTGAGGTGGAGAGGTGGAACAGACAGGCTTCCTCTATAGAATGTAAACACTCAAGCACACAGCCATTTACCACCCTTCATCTAGCTGCCCATCCATCCATGTGGAAAATTTCTCACAAACACAGTGGAGGTGCTGTGGAACCAAACAGTGACCTGGTCCGTGATTTGGAATGAGCTGAAATGGATTCAGCACTTCTGAGTTGTTAGTAAACAATTTCTAATGGGGTCCAGAATATATGAACATTTTTTCATGTGACTCCACTTATCAGCTAAGCAATGATATGATGCTTGCTGATGTTAAAGCAGTAAAACATGAGAAGATGTGTGTTATTGTTAAACAGCACAGGTGTGATAAAGCAGATACTAACCAGAGGGTCTTATTTAATCATAGCTGTAAACACACTAACTAAAGTGTTGTATTTTTATCAAAAAATTTAATGTTATTTAAATGTTAGCTTATTTAATATATAACAGGAAAAATAATAATCTACAAAGAATGGAGATGTCTGTCGTTTTTATTGTAGGTACAATTCAACCATGAGAGACAGAATCAAATCTATAACATCACATTGTATGATTTTTAAATAATTAATTTGCATTTTATTGCATAAAAGTATTTCACCTACCAACCAGCAAGAATTCTGACTCTCACAGACCTTTAAGAAGGCCTCTTCCACTGCTCTCAATACCAGTATTAAATTTAAAGACACCTGTCCACACACTCAACCACACACTCATACTCCAACATCTCCACCATGGGCAAGATCAGAGAGCTGTCTAAGGACACCAGGGACAAAACTGTAGACCTGCACAAGGCTGGGATGGGCTACAGGACACTGGGCAAGCAGCTTGGTGAAAAGGCAAGGACTGTTGGCGCAATTATTAGAAAATGGAAGAAACACAAGATGACCGTCAATAGTGCTCTGTCTAGGGCACCATACAAGATCTCGTCTTGTGAGGTAAGGATGATTCCAAAATAGGAATCAGCCCAGAACTAAATGAGAGGACCTTGTAAATGACCTGAAGAGAGCTGGGAATACAGTCTCAAAGATTACCGTAACACATTATGCTGTCTTGGATTAAAAACTCAAATGTTGCCCAATAGCAGCCAACCTGAAAGATCTGGAGAAGATCTGTATGGAGGAGTGGGACAAAATCCCTGCTGCAGACTTGGTTAAGAACTACAGGATGCATCTGACCACTGTAATTGCAAACAAAGGTTTCTGTACCAAATATGTGGTTCTGTTTATCTTTTATATCAAATACTTATTTCCAGCAATAAAATGCATATTAATTATTTTAAAATCATTTTTCTTTAGATTCTGTCTCACAGTGTCAAATACTTTTTTTCCCCCACTGTATTTTAGTTAATATAAATGTTAGCATTTCCTTCCACTAACTATTAGTTCCTTAACTAGCAGCTTGTTGCGACGTCAAAGTAACAAATTCCACTCATACCACCGAGCTAACAGCTGTTTTTGGAGCTCCTACACAGACAAAACATTAAAATTCATTTCCCACTCAATGTCTTTAATGTCTGTTTGTCTTTTATTACCCAGGAACAATAACAATAACTCCAAAACCATAAACACAAAAGGAGCTACGAGTTTCCTCAGTCTTACAGAGTCTTTTCTCTGTTTCAATATGCTGAGGGTTATTAAAGGGGATGGGAGAGTCCACCTAAGCGGCAGCACCTGGCCCACAATTAAGGAGGGCCAGCAAGGAACGGGCAGCTTCATCTCCAGGCCCGCCACCTATACTTTGAGTATTATCTTAATCCTTTTAGATTCATTTTGCTCAGGGCATTTTCAATGCTACGAGTGTCCACCATTATTTACCTAAAAGCTGTGTTCAGCAAAGAGACACAATGTTTGTGAAAAAACATGCTGTTATTTCACCATAATAGCATGGTTTGGACACTTCACAACCAATCAGCGTGCATGATAGGAATCAACCACTGAATGAAATTAAAATGGTTGAAAGTAGCATTATGTGATAGCAGGGTTTTTTTTTTTCATGTAGAATTCACTTTTAAAACATGAATTGAAATCCCATGTTGAATATGTACATCTGCATTTGTAGACATGCTGAGAGACACAGAAGCTGCCTCTAAAGTGAATTAAGCATGTGGACTGACGTGGTAGTAAGTAATATTACAGAATGTTTGACAGAGCTGCATTATCTGAGATCCATAGTGAAGCTGTCAGAATGTGTCAGAATAATTTATTCCCTGTTAAGTAGGTTTTTCCTTTTCCTATAAAGTTGCGGATATGAAGAGACAGGTTTTTGCATGATCCCGACAATAAATATATTGTTGGGACCCTAATTGGTAATCACGAGCTGTCAGGTGTTCTTGTCCAACAGTACCATAGCAGTGACCACGAAGGCTACAGGCTCAGCAGCAAGCATTTTAGAGTAAAGACACTCCTTTAATATCAGAGGCTCGCCCGTTTGTACAGTTTATGTCTGCTAGTTTCAGCATGCATCCAGAAGTTTGTTCATTTCAGAGGAACTGGAGTGTATCCAATCAAAAGAAGGTCAGCACGTCCCCGAGACTGGAAGCAGTCCCCTGCGATTACTTCCTTCCCTTCGGAGTCTTATCTTCCCCTCAGGCTTATTAAATGAGCTTCTTTTACTGAAGGACAAAGAAGATTCCACTTAAATACACCATTCCTAGACTTTCTGCTTTATTTCAGCTTTAGTGTGTTTTGTTAAAGTAGTACAGTGGAGAGGACAGGACTGATTAGACCATCACGGCTGTTCTGCATGAACTTCACCTCAAAGAACAAAGTCTTTCAGTGTAATAATAAATGGTGTACATTACTGTACTAGCCTGACTACTCAGAAGTCCTTCCATTCTTCCACTGCCTGCAAAGGCAAACACAATCTGTTGCAGTGTTTATTTAAAGCCACTGTATTTATAGTTTCCACACTATACAGGAGTCTATTAATAACTCCTGGGGACATAGAAGTGCATATGAGCTCAGGGAGCTGCAGAGACAAGTAGTTGTCCATGGCAACAGTGTTAGAAGAAGTGTGTGTGTGTGTGTATATAAGTGTGTGTGTGTGTGTGTGTGTGTGTGTGTGTGTGTGTGTGTGTGTGTGTATGTGTAAGTGCGTTTGTGTGTATGTGTGTGTAAGTGTGTGTGTGTTTGTGTGTATGTGTGTATGTGTGTGTATGTGTGTATATGTATGTGTGTATGTGTATGTGTGTGTGTGTGTGTGTGTGTGTGTGTGTGTGTGTTCAGCCCCCGGCTATGCCCCTCCACATTGTGAGCCTTCTATCCATCACAGCAGAGTTAGGAACAGGTGTGTGCCAGATTTAAATTATGTCAAAAAAGTGGAAAAACAGGAAAAATAGAAATTTAAGGTTTATATACAAAAATGGACAAAAGTTTTAAGACACCTCAATTTTGTCATAAATTAAGGATTTAATAAAACAAATTCAATAAAAACAAACAAACAAAAAAGTGAGTTTATCCACCTACACTTTGGAACACTTCTATGAGGGCTTGGTTGCATTTAGTGACAAGAGTATTATTGAGGTCAGGATGTTGGATGATCACCAACCTACATTTACATTTACAGCATTTATCAGATGCCCTTATCCAGAGCTACTTACAAGAATGCTTTGCTGTTCACAGATATCCTTAGCTAGTAGACGAGACTAGAATCCAGAGATTACTCACGCTTAGATGCTGTCAAAAAATAAATGTCAGATTGGGGACCAACAAGATTCAGAACAAATCTTTATGGAGTTAAATACTCCATGAAAGAGAAAGAGATGGGTCTTCAATCTGTGTTTGAAGACTGTTCAGACCCCCAAAGGACTTTCATTCCATCATTTTGGTGCCAGAACAGAAGAGAGTCTGGATGTATGTTTTCCTTGCAACCTAACTTGTTGCCAACTCCCCAACTCGTGCCAAACATACTGGACAGAGCACAATCATTCCAGGGAACACAGTCCCACTCAGGCCTGGACAACAATTTAATATGTAAAATACATTTAAGATGTAAAAAATTTTAATATTATATGATTTTTTTTTTTTACATTTTTGATATACATATGCTGCTGTCAGTTCATTATTTTCATTCAGTCATCGGGCACATACACCACAGGCATGCAGCCAGAACTCAACATGCCTACCAATCTGCACCGTGCAGACGGGCATAAGTGCAGTGCAACTGACTTCAAAGAGCCTTCAAAGAGCCATGTATGAGCAGTGATGTATGTGCAAGGCAAGGGTATGTGTAAGGTGCGCCTGCTAAAAAATAAACCAGTTAGTTAAGGATGTACTTTACAAAGTCCACCTTATATTCCAAACCTACTTGACACTTTGATGTAATAGACAGTCTTTACCTACAAAACCTGTACCACTAGGATTTAGCTAGATAGATAGCTAGATAGGTAGCTAGAAAACAACTTGCAATATAAATGCTAAAGGCAGTGACTGACCAGATGTTTTTTTAAGCATTAGCTAGTAAGCCCTCTATGAGCCAGCAGTGCTGATCATCCACTGGCTCTTCATAGGTTCTGAAAATGTGAACAAGATCAGTAACATGCAGAAAAAAACTCACTGAATCACTGAATGTTAAAAAATTCATCCAGACAGGATTTTGCTTTGATTTCACATCAGTGTTCTGTGAGAGGATTTTTACAGCTTTAAACATGTCTGTGAAAGTCCACCCTTCTCTCTGCCATTGTTGCACATCATATTCCTGACTCACAGCTGATTGACCACAGCCTACAAATGACTAAAAGCAAATGTAATTAAACACAAATCAGTCTGAGGTAACATAAAAGGTGGTAAATGTAAAACCATTTTTTGCATTTTCTACTTTATTTTATTTTTCAGTTAAACTTAGAAGTGATGACTTGGCAACTCAGACTCTGAATGCAATTTATCACTGTTGGCAAATGAGTAAATGTTTATGCATTAATGTCCAATTTCCTATATAAAATAAATAATTGGAGTATGGGCTGACACGTTGGATTATGGATGTTCTGACTCACAGAGTGTAGCTGTAAATCAAACTCTCAAATCTTTTATAGACTTTATACACTGTGCTGTTTCCTTTACTATTCATCTTATGACTGCTTCTGCAGTTGTCAGTCTATGAGTTGTCAGTTTGGTCGTCTGTGCAAAACAAGATTATGGTCTAGTTTTAAATGAGTTTATGGAGTTGTTTAATTACATTTGGTGGCAAATATCTCTAAAACCATGGAGATGATCATAGATGATTCCAAATTGTAAGCCTTGAATACAGATACCTGTATAAATGGACATGGAGAGCTAACACTTACCAGTACTTGGGGACAATCTTTGATGAAAAGAGTAAATTATTAATAAGGCCAGCAATGCATCTAATTCCTATAAAGTTAGTGAAGTTTTGTTTTTTATTGCTCTTTTATTCAGAGGGTTGTTTCATTGTCCCTTACTTGCTGGTTTCAGACTCCCAGCTGAAGAGAAATTGCTTGCAACACTTATTATCCATGTGCTCCAAAAAACAGAAGGATGATTTATCAGCAATCATCCACTGTGCGATTTACATTTTGCTTTTGGACATCAGTACCATTGTCCAAGATGTTGGGCTGTCCAAAAAAGAGTCACTCCAGTGTGTGAAGCCATCAAAACTACTAAATGAGCATTCATATTTATTGTTTGGACATTATATTTTTATTTATTTATCCATTTATTTATTTATTTAGTGCATTAGAGTGTTGAACCACATTAGAAATCTGCAGCTCAGTGTGAACTGCCCCCTGAGGGGTACAAAAAATTGATTCAATTCAGTTCAATATATTAAAGCTTGTGTGCTGTATGTCTACCTTATTGGTGGTCTGCGCTGAGGCTCCTTCCTTCATCATCTCCCGGTAGCTAAAAGAGGAGACACTGCTGCTGTCTCCCGTCTGCTGTGTCCGACTTGGAGAACTAATCTCTGACAGCACCAGCTCCTCCAGACCTACACAGATACATTGAAAAATGCACAGATATTTACTGGGATGCATTGCAATCCCCCAAACAATATGTTGATCTACCAGACATGTTAAAGTGCCCAGTGGTATCTGCCATGAAGATTTAAGCATTAAATTCCTTAACTCTAAATAGATGTAAGGTAGATCTGATGCATATCTGAAGTGGATCACAGGTACACATTGCACATGTCCCCTGCCATCCGAGTGATGTAAAAGAAAACAGGACTCCTCAGACCAGGTGACTTTCTTCCATTGCTCAACTGTCCCATCCAGATGCCTGTGTGCACACTGTATGCTGGGTTAGCATGGTCCCTCTGACTGATCTGACACAGCATAAGGTAAGTTATGTAAGTAACTAAATTTGAGATTTTTATATGACAAGTATTTGTCTTGTCCAAGCTCTGATGTTCACACCTGATCATTTCTCCTGCATGTGTCCAAATGTTTGTGGACACCCCTTCTAAAGAATCCATTCAGTTACTTTAAGTTGCACCAATTGCTGATTCACAGCTGTTGACAGTTCGTTTAGTCCCTGTAGGAAAGTACTGCCAATAGAATAGGACTCTCTGGAGCTGAAACAACACATGAGCGGATGTCCGCACAATGTTAATGACAAAAACAAACTGTTACTGAATATGTTCCCAGATCTTGCAATGCATTCATTTTACGGGCCAATTAATACAATTCACTTTATCTATGAGTGATTAAATGTATCAGCTCATCTGCACATATATCATACACAATATGGACTTTAGTACTGATAAACTTGCTCATTCATTGTTTCTTCTGAAATCAAGTGTGTTATAAAGTTCTGGAACATTGCTTTGAAGATCTAACTGCATGCAGTGATAAAGGTTAGCAAGGGCAGATTGCTGTGCCTGCTAGTGTGCAAAATAACTACTCAAAACAGTTCTAAAGGCAGCTCTGCCTCTGAGGCAGAACAAATGCAATTGGTTTAAACAATAGCACTTAAAATAAGCAGTAGGTGAAGCATTAAGATTTTGTTTGTTTCTAAAGAAATTAATTTATCCACAAATAAAGCTCTGAGGACCAAATACATGTTTCTAAAGCTCCACCTATTTGGTTGTTTTAATTGATTATTCTCTGATCCAATTATGTTAGTTCTGCCTCAGAGGTAGAGCTGCCCCTGGAACTGTTTTCAGAGGTGATTTTGTACACAAGCTTTGTGCCAACAAACAACCGGGACATATAGTGTCTTACATCTTTCTTTAACACAAGTGTGATAATGGTTTTGAATGCTTCGCACTGTTCGGTCTCACTTGCTTGGGATGCAGTCTCTCCCCTAAGCTCCACACTGCAGCTGCAGTCACTTTATTTATCTGGAAATCTATATGGCTGGACTCAATAAGACCAATGCTAATGACTCTTTCTTTAACTACCACAAGGACAACACACAGTTTACACTGGACCTGAGCCATGTGAACTGGATGCATTCCTGCTAATAAAAAAGCTCCAGCATCTGCATAATTAAATGAGCTACTAAAGTGCTTTATACATAATAACCGGGCAAGTACACAAGCTGGTAAACACTGTGTCAACTACTGCTTAGCACTCAACCTCATAAAAAAACATTATAGCCCCAAGTTTCAAGCTGTTCTTGACAGAGGAGCTAAAGGAGAGTAGTAAAGATAATGCCTTGTCTTGATGACCCATTTTAAAACATGCATAAAGGCTGCAAGTTAAGAAGTAAAATTGAGAAATGCTGCAGAGGTAGTTTTAAAGATACAGTGTGATACTGAATTCAACTATCAGCTCTGCACAATGATATAGGAGTGTCAAAATATACTAGATTCAATTGGTATCCATTGCTGGCGTACATGCTGGTACATGTTTGTGGGAAAGCATTTAAGTGTATTAGTGTCATCCTTCTAGGTCAGTTCTTTAAAGAACAAAACGCCAATTCCAATTAAGGTACAATAAAGTAATTTTTTTATACCAGTTAATGTACCATTATCTACCAAAATTACAACATTGTATTTTTGTACATTTATGGAAGCTGTACCTCAGTACAAAACAGTATGTACATCGTACCGGTTTTCAGTGAGTACGTTCTTTAAAATGAGAAAATCTTGTTACTTTTTACTGTAATTATTTTTACTTGCATCTGTTCTAATAGGATCTGTAGTTATTACATTAAAAACTATTCCTGAGATAAATGCTTTCAAATACAGCACAGCAGGTGTGTTTTGCACTGCATGCATCTGCCACAGATATTAATTGAAAATAAGTTGCAAGTGGACACTTGCAACAAACCTTGTGCAAAAGTTGTACACAGCAGCAGAGGTGACATTAATGAAAATACATTAAAGTTGGCACAGCCCAGCATGATGGCATAAAGAACAAAAAGGCATGGTCATCCGAAACAAGTACCAGACGTTGCTGTTTTGCAGCTGAAAAAAAAGTGTGTGTGTGTGTGTGTGTGTGTGTGTGTGTGTGTGCCAGAGCCTTCTGGACAGTGGATGAAGATAAAGCTCCCTACTTTAAAATGTCTGATTCTAAACTTTCTGTAGAGCAACCATTAAACATTTAAATACATTTAAATAATGGATGACCCAAAAGAGGAGTGCCCTGGCATCACCAACAATCTACAGAGAGCAAATGTGCGTATGTGTGGCGCTGTGGCACATTTTTAGAGGGGGGCACCATCAAATATTTACACCCCTGCCTCTCCCTGATAGTTATGTGCTGGCAAGGGGTCGGGGTCCCCATAGGAGTTCATGTTTTTAAGTTTCTCCAGAAGTATGCATCAACTTCAGGTAATACTGTTGACCATACTGGTGCTTGGACGTCATCATATGCTTCAATCATGTGCTGGGTAAACAATCAGGCTAAAACGTGTCTGAAACTGAAGATCTTAAGTGAGTTCCACTTAAGACCCCCTTCTATAAGACCCCCTTCTATAGAGGTTTTGTCAGCCAGATAATGAAATCGTTAGTTGGTGCATACATGGTTATTGTAAGAACATGGACACTGGATTTGTTCACTTTAAATAATGTTCAGAGACCCAATGAACACCTTTGAATTAATGTCTTAAACATATCTAAGCATATGTATGTTTGATCTGAAATGAGCAAGCTGTCAAAAAAATACATCAGAGCAAGACTGAAGTTTGACAAAAATCATGACTTCTGGAACATTGTGCTTTGGACAGATGAATCAAAAATGTTTTATTTAGGCACAGTGACATAACTTGTTTGGTGCAAACCAAACAACCTTTGAGCACAAAAAAAAAATAATAATAAAAAAAAAACAAAAACAAACTATGAAGCACGGGGGGAAAAGGTCACAGTTTGGGGTTTTTTCCTGCAGCAGGGCTTGGAGAGCTCTTCATCAGAGAAACCACTATGAATCTTTACTGTTATATTGTGCACAATGTTATGATAGCCTCAAAGAATTCTGCATTGAGGAGTGAAAAAATATTTCTTCCAGCTGATGTCAAACCCTCTGTATGTATAAAAGTGGTGTTGGAACACAGTGTTCTCTCCAGCACAGTAATCAGACCACACTGGACATCTCATAATGACTATAAGGGGAGCTCTGTCCTTTAGAGAAATTCCAAATAAAGACAGAGTGTGGTGAGTACAGTTTATTCATTGTAAAAAGACACTTGGAATCTGGAGAAAACTGAAGGTCTGCAATACTCAGTCTCAGTGTCGCTAAACGTAATGCTGGACCAGGTCTCATTTTCAGTTGTGAAGAGAAGAGCTGCAGGTTCAACAGGTGGAGTGGGATTACAAAAGTAATTACTATAGTAAAATAAGAAATGCAGGCTTGCCTGGGTCATGTAGCACTGCCGGTGGACTACGGAATGAATGGTGGGAGGGGGGTTCTAAATTTAGCATAACCAGTTTGAGTCTCAGAGAGCCTATTTGGCCTCACTCTCTCTAGATGGCCCTCAAACTTCCTCATCATTCAATGTGATGCTGGCCAGGCTGGGCAACTTTTAGCTGATGTAACAGAAGTAGCAGTTAATGATCTCTTCCAAGCACAATCAACTGACTCAAATGTGATGGAGGAGTCCTTGCTACAGTGTAGGAACAAAAAAAATAACTCAAATGAAACTTAAATTTAAAAATTTAAACATAAACTTTCGTTTGGAACTACAGTTTCCAACAGTATACCATATGGTGGGTGTCATTTTTCCCTCTGATGATTGAGGCCTGAGCTACATTACATCTGCAGTCATCTATACTGCCTGGCAATTAGATCACAATGTATACAGACCGAAGGTCAGTGGACAACCAGTAGATCCAATCACAATAGGGATCTAACTCGATAATAAAAGAAACATGTATAAAATAAATAAATAAATAAATAAATAAATAAATAAATAAATAAAACACAATTTCTGAGATCATATTTCAATGTAGTTTTTTCTCCATCATTTGATCATAGCAGCTGCTCTTTTTATTATTACAAAAATTATAGGAATGGGCCAATAAGAATGTTCCAAAATTGTAAAGAAGAATAATTATTTCCATTAACTTACACTTTAAGTTAAGAATACATTTCTCCTGTAAAATGCATTATGTACTGTAATGTAATTGTTATGATTAAAAGGTTTTTAGGTATTTAAATTTTTTTTTATTTTGAACATTGAACTTGTGTTCATCAAGATGTTCTCAGTTAATTTAATTCGTAGTTCATGTCATAGTCCACCTGATTTGTACATCGTAAAAACAAAAGAAAACCAATTCGGCTTGGCATTTTTTCCACACACGAAACCTCAAGGCTTGCCTTAACCAGTCACAGTTTTTCTGCTAATAATGGATTATCTTATCTAGATGATCAAGTTTTAAGGGGAAATAGTGCTGTGCTAAATAAAATGAAATGGGGTGGAGGTGTTTTATACTCCTCTAGTCCTATTCTATTGGCAACATTTCTCTACATGGACATTTCTGTGTGGGCATTTGTACAACTGTGTCAGCAATAATGTAGACAAGCAATTTGGAAAATGTTTTAGAGGCAGAAGAAGTCATTATGATGGATTACAGGTTCCTGGGTTAGAGCATCTCCAAAACAGCAGGTCTTGTGGGGTGTTCCAAAAAAGGTCAACTGGTCACTGGCGTGAACATCTTGGTACCAGATACCACAGGACACTTAAGAGGATTTCTGGGGTCCACGCTTCGACAGGTAAGGGCTGTACACTACATTAAGCAGGGAGTTTTCATGTTAGGGTTATATAATATGTCCCAATCACCTTCTGCCACCGTAGTGCTGCATTTGTGCCTGTGCTCAGACGAGACTGCAGAGATGTTGAACTGGTGATCGTCCCTTTGGAACCCAATGCAAGAACATGACACAGTCATGCATGTTCTTAAAGTGGCAGTACGCAAGCAAATAAGTGAACCCACACCAGTCCGAGCCAGGGCTTCTTCTCATTTTTAAAGCTGCTGTCTGCAGAGAGCACAAGGCAGTTTTCATCTTCTGTCTTATTTATGCGCAGCATTGCATATTCACTTACCTGTTGTAAATCTTTCATGCTGCATGAACGGGATGCAGTAGCGATTGCACATCCCAAATCAGTCCAGACCTTCTGAGAGGGACTGTGGACCACGTCACATGATCAGGTCGACCCTGCCTATTCTCACACCCTTCAAACCCACCCCATATTGACCCTGAGACTGCCCACAGAGGGGAAAAGTCTGCATGTAATATTTATGCAATAAAATACAGGGGAAAAAACAAGGCAAGGAGTTTGCCTGTCCTGGCTATAATTATTGTTATAACTGATTAATTTAAGACTATACTCATATTTTCAATCAATAATCAATTATAGCCAGCACAATGTGTTTTATTATGTAATTGCTTATATTAATTTAATTTTAATTGTTGCATGGCATCAGCATTTTGTGCACTATTTCTTAAACTTCATCCCAGTTTAAATTAGCAAATACACACAGCAGTGAACAGCTACAATGCACAATGCAAATAAGTGTTACAGTGAGACAGAGCTGAGGAAAATACATGCCAAGCCAGCCATTTTTAGGCTTAGAGAAAAGAACATAAGGACAAAGTGCCACTGATGCAAAGCACCACTCCCCATTTATATTAAATCAGTGCATTTGGTTCCTGAAGTTCTATTCACACAAGTTTTCATAATTTATAGGTGCAGTACTTCTAGCACAGCCTTTAAAGTGGTCACAAGTAGGGCTGTGTATCGGCAAGAATATGACGATACGATAGAGTGTAGAAAATAAGTATTTGATACACTACTGATTTTGAAAGTTTTTCCACCTACAAAGAATGGTCTGTAATTTTTACTCGTAGATACACTTCGACTGTGAGAGACAGAACTTTAAACAAAATCCAGAAAATCAAACTGTATAATTTTTAAATAATTAATTTGAACTTTATTGCATTAAAGAGGTATTTGATACAATAGATAAACAGAACTTAATATTTGCTACAGAAACTTTTGTTTGCAATTATAGGTCAGTTCTTAATTATAGGTCCTGTAGTTCTTAACTGGGTTTACAGCAGGGATTTTCGCCCACTCCTCAATACAGATCTTGTCCAGATCATTTAGTTTTCCGCTATCGCTAGGCAACATTGAATTTCAGCTCCCTCCAAACACCGTCTATTGGGTTCTGGTCTGGAGACTGGCAAGGCCAGTCCAGGACCTTGAAATGCTTCTTACAGAGCCACTCCTCACTTGCCATTGTTGTTTGTTATTTTTATTTTTCCTTTTTTTTTCTGAACTTCCGCCATTTGTATCGGAGAGGAGAACTTGGAGGAGAACGCTGGATCCCCCACATCTTCAATGCACTTACTGAGGGAAGGAGGTTGTTGGCCACAATCTCGTGATTCATGGCCCCATCCGTCCTCCCTTCAATATGGTGCAGTTATTCAGCCCCCTTCACAGAAAAGCATGGTGGAAACATACTTTGGTGGTGCTTTTCTGTGAAGGGGGCTGAATACAGTATGATGATTCCACCCCAATGCTTCACAGTTGGGATGGTGTTCTTGGGGTTGACTCATCCTTCTTCTTCCTCCAAATAAGGCGAGTGGAGTTGATGCCAAAAAGTTCTATTTTGGTCTCATCTGACCACATGACCTTCTCCCATGCCTCATTTAGATGATCATTGAATAACTTCAAATGGGCCTGGACATGTGCTGGCGTGAGCAGGGGCCCTTGCGTACCCTGCAGGATTTTAATCTGTAATCCGGTAATCTTTGAGACTGTGGTCCCAGCTCTATTCAGGTCATTGACAAGGACCTCCCATGTACTTTCGGGCTGATTCCTGACCTTTCTCAGAATCAACCTTACCCCACAAGACGAGATCTTGTATGGAGCCCCAGACCAAGGACGTTTGACAGTAATCGTGAGTTTCTTCCATTCTCTAATAATTACATCAACAGTTGCTGCCTTCTCACCAAGCTGCTTGCCTATTGTCCTGTAGCCCATGCCAGACTTGTGCAGGTCTACAGTTTTGTCCATGGTGTCCCTTGACATCTCTTTGATCTTGCCCATGGTAGAGAGGTTGAGTATGATTGGTTGAGTCTGTGGACAGGTGTCTTTTATACGTGTAACAAATTCAAACATGAGAAATTAACACAAGCACTGAGTGCAGAGGAGTAGGCCTTCTTAAAGAAAAACTAACAGGTCTGTGAGAGCTAGAATTCTTGCTGGTTGGTAGGTGATCAAATACTTGTTTCATTCAATAAAATGTAAAATAATTATTTAAAAATTATAGTGTGATTTTCTGGATTTCTCTTAAATTCAAAACAATTGGAGTGTACCTACACTAACAATTACAGACCTCCCAATTCTTGATAGAAAACTTGCAAAATTGCCAGTGTACTGTATAATTATTTTCCCCACTGTATCAAAATACAAGAGTCACATCACCCAACCCTACACTCAAGGAGAATCTCTGAGCTAGGCAAGTGATCAAGAAGACAATGAGGTAGAAAAACACCCTGATGGATTACAGAAACAAAATGTTTTGACTTTTAAGTGATGAGCTGTATTTTAATGGTATTTAATATGATAAACAAGAAAAAGAAATCTACATAGAACAGCTTTTGGTTTAGAAATGTTGCTTCATAAAATAATAATTGAAAAGCATCGGAAGTGTGCCAGTATTTTCTTTTTTAATTTGACCTAAAAGCCCACTCTGGCCTCTCAGACATGGTCAAAGACAAATTAAATATTAAAATAGGGGTAGGCTTCTGCAGTCATGTTTTGTCTGCTCAAGCATACCTCATTCATCTCATGTGTTTATTGCCAAGATTTGTAGGTCTACTAGAACAGACTGTGCAGTTTCAAAAAACAAACAAATAAATGAATAATAAAATTTTTTTTACATTTTCTAGAATCACTTATTCCTTATTATTACTTATTATTTGCCTTTTTGTTTCCTGTGCAATTAGCAACATCAACATTGAAGGATTTGTCATAATTGACCCTATAATACTTGTGCGCTGGCAGTATGGTGGCAGTGACCATATGGTGACTACAGAGCACTTTATTTTTTGGAAAATAGTGCAGCAATAATAAACAACAGTAAAACTAAACATGAATTAAAGATGAATTAAAGTGGTTCTTGTCATCATTTTTTTGGCTTGATATGTGCAGTGCTGTGTGGGGAGCAAGACTTTTCAGTTCTAGTTTCATATACAATATAAGCTGAAAAGTTGAACTGGCTAATCCGAAATGGAAAAAAACTTTCTATTTAATCAATAAATTATCCATTATACACTGATAATGGATAATTTATTGATTAAATAGAAAGGTTTTACTTTGGCAAGGAAGTTTCTGTCTGGCTGGCTGTAGATAATGCAGTTTTTTTCCCCTCCAATAATTCTGTTTTTGTTTTTTGTTTTTTTTTTAATATCTATGAAAATCTCTTTTACCACTATGACATCACATATCTCGTTATTGCTCTTTCATGTGTGGTAAGCTACACAGCTGACAACCATGCTGCTTCACTGTGGATGGGTAATATCAGAGTCAGTCAACAATTAAACTGCTTATATTAACCTGGTCTTTATTTGAACACAGTTGTGGCCTCAGTATATCAATAAATGGAGCAAAGCAGTGTGGAGCAGGCCTTATACAAAGGTAGCACAACCTACCTGTCCTAGTCTTGGTATTCGTCAGGATCTCTTGAAGTCTCTCCTGCAGTTTGTCTGCTCTCTTTCGCTCTAGATGGAGCTGACGCTTCAAGTCTTTCAGCTGGGGAGGGAGAGAAGTTCTAGTCAGGGAGTCAGCACTTAAACAAATGCCTGTTATTTAAGCTAACATTTGCATTTACTCATTTAGAAGACACTCTCAGGAGCAGAGATTCACAAATAGAAACATACTGAAAAACACACAATAATAGAATAAGGAAGAGGGCTAGTACAATGCAAAGCCCTACAATAGTTCTTGATCTTGAGGAAAGACCTTCTAATGCACTTATTATAACTGCAGACATGAAAACTCATGACCAAAAAACTCAAGAGTCACTGTTCCCAGGTGAAGGCTTCACGATTTTAATGTGAAAAATAGGATAAATTCTGGAGCACTCTAAGACATGTCTAGTAGGTGTAATTATCTAGTTTGACAGGTCTCAAAATGAGATTTTTGGACATGACCAAGTCTAAAACCTTTACTTCAAACAACAACAACAACACTCAGTGACTGGACCCTGTTGATTGCAACGTGCAATGTAATTTGAATTAGCCTTCAATTTAAGTCAAGACAATGCCTTCAATATTATCTTCATATGAACCCTTTTTAGCAACAAATACATCTAGCTATAAACGATAATTTACACCAAATGAGCACCCATTTTGAGACCCATTGATAGAAAGCTATTAAAGGGAAGAATCTCAAAGTACGTACAAACAAATCCCAGTTTAACACAATATTAAATCCTAATGGACAGTTACTCTGTTTTTCATAATATAACACATCTATTTCATCAGTATGGCCTGTGCAAAAGTTTGGGCAACAAAGTTCAGGCATTTCTGTCAAACAAATTAGACCTTGACTAGCAAATTGCACCTGAGGCATGTGACCAATTGTAATACAAACCACCAATCCAAAAAGGCAGGAGGCAGGAGGCAGGAGAGGTGCCCATAAGGCATGAGAAGGCAACAAGAATATAGCCAAGGATTGGTTAGCTTTTGGTTTCTTCTGTGTGGGCTGTGGACCCATTCAGGGAAATTGCTGAGGTCAAGATGAGATATGAAGACCAAAAAAACTTGTTGGTATGATGGACAAACCAAAACCCTTATATGACTGCTGAGAACATCAGGTGGTGCAGCACCATGCTACTGTGAAGCACTACTTGGTACAAACGTGGTCTTCATGAAAGAATTGTATGAAGAAAACTTTACTGCAACTTTGTCAAACAGCTCAATGTTCAAAGCATGCTACAGTACACCTAGAGAAGTGTAGACTGATGAAGAGAATATAGAACACTCTGCCCACAATCAGCTAAGGTACGATTGGGTAAAGGCAACTGCATTCATTTTTTAAAAAGAACAATTTTCCAACTGTGAACCCTGGGGATGCATCTATCCAGCTTTGAGGTTGTCTTGCTGGTCAGTGACATTGACAGTTTTGCATGGAAGGAAGAATGGATTCCACAAAACACGAGCAAATCCTAAATGAAAATGTCAAAACATCTGTGAAAAGGCAGAAGCTCAAAAGAAGATGGCTTCTACAACAATACACAATACACCATGAACTACCTGAAGAGAGACCATCTGCTTCTGCAATGTCCGTAAATATAAAAGAAAATTCATGGATTTGCCTTAAACACGTTGTGAAGCAAGACATTCCAAAAATGTCAGAACTGCAGGTCTTCCGCAAAGAAAATTGGCAATAAATTCAAACTACAAGAACAAGGGATGAAACATTTTTAGCTGGTTACATTTCTGTAATGTAGTAGTTACGTGTTTGCCAAAGGGGGTGTTTCTGAGCCCCAATTCTATAAGGTTATATTTTAACGTACATTTTATGTTCTGAAAGTAAGAAAATTAAGAAAATATTGCGTTATGTTTAATAAGCCACAGAGGCTGTGCTCAATACTTCTCATTAAACCACAATGAACAAATGTGTCAGATACCCAAACTTTTGCTTAAGACAGGGCACGAAGTTCTTAGTTCCTAAATTCTACTGGTGCCTCAACCTCAGTGTGACCAAGATCAACATTACAATGAAAAAAAAATCCTCATTCTTAACGACAATGAAAGCAAAACCTTACATAAATTAAATACACTTTTGAGAAATGACCCGCTGGAGACAGGAGACAGAATGATTTGAAGCTGCTTGCTATAAACAACTACAATGTCTTGGTCCTATTTCTCCTTTTTCCCAGCTCCTACAGATTCTGGAGGAATGACCACTGGTTGCCATGGTTTAATTATGGACAGGTCTTTTTTTATGTAAAGACGCTACTCAAACATCAGGTTTGAGGTGGAGAATTTTAGCAAACCCTGCTGCAAAAGCACAGTGATTTTCAAAACATTTGTAAAATGTGCAACACATATCCTGCTGGATGACATCAGGTTCTCCTCATCATTACATGAAAAAGATAGCCAAAAGCATTGGATGTAAAAAATCATTTGTATAAAAAAAAGCATGTTCTTTGAGTGTCCAGCATCACAAAACAATGCATTTCAGTGGCATGTTACTGTCAGGTTCCTTTCCTTTTTTAAGGTGGCCCCCTGTATAAGCTGACATCAGGTCACATGAATTATGCTATGAAGTGCTATACTGAGACTTTTCTCTGGCAAACAGAAATTATTTTTGTGTAAAGTCAAACACGATTAAAAGAACACATGACCAGCTTCCAGACTTTGCTTTGCCTCATATTTCAGGATTTTTGCTGGAGATGCTCTTCAATTGTAAGAAGACAGCAATAAAACTTGAAACATTACATTCTGTGTCTCTCACACAAGATCACCTGACTGAAGAATGCTTTGCCCCTGCTTCAGGACAGAGTAATGAGGGCCCACTCGGCTTCATCAGTGAAAGACCCAGTGTCGTGTGTTTAGTGCAGAGAAGTGAACTGGTGTGTTTAATACACTTTCTGAGAACTGGAGAGATGGAAAGACCTGACTCATCGCTTTCTCTCTGGCAGTTTGTGTGCTTTTGAGTGTATGTGCATTAGTGTTTGTGTGAGAGAGAGACAGGGAGAGGGAGAGAGAGTGACTGAGAGGAAAAAGGAATGAGAGAATGTATGAGAGGACCACTTACTGCTGAGCTGCCCTTCTTTTCCAGAATTCTTTGTTCATCTACTGTGTCTCGGATTTCCTACAACACACACACAACCACACGAGAAAGGTCAGTCTTAATAAACCATCTAATGGCTGAACGAGTTCATGAAACGCCAATTTTTGGCTGCCCTGAAAATGTTACATCCCTGAGGAGTCTGTGTTCTTCTGGCAACAGATGTAAGTGATGCAGACTCTGACACACACACACACACACACACGTATACACGTATACAATATATATGTGCATTGTTTTACAGCAGAGTCACATTCTGAATGGTTCCACTGACCACAACTCCATAATATGGTTCTGTTAAATTTTGGTTGCATTTACTTTTACACACACATACGCTCACGCACTCACACACACCATCCTAAGTGTAAAAATCCTACATAAACTCAATTAAATACATGATACCTGTTTCTGTTTAGCAATGGTGCTGTTAAGATCTTCCTTCTCTTTTTCCATGGTGAGAATTTGTTGCTTCACAGCTTGAATATCTCCTGCTTTCTCCTACACACACACAAAAACACCAAATATTACTATATGTAGATGCTTTAGAAACTCAAGTACATTATTTAAAACTATTTATCTCAGCAGAGACTTTTTGCTTGTAAACTCCAGATAAATATAAGTATAGTAAAGTAACTAGAATTTCTCATTTTGAAAGTAGAAATAAAATAGGTGGGATCTTGTGTCCCTTCTCAGGACCTTTATTTTGAAATTTGAATACTGTGTGAGCAAAAAAAGAAAAACAGCCCCTTTCTCATTTTCATCACACATCGAAGGCACCCCATGGTGCATATGTGTATCATGTGTCTAAGTCTGACGTTATCAAGTCTACAAAATGGCATGTAACTGCCAGCTAAATAAAAGTCCTGGGTTGTAAGAGTTAATATCAGGCAAGCATTTATTTATCAAAACGGGTGTTGGATAACTAGACTCTCAGAGAGATTTGGAGATGTTTTAATGAACACAGATGACATAAAAGCACTACTTCTCACATGAATGGTATTTGTTTTTATTCTAATATCAGTGTTTTACTGATTAAATAAATACTTTATGCATAGATTAGGAGTTTTTAATTCTCACAGGTACCTACCATGTTTGAACAGAACAGTATATACACAAATAAGCACTTCTGCAAAATCTCCTGAGTGTAAATAAGCTCTTCCAGCGTATTAAATTCAATTCCTACTGATGTGTGTAATTTGATTACAGCATATGCATTCTGCAGGGATAAAGTAAACATTAGCTCTATTAGTTCCATTTAATGCATTTTTCTATTAAACACCATTAATTTCTGTTCAGATATATAAAGGAAGATACCATCCACATAAAGATGTATACAGATGCATATGCAAGTCCTGCACAGCAATGCTCGAGGGAACCCATGGCTTTTCAGAATGACAGCCATGTCCGTTCCTACTGCACAACATGTGTTAAATAAGTAAAGAGTTAGGGGCGCCGCGCACGCGCACACACACACACACACACACACACACACACACACACACACACACACACACACACACACACACACACACTCATTGACTGCTACTGGGATATAACAAACACAGGAGGCTATGGAATATGGACCTTGGTTTGTATCTCACCAATGGAGACGTGCACATATGCATAACACATTCATGACACAAATTCCCACGTTTTGCTCTTTCCTATAATTATTTTTGGTTTAGTGTTTTAGTAATCAGTATCAGTGCATTCAATGGAACATAATCCTGCTCCAATTAATTCCTATACTGGACAAACAATACCCAGACAAGTGAAAACATTGTTAAAAAAATTAACGTCTCATGTTATCAGTTATTTATTTAATCGTTTAGGACATAATGCAGATCATTTATAATTTTGTAGCATGTACTCAATAGAAAATGACAATTTAGATATAGATACAGATATAACCCCTGATTTAAGATGATTCCACTCACCAAGCTATAATTTTTTTGAACTCGTGACCTTCCAACTGAGCAAAACCTCTTGGAAGCACCTGTTAAATCTCTTTTTAATGAAACATGCAAGATCACCGTGTTTCTACTGATGATGTCTGTAATACTGGGACAATATTATATAATTCCTCATAACATATTTCCCACCTCAACAGGCATGTATACACACACATTTACCTCAAGCTGGAGAATATGTTCTTTCTGCAGTCTCTGAATCTCCTCTGCATGTTCCAGACTGGTCTTTTCCATCATCTCCTGTTCACATAAACACAAACATGCATTATAGAACACTGTTCATTTCTATAAATGCTTGTGCAAGCTAAATATACCCACTAAAACTGTTTCTGCATTTGACACAAGAATAAATTAAGAAACTTTTCAGTTCCAGTTTGGATTAAAATCAACTACACAAAACAACACTGACATCAAGTGGTCACACAGATTATGATTCTCACATTGCAAGGAAACCAGCACCAATTAGACCAGGGGTAGGCAACCCTGCACAGTTTGCCAATTTCCCTGCTCTAACAGACCAGCTAAACCAGACAATTAACAGGCAACTTGAATTAAGTGTGCTCGAATAGGAGTCTACCTCTAAATAAGACCCTGTTGCAGACACAGAATCAAACCAATGGTACCTCAGCCTCTTTGAGTCTGCGTTCAAACCAGCCCTTGGTGCCCTCCATAGACTGCACTTGGGCCTGGAGCTCTTCCACACTCTGTTGAAGACCCTCCAGCTCTTTGGTACGTGCCTGGAACACAAAACAAGGTGTCATTCACAAACATAAATATAATAATTATATTACACACTACATGGACAAAAGTATTGGGACACCTAGACATCCCATTCTAAATCCAGAACTACAGACTGTAGTCAATCTGTTTCTCTGATACTTTGTTAGCCTTTCACCCTGTTCTTCAATAGCCAGGACCCGACAGGACCAGCACAGAGTGGTTAGTATTTGGGTGGTGGGTCATATGCCTCTGAATGTGTTTTGAGTGATTCCTAAACACTTCCACTTTTCAATAATTCCAGTCACAGTTGATTGTTAAAAGCTAGAAGGAATTTCACAAACTGACTTGTTGGCAATCGTAACATCCTATTACAGTACAGAGAATAAAAATCAATTCAACAGCTAAAATTTATTTAGCCATTGCTTTCACAGTTTATCAGCCTAATTTGGCTGAGCTGAAGCACAGCCATTAAACATGTCCATTCCTATCAAGCTCCTGTCTTTCTGTACACCTTTGTTGGTGAAAAAACAAGGATACTACTCTCTCTATCACGCCACTGAACTCATCTCTGCTTCCACCACATTGTCCACTTCTCTCTCAATCTCTCTTTCTGCCACCTCTAAACCTCCCTTACATTCATTGCCACCCTCACCTTCTCATCTCTAAGCTGGGCACGAATCTCCTCCTCTGTGCGGTTTTTCTCCTCATGCAGTCCACGGAGCTCCTTCTCATATCTCGCCCGGACACTAAGGACTTCTTTCTCGTGTTGGAGGCGCAGGTCACTGATCTCCTCTTTGTGTCGGGACTTCTCCTGAGCCGCCTCGATCGCCAGCTCATCCAGCATGGCCTTGCGCTTGTCTGCAGTCTGACAGAGGGAGCAAGGAGAGCACACAAAACGTGAAAATGAGACAAACCAAGAAAGTTACTTGGCAAAAGCTTCCAAAAAGCTATACTACTACCAAATAATAACAATAATAATAAAAATAATAATAACAGCAGTAGTAGTAATACTCCTCTAGCCCAAGCCAGGCATTAGGCCAACAGGTTTATATTCATCTGCTCCAGAGTCTCAGATTGTATCGCCAATACTTCTCTACAGAGACTAGACAAGCTGTGTGTGTGATACGTCTTCGTCAAGGTTAACACAGCTAAAGTATCTGAATGCATGCACATGCATTAGCAGGCGTGTCCACACACACTTGGACATAGAGTGTATAACAGCACTATTCCTCATGTCCACATGCTTTAATTTATTTGTGCCTTGGGCTGCAGAATGCCCACTAGAACTCATTTATATCTTAGAACATGATACACAAGTCTGCCTATCTGGATCATTCCAATCACTTCTACATGGCTGAAGGCAGAACTGCAGAGAGCTGTGAGATCACCACTGAAAACCCACTCTGTGCCTCTCAGGATAAACTGATGATAAATTGATCTCAGTATTTTTAGCCAAGCTTTCATTCAGAAACTCTTCTCTCTTCAAGCGTCAATTTTGAGCACATTTATTAAATCTGCCTGAAAACACAGAAAGGCATTAGTCAGGTAGCCCAGCTACTTGAGACACACTCTTACAAAAGATCACAAAAAGGCATGTCTCATCAAAGGATTGTCTTTTTGGAAAGAGCTTTCACTTCAATCTATAAAAAAAATCTCAGAAAGGGATGTGAAGACATCCTAATCCACACACTCTTTTAGCCTAAATCACAGAATGGCTCATGAGTTAATTGAGTCGTAATTGTGATGAAAAGTTCATGATACTTATTAAAGTGAAGCAGAGAGAACATCAAGACTGACGATGGAGGTAATGAGTTGCAGAGATAAAGACAATGGTGCAATTTCTACAGGCAAATTTCAACTCCAGAAATGAATGTTTTGCATATGAAACACACAAAATTTATATATATATATATATATATAAACTATACGTACACCATCAGCCGTATTGTTATGTCTTTAAGTTTTCTTCTCATCATCTGTTTTATCAGAACGTAAACCCTTTGTAGTTCTGTTTCTCCGCATAAGTTCATTCACCCTGATTGTCAATGGTCAGAACCCCACAACTCCACTACAGAGTAGGTGGTGGGTCATTCTCATGACTACAGTGACACTGACATGGTGGTTAGTGTGTGTTGTGCTTACATAAGTGGATTGGAAACAGCAGTGCTGCTGGAGTTTTTAAACACTGTGTCCAATTGCTGTCCATTCTATTAGACACTCCTATCTAGTTCGTCCACCTTGTAAATGGAAAGTCAGAGACAGAAGTTCATCTGTTTCTGCACAGTTTGTGTTGATCATGCTCTAGTCCTTCATCAGTGCTCACAATTTTGACAGATGGAGCTGCAGTAAGACAGTCATTGCTAAGATGGAAAAATAAGAAAAGTAGGATTGTCCAAGCCATGCAGCATTAATAATGATGGAGTTTGCAAACCACTGGGAGAAAAGAAAAATTATATATATACCTTTCTTGCTTCCTCTAGTTCTTGTTGTAGCTTGTCCTTTTCCAAGCCCAGTTCAGAAATCTGCTCCAACAACCTGTTGTTGGCTCGGTTTGCCTCCTAAAATACATGCATTAACACAGGCCGTATTACTAAAATATTGCAAACACACTTTAGGCATATAGATAGCATTTGATTCAACTGGTGATATCGTAACCCTGCAGCAGGTGTTTTTGTCTTTAAAAAATGTAATGCATGGAAAACGAGTGCAAAAACACAACTTCCATTTATTAAAAATACAACAGCAGAATATTTTGTCTTGCTTAAACAATGGGAGTATTGCTCCCATTGTCATCTTGATGTCACAAAGGGAAAAAGGCACTTAGGAACAAATTTGTTCCAGCAGTAGCCAGAGGCCAATTCCATTTCAAGTCAATATTCAGGAAACTGAGAATGAAAATCAATTCACCAGTTAAAATGTATTCAACCATACATTTCAATGCCCATCGGCATCTAATTTGGCTGAGCTGAAACACAGAAGCTGAATGCAGTCCTAGTACAAGGAGTAATAACTATAAAAACTCAACTAAAAACTAAAAATAACTCAATTTTGTTAAAAAATGTCAGAAAGAACCTTACAGGTTTAAGTGTACGATATTTACACGTGTAGATACAATGACATGAATAAGTGTGCACACCCGTGGTCCAACAACTACTATGAACAGTTAAGCAAAGGCATAACGTCTCCAAAAGGCATAACGTTGATAAGATGTAATACCTGCCAAAAGGGAAGTGACTAGGTACCAACTAAACTGGGGGCTCAAAATTTAGCTTCAATCCCTTTTCCTTTTTTGTTATTCAGAAAAAACAAAAAAAAAAAAAAAAAAAAAAAAAAAACAGTAAAATTAAAAAATAAAATGTTTTTGCTTAAAAGACAAAAGCTTAACTTAACTTATGCCTTTTGGGGATCACTTCATCTCCAAGATGCTTAACTGTTAATGTAAGACTAACATTCATTTTGACAAGAGGTGCCTTTGCATGCCACTGAAATCGGGCTGGAATAGGGCTGGAATGCAGTCATTTTTGTGATTGCAGGGAATTACTTTGCAATTAATTGCAGTTCATCTGATCACTCTTCACAATCAAGAGTTAAGCAAACTTTGAACACACACACAGACACACACACACACAGACACACACACACACAGACACACACACACACAGACACACACACACAGACACACACACACAGACAATCCCTAACTGTCCTTTAATATGAACAACTCCATCAATAAACAAACATTTCAGAGACAAACTTTCACCCTCAAAAACAACTAATCGTTGTACTAGTTACACCATAAATACAGACAGGTCGACATGAATGTTTGGAAATGTTTTGTAATGTATAGAAGGACCTGTAGCTGAGAGCTGAGGTCATCTCTCTGGGCCAGTAAACTCTCTTGCTCAGTGCGTCTCTGCTGCAGGTCCACATTCAGAGCCATGTTCTGATCCCTTAACAGGTTCATCTCCTGAGTCTTCACTGTCTGGATCTGCAATACACACAAACACATGTGCAGGCTGAGAATGAAGTCAAAACCCAAGCATATTACTTTAGAATAGAATGAAATTAGCTATATATCACAGCAAATTATATCACTCTGTTCTCAATGTATGCAGTTCAACTGTTGACATGCACTGGAAATGGAGGTATAATTTTGAAGGAGAAGAAGGAGGAGAACAATGAGGTTGAGGATGATGATACTGCTGTTGATTCTAGTATAATGTCACAGCTTCATGCATACGTTATCCTGCAGCATCGTGTTTGTCCTGTTCCATTTACTGCATATCATGGAGGTGCTGGGGTAGTCAAAATGGCATGATATTGAGGAAGGGGTAGTAATGGCATGGGGTTGTCACAATTCCATGATATAACTTAATTCTATCAGTGATAATGATATTTCTATCTATATCAGGAGAAACAGAGAGGAATATGGCTTGAGGCAATAAAGTTTATTTGGAGTTTAAGGTTGTTTTTATCTCTAAAATGCTTTGAATTGTTACACAGAAGTGCATTTTTATAATGTGGCTATATTTTAAAAACTGACCCTGGTTATACCTCGTTATTTCGAACTAGTATTAGCAGTATATAACCTACAGAAGGTTTTAATCACATGCATTAACACTTAGTAGTGTCTGACACTTGTGCTTCTAGGTAACTCAACAGAAATTTGATTGCATTTTGAAGCATCCTGTGCAGATCAGGTAAAAATAAATAAATAAATAAATAAATCAAATGCTTGTTCTAAATTTTCCTTTTATTCAAAGATTAGTTACTGCCTCAAAGTTCTTTCTATGTATACCTCTGTTCATTTCCTTTAACCTGGCTGATGATGTTTAAAAGACAACAGCTGTTCATATCATTGCCGACATGAACAGCATGCCTTAAAATGCAAATGTACTGTGCAAAGGTGAACCAAACTGGCACATCAAGTTAAGCAGCTTAAACCACAGTCCAGCAAAACCTCTCTCTTCCTATATGCAAAATAGGAGAGGAAGGGAGCTTGACTGTTAAATGTGGATTGAGGAAATGGACGATGTCACACAGGTATAAAATTAAACTAAAATGCACCTCACACAGCTTCTTTAGTCCTTAGGTGGGTAGTCATTTATTGAGGTGTAATGTGTATTTCCAGTAACTACCACAGGTTGCAGCAACAAGGTATGAAGTAGAAAGTCTTTGATTGGCTGCTTTTTACCATACCTGCACCTCACTAAGCACCATTTCTCAAACACCATTAAATGGCACAAGAGCCACCGATATGGAGCAAGGGTGAGCTTTTATAGCAGTAAGATGTGAGCAAACAAAATTAGGATTTGGATTTATGATTATCAATACTGTGACTGTGCACTGTGTAGGTTTTCTTTTCTTTATTTACTCTTGAAATGGCTGAAAATTAATACATTAAATTTTCTTATTTCTACTCATTCATCCAATCATGATGGATTTGACTAGTATGATGTGGTGATGTTGTTGGACATTTGTAGTGTACATTTATAGGCTTTACAGTCTACCCTGGGAGGGTGATGCATCACACGAGGGAAACTATAACTTGTATGACTATGTATGTTTGTCCAAACTAGCAGAACCAAACCACAATGAACTATGATTTCTGTCAACCAGATCAACCATATCATATAGAAAATGTGATACTCAAGATACATGAAATGACCAGGTGCAAACAGAGTCTCCGATTACAGATTACTTAATAACTATATACAATGGCCTCATGCTGGGCCTTGGATGGTGATGGATATTGGAATATATAGAAATCAGACTGAGTTGTACCTGTTCTAGGGCAGCTAGGTTAGTCCTGAGTGCATCGTTCTCACTCAGCATGCCCTCCACCTGCTCCTGACTGACCGCACTCTGACACGCTACCTGCAGCTCAGCCAAGCACCATACATGCAGTGAAAGAGAGAGAGAGAGAGAGAGAGAGAGAGAGAGAGAGAGAGAGAGAGAGAGAGAGAGAGAGAAAGAGAGAGAGAGAGAGCGAGTCAGAGGAAACTACAGTTCCACAGTTGAGCAGCTGAGAAGTGGAAAGGTGTCATCACAAAGAAAACAGGAAACAGAAGGGTGAAATCTAAGAGAGGGAGAACAACCAGCAGGGAAAGAGAATATCGGGAGACAGAGGAAAAGACAGCAAAGGAGAGACAGAACAGAAGAGCAAAAAAATACTCAAAGTATGACACCAGTTTGAGGTGCAGCACAGGAAGAGATAAATAAAGAAAGCTGAAGAAATCATAAAAAGAGCAGAGGAAAAAAAACCCACTGGCAGAATTAGCAAGTGCAAGTCCACCTGAGCTTTCCAGCGTAAGACTGAAGGACAGGTTCTTAGAGACACAGTCAAGCACCAAAAGGAGGAAAAGCAGGCCAGCCAGCTCTTCACACTAATCTCTTAGTTGCCCATCACAGACAGGCCCTTAATTAAGATTTGTGCCCTCACTAAGGAAGACAGTGACACTTCTGGTGCCCAGACCAAGTACTTATGTAAGGGGAGAGACAAGGGGGGCTCCCACAGGGCTGGAGCCAATGCCAATAAGGCCTGCAGCCTCACTAATCCTTAATTATTCAGGTGATCTTTTGCACACTCTTCTATAAAAGCCCAATTAAACATGCTGCTCTCCTGATAATTCTGAAACTTCTCAGAAGTTTTTTTTTTTACAGGGTTTGGACAGAGAACATGAGCATGAAATGGAGGAATTGTGAACGGTTTAAAATTTTAGTCATATAGACCCTTAAGAAAAGAGTTCTTAGCATACTTTTATATACATTTACATTGTTATTAATATTAGTCAGAATAACCCATAGAGCAACATTATGTAACACTTTTACTCTAACATAACAGATTCAGAATCATGTTGATGCTCCACTGACTGTAATATAGAGAAAAGCATCTCGATTGCATTATTTTACTGCCAAGATACGAGAACGATTTTTTAAAAATGTTAGAGCATATTTTTAAAAAATGGTTGGTGTAGATACCACAACAGATAACACCACCAGCAATCCACCACACCATGTGGGAGACTGGGGTTCAATTCCCAGTCTGAGCAACTACACCTACTTTGGCAAGACTTCTAACACTACTCTGGACCACCTTTGTAATATGAGTAACCATGTAAATTGCTCCGGATAAGAGCATCAGCTAAAAGTTGTATATGTAAAAGAGCACAATTCAAAAAATAAGTTCACGGGTGAAATATAAATGTCCATTATTGCTACTCTGGGCTCAACCAACCCGTGGTCAACCAGTGATTTTTTTATTCCATTTCTCTCAGCTATAATATTTTTTGGTTTAACAAAAGCTTTACTATTCACCTTAATCTGCATAACAATGGGGGTCATCTTTACTTTGTGTTACAACTTACTTTGTGTTGATCAATGTTATGATTGATCAAGATTAAAATAAATTAAAATAAGATAGAAATATGCAAGTTTAAAATAAATAGAAATTTGAAATATTTAAACAGAAGCCAATGATCCAACATCATGTCTCTGGATATCAAAAACTGGAATAAAATAAATTACGTGGTGGAGATATATTTTGCCTCTGGTAGATATGTCATGGAAAATGAGAAGAGTGGAATTTTTCTCTTGGTATCAAGCAGCAAAAAAGCCATGGACAGATTATCATCTCACAGAAAACACATTTCCCCCTTTTGCAACCATTGGGCAATTATTCTATTCAGTTTAATGGTACACTATGACATGGGTTACCACTACAACCCTAATTAAGGGTAGTGTGTGAGAAACCCAAGTGTGAGGTCTTATCAAGCCCCTTACAGGATTTATGGGTAATTGATTAATGGGTAAAAAAAGCACTACATCTATTTTAAAACCCGTTTGCCATCAAATAAACATGAAACCTTGATTAACAAAGCATCGACCACTTAACTTTTACTCCTTGGAATTTGAAAGTTGATTTGGGTTTTATTCTTGATTGTTCTTAACACCTTAACAAGCCTCTGAAATCCTATCTACTTTACAGCCAACAGAATTTAATCAAGCGTGCATATTAAATCAGGAATCATAGAGCACATTAGCATTTACACAGACCTCTAGCCCCATTCCACAGGTCTGCTCATTTGTAAACAGCACACTGACAGGTAGGGAGATAATCGCCTGAATCTCAAGGGCTATGATAATGAACATCTGCTTCTAAGTTGAGTTTACACAGTTCTTACTCCAGACTTTCAGCCAGAAACTGGAAATTCGCTGAAGTCAATTTTAAATGATAGCTTTCAATTCCGATGTTGTGCAGACACCATACAAACTACTGCATCACTGTGGACAAAAATCAGACATTTTGTTTGGAAACATCATTAACAAATTAGAAGTATCCATCATCACACCACCTGAAGGTGAACAGAGTGGTCATATTTACCTGGTCTTTGAGTGCATGGAGGGCCATCTCATGCTCTTTCTGCTTGCTCTGCAACTGCTCCTTCAGCTCAGCAACATTCTGCAGCCAGACACACATGCACGCACACGCACAATGAGAATCAGCAAGCATTGCGTATGACATTGATCAGTAGCAGGTACAGGTCCATTAACCTGTACAGGGAGTTCTGGTGCTCATACTGAAAGCCTGCAGCATCCAGCTCATTATTACACTAGTGACCATACATCCACAACACTCATACCTGTACAAGGGGAGCTGGGGAGGTCTCACACCATGTAAACTGCTCTAATGAGGTGCGGAACAGTGTTGGTAAAAAGTCCCTTTGCTGTGTTTTAAGGTTGTGCACTGAAGAACAAACAACTGTTTCAATGGATTTGGGCATCAGGACATTATCAGCAGAAAGGACTGACTGATCTGAAAGTATCTAGTGTGAAACAGCACACACTCACGCTGTTTCCACCACGTATTAGGGCTGTGTTACTGGAGGCAATATATGAAAATGTCTGTGTCCATACTGTTTACTCTACTAATGACACTGACGCTGGGTGAGAGGACACGGTTACATTTCTGTACTCTGATATTACAGTACTGCGATTTATCCATTACACACCAATTGCATTATTCCTTGTAATATAGTAAAACACACGTGAAAGTCTGAAAATATGAATCAATATGTTGTATTGACAGAATTACCATTTTAGATCACTTTAGCTCACATTGTAGATACTAGTAATTCTTCATATCACACAATCTAATGTATGTAAAGACAATTTTACACCAGAAGTCATGCAACATCGTTTCTGTTTTTCCTATGACGGGATTATCATGGTGCAAATCTCTTTAGTGTTAATACCTTTATACTTTTGGAATTTATATGAGGAGTTACTTTCAGCTTCAAAGTATTTGGTTATTGGCCTAGACTGGACATTAAGAATAGTGTATATATAATATTGCAAAGAATGTATTTTTACTGTTTCTGTCTAGAAACTGTGCAAATGCTGCATGCTGAGTCTGGAGAGATATCCTAACTTCATAATAAACAAATAATTTAAAAAAATGTTATTTGTTAGAAAATGATCTTGAGTACTGTGTAATGTTTTTCATTATTATTGTAACGTGTGTGTGTGTGTGTGTGTGTGTGTGTGTGTGTGTGTGTGTCTGACAGAGCTTGAGGACCATCGTAAATCAGGTTATTGGATGCTATTTATTGTTTTTTCATTAATCAAGATATCCACTCTTTATAGCCAAATTGATGTTTGCTTGTTTTAAAGTAGCTGCCTGATTCCTCACTGTTTACCTGGTTTGCAGTCATTAGATCATTCTGCAGTTTCTGCACGCGCAGGTTTATGGATTTCAGCTCTTCCTCTTTGCGATGTTGAATCTCCTCTATTTTGGTCCTGAAGCAACACACATACACAAACTGTTTATGTAAAGTTAAACTAAAATACAGAACAGATCTTTGCTCTGAGGGCTTATTCATAACAGCATTAGTACATCTTCATAAAATGAGTGTGGGGTATGTTTGCAGGAGAAATCTACCATAAACTTACTTCATAATAGTTTCTTTATTACATTACATGAAACAAAGTCAATTTTAAAAGATAAAAGACTTCATTCTCCCTCTCCCACCTGCTGTCATTGTAGAGAGCTTCCTTCTCGCCCTGGAGCCGCAGAAAGCTAGAAGAGGAGCATAAAGCGAGTTCAAAACAGACGATTTTTCATACCATGAAAAAAAAAATCAAGTATTTGTTTATGCAATACATTTTTATAGAAATAACAAATATTCAGTTAAATACATCTGAATAAATACATACATGAAAACCATGTGACCAACAGCAGTATAAAGAGGTTAAAAATGTGGATAACATTGGCCAAAATGTACATTTTTATATTTTAATAGTTTTAGTTAAACTGTTAACAGACAGTTTAGATCACTTTAATCAGTTATCAACTTGTGTATCTACTCAGCCTTGTTTGTGGAAGGGGCTGCTGTTCATATTTTGAGTCATAAATTGTTATTTGATTAAGTTCAGAAACAAATGATTGAATTCAGAAGCAATTTACCATGTATGCTTAAATTGTGCTTTGGCAAATTCCTTTGCCATTGTTGTGTTATATTAAGCAGTGAACCATCAAATATTACTAAATAATCAGTTGGGTTCTAGCCGTTATTAGAGGTGTTAACTTTAATGAACACACATCCTATGTGATGTAGTCTGGGATGTACTTGCGGATGATTTTTAGTGGTTTTCCACACTAGCCTTTTATGATTAGTGCCACTGACAGTGCTGCAGAAAGAGCCAAAAAAAAAAACACCTGACAAATACTGACTGATCACCACATACATTCAAACTACAATTAGATCACATTAACAGGCTATTTAACAAAATATTAATTAATAAAATAAACCCCCTGCAATGCCAAATGAGGACAACATTAAGCTAATGTCCATCATAAAAACAAAAATCCATTTACATTGTTTCTACGAATCTGAAACCTCAGCAAGACCAACAGTAAGAGCCCATGGGTGATATAGGCACCCAGTGCTGGCCAGAGTGGCATAGTGGCAGCGGCACAAGCCTTCTGCTGACCGAGCAAGTGACGGTAAGCACAAGAACAACAAGCTCTCGTTCAGAACCATTACACCTGCTCGCTGACCTTCCACTGGACCAGCATCCAGAAGCAGTGCTGCAGGGTTGTGATGTCATGCAGAGCATGCTGTTGACCGGCTGTGAGGCCACACCACATTACAGAGACTGGATGCCTCGTCATGGCACAGCGGGCTTAGGTCAAAAGGGTGAGGGGAAAAATGACAGTCATTTATCTTCTGCAGGACAAGGCTGGGGTTTAAAATAGAACATTGGACCAGCGGCAAAGCACAGAGTGAGCTATGCAATGCAGTTTTCTAGTTGTATCACTATTTAGGTGTACCTACAATACATGGTATTATGTTGCAATTTCCTGGACATTTCCAAAACACACACTGTCATATGAAATAAACACAGGAAAACCTTTGTCTTTATCGTAGTTAAACATATGAATGTTGGATATTCATTTGTACAGTATTGAGGGATCAAAGTATTTGAACTAAGCAAAAACACAAAAGTGTCATCTGTAGAAAATCAATTTACTTCATATTAAAGGTCTCTAATAAGTGCAATGTGTATTTACATTTATAAGATAATCCATAGTGCTTCTACTGATATATACATCATTATATATTCATTACAAGATATCCGACATCAAACTTGTGCCAAAACTGTAATGCGGATCATAAATATGATGATCCGCTGTGGCGAACCCTAAAGGGAGCAGCCGAAAGAAGAAGATGATGACACGAGACAACACACAAGCATGACTGACTTTTTAGTCCAGAACACTGACTATACTCATTCTTTCAATGACCTTCAGATCACTCCACTTCCCAGTGTCCATCTGCTGATCATGTGAACCCAATCACAGTCATGTTTGACATTCCAGGAATATTATTATGACACTGTTCATCCAGCGATATATACTGAGTTTGCTATTTTTATGATTGATCTATTTTTCTCTTCTCTAACTTCATTTTTTAGCTTGCCCTCTTGCTTTGTTTCTCTCTGGCTGTGGCCCTGTATGCTGACTAGGTTTTTTGGATTTTTTTTTATTTTTTATATTACATCTTCTTATACATTCTACTGTGAGTGACTCCAATCTGTAACGTTACAGAACATTTGTAGCTCAGCATAATTGTACAAAGTGCCATTGTGAATTGAATGTAAATGGAATCATTATTGTAGCTTTATTTTTGGAGATTTTACAAATGGCAGGTTCTGTCTGGCCAGTCAGCATTCTGCAAGGTTTAAATGTAACATTTTAATCCCTACTTGTCTCGCTTGGAACTGCAAGTGAGTAGGTACTAAAACATTCACAAGTTCCAGGTACCATGTATCAAATTTGCCTGATGGAAAAGCAGAGCAGAGTTGAGTACATTAGTGAAGGTATCGTGCAGTTAGGTTAGGTTCTGGTAATGTATGATTAGTTACAGATTAAAAATGCCCCTCAAAACTTATCCCAAAGGTATTGGCTGGAGCTCCAGCATACTACAGATGTCAGTTTCAATGCTCCACAGCGCAGTTCTACAGGGTTTACATCCCTCTGTCTAACGGATGGCAGTGGTCATGGTGACCAAAGCGTCCTGTTATACTGGCATTGCTTTTGCATGGCAATTAAAGAAGCAGTACATGTACAACTGTGTCAGTGACACTTGCACCATAAAGTAATTGAACTCACTCATGGACACTCTTGTACATACACATACAAGTAGCACACTGCTTCAGCATCACAAGGGATACTTAATAAAGATCCTAAGTAACATTGTAGAACAGCATGTGACTTACCTTTCCTGCTTTTTCTTTAATTTATCAGAGAGCTACAAACACAAAAAGATAAACACAGTTAAAATTCACACCAGAAAAGTTTAATTTCTTAATAATAATAATAATCTCACAATCTCACTTTAACAATCTCCTCTTGAAGTTTGCCTATTTCAGTCTGCTTGGACACCTGAAATTAATAAAACAAATAAATCAACATATTGTGGCACGGCAAATCATTTAATGTCAACAAAACAAAGCTGAAAGTTTGAACTGCATACATACAAATTATTTCTGAGGAACAGAAAATAGACTAGAACAGATGAAAAGTGCAAGTAAGTAGACAGGTGCCTAAACTAAGAGGCAATCAAAAAATCCTTCTTTAAACCCAGAATTTAGAAAGCGCTGTGTTACTGGTGTAGACGTTTATCTTGAGACAGGGTTTACCTCGAATGCCTGAAGCTGCTCCTTCAATAGGCGCTTCTCTTCCATCTCTGTCTGAAGCTTCAGCTCCACTTCTGGAAGTGACAAATGAGTGACTAGAAGTGAATATGAGGACAAAAACTGAGGTCCTATGTAAGGCTGGTCAATATATTAAATATACAGAATATGCAAAATATTAATGTATATATTCAAAACTGTTTATACAACATGGGTGCCATTTATATGAATGTAAAAAGGGGATTCCCCATCTCCGATTATTTCCTTCATCCAAATATGTCTGGGGAAGGCAGGAGCTTAAAATTGTATGCACACTGAACAACAGGGATTGGCTATACCTTTGTATATCATATTGCGATATATATTATATATTATTTATCATATTTATTATTTAGATCCAGCGTTAGATATCATATCAGTTTCATATTTACTATTTACACATACAGTATGTTGTGTTGTTGCTGTTACTTTTAGATTTTCATCATAATTAATTTCTATTTTTTAGTCATGTTGCCCAGCCCTGGCACTACAGTGGACATTTTAGCAATAGCTTAGTGAATAATCAAATGTGACAATGAGTAAACTACCTAGTTTAATTTACAACTGTCTAATGTTGCTAACAAAACACTGGACGTCCACCAAATACATGTCAAAGTTCTTAATGTATTTGCTGCAAATTAACATAATCTAAACATTATCTAAAATCTTACCCAAAATCTACATCATGTATAATGTATCAAATAATGTATATTTATATTTAAAAACATCTCATTTAATTGGAATGATCATTCATTTTTGTTTTAATTGACTTAAGTCTTCATGTGGTACATGCACAGACAACTGTGGATTACCGGGGGACACAGGAAACTGCATTTCTCAGCTTTATAAGAAGGATCCTCAGGACAGCCTTCTGTGATATAGCAGCTTTTTGCTAACAAGCACTTTACTTATGCTGCATTTCAATGTTAATAATATTCTTTTAAACTTTGGTCATTTAAAGGAATGCTACACTGTAAAAAGTGCAAGATCTTTGAGGACCTTTTAAAATTTGGAACTGTGAAGGAACTAAGGTGCTTAAAGGAACCTTCAAGAATCTTAAAGAACCTTGTCCTTTTATTGAATGTTCCTTGAAGCACATTAGTTCAACCACTAATTCAAACTGATAAACAATAATTTAATTTAAATTACAGTTCCTTAAGGATATTGTACATTTAACAGGGTGGAATCACAATAGTGGAATTTTCAAGTATTGATTCCATAATCAGAGGGCAAGACTGAATGGACTGTGTTTGACAACACAAGTCAGGTCACGACTTCAAAAAGCCAGCTGTAGGGATGGCTTAGCTTACCACTTAGATCATAAGCTCTCTGCTCCAGAGTGTCATTCCTCGACTCAGCCTGCCAAGAAAAAAAGAAATGTTTGGGCTGAGGCAAAGAAAGTTAAAGGCTGAGGAAAAATTGCTCAATATAGGCTCTTTCCTGTCAGTGCAAATGTAGGCATTGCATTTTTTCACAGCCCAATCTCCCATGAAGATACATAATATACATGATTACAGTACACTGCATTTCATAAATGATATTGTCTGAACCAATGAGATCTCACCTGCTCCAGTCTGTCATTGGATGATGCAGCAGCTGTTGCATCACCCAGACTACTGGCATCCGTGATCGACTGGTGGACGCCATTGGAGTCAGCCTGACCATCGATCACTGCCTCTTTCCCGTCATTAACGTCCGCTCCCCGCGAGCGATTCAGCTCGTTGTCATAGCGCTCCTGAAGAGCTACACACACACACAAACACACACACAAACACACACACAAACACACACACAAACACACACACAAACACACACACAAACACACACACAAACACACACACAAACACACACACAAACACACACACAAACACACACACAAACACACACACACACACACACACACACACACACACACACACACACACACACACACACAAAAAACCTGTAATGACAGCTCACATCCATCAGAGTTTGAGGCCAAATAAACTAGGCTAGATTGCTGGCATTAATACTGCCAATCTGCACTTTTCTGCTGTACAGAAAAAATCCCTTTAAAAGGTGATAATCTGTGTTTTCGCTTCAGTTTAGCTGGCAATCATTCTAATAAGAGAAGTTATGGGGAAATCGGTTTATGCAAGCTTAGCAGAAAAACGGGCAGGGACAAACTGCAGACTTAGGAGTTAACATGATCACTTGGGAATTAGTGTCTTAGCTGAGGTTACCTATATATGGACAGATCTGAAATGGACAGTCTACTGTACAGGGAAGCATTTTTACTAGATTTTGAAGTGTTTCTGTGAGGATTTGATTTCATCCAGTGACAAGAGTGTTAGCTGAATGCTAGGGGACTTTATACCCCTCTAGTCAATCCCTGGCATTAAGCATGTTGCCAATAGGTTCATGTCTACCTGCCCCAGAAAGTTTTATTTTATTGGCTATACTAGACAAACTGTGTGTGTGCATTTGCATCTGTGTCAGCAATGGGTCAAACCTAAAACAGCTGACTGTTCATTAGAAGGGGGTGCACAATGTTTGGAAATATAGCATGTGCACATATACATAAATAACAAGTAATAAAAAAACTCCTGTGAGAAATGCATATTTATTTAGTCAGCAAAACACAACTTTTAGAATAATTATAAATAACATTCTTACAAAACGTATTGGTTTTACATCACTGTGTTCATAAAACCATCTCCAAAGCTCTCCTCATGGAAGTCTAGTATTATTTACAGTTCTCATCACCTTCGGTTCTGTAAACCAGTTTTTAACAAAGTTAAACCAGGTGAGCTGATGGTGGAACTGAACACATCCACGTGCTGGCTGGAGGCATCCAGAAGGAACTTACCTGCCATTTTTTTCTGCAAGGCAGAGTTCTCAGCCTGAAGACGCAGCAGCTCTCCATCTGTAGGTCCAGAGACAGGGCTGGCGGTTGGAGCTAAAAGGCCCTTCCCTTCCTTAAGCCCCTGATTCTCCACCTCCAACTTCTCAATCTGTGAACATAACTACACACACAGAGCACCAAGCAGTCAGGGAGATGAATCAGAGGCAGCTCACCAACCACAGCATAGTTTTACCAGCAGAGAGACTCTAATCTGAAACTAATAACTAATTATAACTAATAACTAACCAAGTATTCAAGGTACATTTTCTTTACTTCACACAATGTGGACATAATTTATTCTGTGATGAATGGATGTCTATTCATTTGCATTATATGTTTAGGGTGCTGTCATCTGTACTGCATTCCATACTGGCCTTTCTGCATTGTTTGTGCACTCATTAACTTAATCAAAATGTTTACAGAGGACAAAAACACTTGAGAAATTAGTTCCTGATTAATTTGATAAATATTTTGGACTAAACAGTTGTGTCATGAAAACTCAATCTTCGCCAAGCTAAATATGACGAGATCTTTGCCTAGCATAAAATGCATCAACATAATATTTATGACATGCTTAAATGATGCCAAATGGCTACAACAGTTTTGGGAATAAATCAGTGCTTAGAAAAAGCACCAAAACCTGCCAGACATTAACTTTAATTCATTGTGTGGACAAAGGTATTGGGACTTGCTCAAACATTCTATCCTGTGAATCAAGGGAATTAAATCAGTGGTTTTCCTGTTTCAGCTGGCATAACTGTCTCTACTGTCCAAAGATAAATCTGGAGCATTCATATTGGTCCGTTCATCATGAGATGAATATGCTGCTTATTACTAATTAATAATAGAATGTGTGTGTGGGTGTGTGTGGGGGGGGGGGTGTACGCTCAGGACCTTGGACAGCTCTTGCATGAGCGTGCTGTTCTGTAGTCTGAAATCATCCTCCTGGCTGTGCAGTTTAACCTGGAGCATCTCATTTTCACTCAGTAATGCATCCACCTCCTTCAGGAAGAAACAATAAAGAACACACAACTAAATAAGACAAACGTGATTCATTTCAATTTCAAATGGGAAGCTACTCAAAGGAAAGAGGTCATCAGTTATAAAAAGTGGGATGGTCCCCTTCTCAGTCTTACAGGAAATGCTCTAACCACCCTCTCTTAAGAATCATTACTTATAAACATGCCTATGTAAAGGTAAAACTGTACACTATGCAGTGCTACTGGTAATATACACCACTGAGCTGTATTGCCAAATCTCAGGCACTTTTTTTTAAACATTAGGCAAATACCTATGAATGCATTAACACACAGGCCTGTCTCAAAAATGATATCATTGACAATATCATACAATCTGTTGTTAATGACCCTAATATTCCCCATTACATTTTGTTTGCAAGGGAGTATATTAACATGAATGAGTTCTGTAGACTTTGAATAAAAAGAGTACTTTATATTTGTTTTTAAAACACACACACGTTCTCATGAATTTAGAATGTAGAATTTAGAATTATTGGTGTCTATTGCCCACTTTCATCAAATGTTAATTTTTATGATGATGTTTTAAAGTGTTGCGTTCCTTCTAAAGAGATTTTATTACATGGAGACTTTAACATTACCAAGCTAGACAAAATAAATAGGAAGAAACTGAAACATCTAACTAGTAGTTTTGATCTGTCTCCATCCAGATAAGTAGATCTTCAGAATCAAAATGATTTGGTTTTTAAGTAATAAACCAGATCATATACTGAATATAGTGAAAGGGCTGTCATGTCCACAATTTTACACTAATAGCGAGGAACCTTACAAAAAGTGATTCTAAAAATTAGAATACCAAGAGTTTACTGATTTAAAGAATGCACTGAACGAAGTTAACTGGTAAGAACATCTCTCACATAATTGTTTGGAGGAGAATGCAAAAACCTTTGGCAAAAAAACTTATCACAACAGTATATTACAATCACCATGGAAGGAAAGTTTATTCAAAATCATGGTATGTTAGCTGAAATGTTTAATAATTATTTTATGGATCCGCTCAAAGAAACCTCTAGTTTAGTAGAGCAGCATAATGTACTACAGTCAATGATTGTTCTGTTCCAGAATTTCTCATTCAGGGAGATTTCAGAATTAAAAGTAGTTACAATCATTAATTCTATGAAGAAATCCCAGGCTAAAGACAAGTATGGATTGATTTTTTTTTTCTTGAAACTAATAAAGATGTTTCTTAGGTTTCATTAATGAGTTATTAATCGATTGTGGTTTGAATAAGGAGCATTCCCTGCAATATGGAAGCATGAAGTAATTACACCTATCTACAACTCAGGAAATCAAACTACTCAAATAACTCATATAGACCCATAAGCATCCTTCTTGTACTGTCTAAAGATGTAGAAAAATGGGCAGCCAAACCACTGACTTCATTTATTAATAACAGTCCAGTGACTCTCCATCCTTTGCCGTTTGGATTTAAGAGGTTCCCCTGAAACTGCAAAATGCTACTTTTTAGAAAACATTAAAGCAAAAATGGACAGGGTGGTGTTGGTGCAGCGTTCCTTAACTTAAGAAACTTCTAACATGGTGAATCATAAAATTCTACTAAACAAATTGACAACTTTTAACATGGCGCCATTAACAATAAAATGGATAAAGTCTTATTTTGACGCAAGGGATTAACAGCTGTTGGTCTAGACTGCGGAAGCTGGAAGACATGGTTATTGTGCATGATGTTTAATTATGTTTTATGTTATTTCTTCTCTGACTTGTGTGTGATTTATTTATTACTTCAAATGCATTCTGCGAGACTGTTCCTTTAATTCCATCAACATGCCCAGGAACTGCAGATGAAAATTAGCCATTGGCACTGCTGTGAAATCTGTGTACAAAACTCTTGCAAAAATGTATGTCCTTAAGCGTTCTTCGGTAAAGGTAGGTTTTTACTATTGGAAGTAGCGATATAAATGGTTGTATGCCTTCTTAAAGAAATCAAGCCATATCTGAAAAAAACATTATTGTGAACATGTAGATAGTTTTATATAATTCTATCATAGAACCATTTTCAGCACTATACAGAACCGTTTTCACTTCACATGTACTCATTTAATGAAGAAGGTAATTTGTTTAACATTTGAGTAATTAGTCTGACTATGTATTTGTTACAATCTTAGCCATTACATGTATGTGTTAGCATTATGTGTTAAAACAAAGCCTTCAAATGATGCGCAAGGGACCATCACCAGCCTAAAGGCTCAGCATTCTGAGCATCAGGACAGCAGAGGGCGCTGTTTACAAGGGAAAAGGGGTACATTAAATAAACATATTTATGCATCTGTTTTCTAGTAGTGCCTCTTATGTATGATACTGTCTATATGCCCCACATCCTGTATTTTACAAGATTACCTATTAGACTGAACATTCTCTGGAACAGCAGAAAGACTTACCTGAGCTTTCTTGCTCTTATTAAGGGCCTGAAAGAAAAAAAAAAAAGAAAAAAAACATGATGATGGTGTAAATCAGATCAATCTTGCATGCAATGGAAAAAGAGCCAGGGAGAGTTCTGGGAAGGGGAGATTGCATTAACATTTACTGATGAAATCAGCAAATGGCTTTCCTCCAGGCATGTGGAGCAGCTACTCAGTCTAGAAAAAGAAGTTTCTACGGTTTTTTTTTGCAAGATTTGCCTACTGTATCAGCAACCTCTAGCCACTGAAAGGAAGGACATCTTTACATGTGGTAGAATGACCCATCAATCAATATTACAATGTGATCATAAAACATTAATAATGAAAGATAATGGTTACATCAGTTTTACAAGGTCATAATACTTTCGAACTACAGACTAAGCATAGACTCAAGTTACAGAGTTAATAAAATCCAAAATGCCCATTATATCTCGAGTATTGTCTTTTTCCATTACAAAGTTATCTGTACCCTTTTTGGCTGAAACTCAAAGCCATTACCTGTATGCTCAAATGTGCTGCAGTGTCTACAGATATCTGTTAAAAGGTGCAACATTCAACTGCACTTACACTTAGACTGCAGGCTTGAGCAAACACCTGTAGATACTGAAGACATCAATTAATATTTTAGTGACTGACATGCTACAGGACTGGCATGTTGGCAGAATGGAATATTTAATAATGATGTATTCATATTAGATTCTCTAATAAAACATCCAGCAGCTTTAAAGAGTACATGTGCTCTCAGCACATTAGGAGGTGTGGCTAAGAAGTGCGTGTTGGCAGGGCTTACTGGACATGGGCAAGAAGAACAGGGCCATGGCAAATAATGGGAGTGCCACTCAGCAGTTGTCAACCACGGCTAAGTAACAGAGCAGAGGTGTCAAACCGTATCCACGGTGGCCGGCATGGCTGAAGGTGTTTGTTCTAAACAACCAGAACAAACACCTGATTCCACTTGTTTAATCCAGTTGATCACATGCTTCATATGTGCCCCACTAGGCCTGAATATGGTTATACACCTCTGTAACGGGGGCAAAACACTGAACGGTATCATCAGTTGAGGTATAGATACAGATGCAGCATTTTTTTCATGCACTATGTATATATATTGTAATATAGCCTCTATATTATATATTCTTTACATTTATATAGTGTTTTTCTTTACTAAATTATTATCTCTTTCTACATTTTCTGTATTGTACTTACGCTGCGGCTGGAACCTTAATTTCCCTGAGGGAACCCTCCCAAGGGATCAATAAAGTTCTATCCTATACTCTTACTTATAAATATAAACATACTTATTACACAAACATAAGGTTAATTTTTGAGTCTTTATTTTAACAGCTACAAAACAAACTGTTTTTGTTCATTGTACACAGCAATTATTCAGTACATACTGATTAAATACAACTAATTGTTCTGTTCCTACAAATGACTCGGTACCTATTAACTATTAAATAAGTAATAACTATTAATTCAAACTACTAATTTTTCAATAATTACTAATATTTATCTACTAGATCAGTGGCACTCAAAGCTGCTCCTGGAGTACCACTGCCCTGCTTGTTTTAGAGTTTTCCTGCGGTCACACATCCAGTTCAGCCCAGCTCGTCAGTTATTTCATTAGTTGGATCAGGTGTGTTGGAGTTAGGGAAAACTCTAAAATAAGCAGGGTAGTGTTACTCCAGAACTAGGATTGAAAAACACTATATTAGCCTTTCATACAAAATTGTTTTTGCCCTTTATTCATATGACAATACAAATGTGAGAATTTGGGCTTAAACAACAGCTTAAAAAATAGCACATCTTCATTAAAAACACATCTGTCCCAAATGTAAAGATGCAATGCTTACATCAGACACGTCTACTAACATGTGAACTTCTTTAGTTCTGTCTAAACTCTATTTCTACGTCAGACCGCATGTCGATTCCATTCGTTGCTTGATTTTTACTTTTACAAAATATTTTTTCACTCAGACTTAATAATTATGTTATAATAATTATAATATATTATTTAAAGTGCCATTTCCAGTACTCTGTGGACTACTCCCTCACCCGGAGGATGGGCCTGCAGACCACTAGAGTGCACTTTACACAAGAAGTCACTGATCCAATGATAAATAAATCATGATAAATCATGATAAAAAATAAGATTCGAGTGAAATAAGTTATACTGGGCAGATAAGATCTGCCTCTGGTAGATGTGTCATGCAAAATGAGAAGCATGCAAATTTGCATCAAGCAGCAAAAAGCATAACATGTTTGATTTATTTAGCCTTATGTGTGACTGCACGTCCTGCAATGTGACTACTGTGCTTGAGTAAATTGCAATGACAATGCCAAAACAGTGCAGACCTAATAATAACTATCATCATTTTAATCTAATTATTTTTACTACGGAGCAATTATTCAATAAAAATGGGTTAGTACAAACTAATTCAATATGTACAAATGATTTAAAATGTACAATAAATCTAACATTTGAGATGCTCACAAACAGGCTTTAGGCTTGAAAGGGTGGAACATGTTTTCACACAGAGAATGTGAAATTCTCTTAACAGATTTATTTTTGTGTATTCAAACACTGTGTGATGTTTACGTTTACTCTGATTGCAGTCTGTAGCAGTGCATGTCCTAGCACTGATCCTGTTTTACTAAATAACTCTGCTGTTGTGGTTACACAAGTTGAACTTTATTAACCATTTCAGAGCAGCAACAGGAAATCCTTTATTTCTCAAAGGCTCTGTCACAGCTCACCTGATGCATTTACAATCAGACACCAAAAATAACCAGTAACCATAAACCATAACAGCCTGCCTACAATGCAATTTAACAATCATTACACCACTACAGATTGTGAATTTAACTGAAAACAGGTGCGTCTACCTTTTGTGCTTTGATGTATTCTTTCTCCAAGGTCAAGGTCTTCTGACGAACATTGTTGAGTTCTATAAAGCAGTGAGAATTTAGAACAGACTGATCAGCAGAATCACAGAGAAGAATAGGAAGGACAAGGCATTCACAAGTACAGACTGTATTCTTAGCCAAAAATGATCTACAAAATTGGATCTGTGTCTTGCAACAGTGTTTTGCAGTGCTGTGAAGAACCATTTTCTAAAATCAAGTTTTAGAACCTTTCAAACCCTAAAGGTGTATGTATGTGTATGTGAACCAATATGTTTAAGATACTCAATTATAGTAGATGATAAAAAACATCATAGACACCAAATGATTTAAGCACTTACTGCATCAATTATATTTGTACTAAATTATTTATTGTAGATACTGAATAATTTAAAGCAGATGCTAAATCACCACTTACACCTTAACAGCAGCCACTGAATCATTTAAATTGATACGGTGTCATTTCTAGTAAATACTGATTTATAGAATTTACTGAATCATTAACAGCAGCCACTGAATCATTTATAGTAGTTGCTGAATCAATTATAGCACTAACAGCAGCCACTGAATTATCTGTAGTAGATGATCAATAATGTATAATAAATACTGAATCATTTACTGTAGTTACCGAATTAGGTCTTCAAATGTATACTGAAAATTAGATGATAAAGACCTATTTTTATTCATTTTTTTTCTATCTTGGCATTTCTACACAGTACTGTGCAAATATATTTGCTGCACTCACAAGTCTAAATACAGCCTTTATAGTTCCTTTCCAAAACAGTTTAGCATAATAATAATAATAATAATAATAATAATAATAATAATAATAATAATACTTCATTAAAGTAAATCTAGTGAGCTGCCGAAACTGGAAAAAGTCCATTCAGTATGTGGTGTTCACAGTTAGGTTTTTACAGACAAAACACACTTACTACTGAGAAAAACAGCTTTAAACACTTTTCATGGCTGCTTTCTCCAAGGTTTTATAAAATGTGAAATAAGTACAATTGTATGCATTAAATGAACCAGTTTGTAGTGTGTCGCGTTCACATCATCTCACTGCAATTTGGTGCCCAGAACAAGCAGGTGACCAAATAAGTGGAGCAACTACATACAAGAGTCATACAAGAGTCAGGTGGCAGGTTAGTTAGATATTAGCTAGATGGGTGGCGTTTCAGGCATGGTCTTTAAGTCAGTTATTACATATTAAACATGCCAGGCAGTGACCAGCCCTACTGTGATGTTATCAAGGTAAACATTTCAGAAGAGTGAACACTAAGTATACTCTGCCTGAGAGATTAATGTTTCAGATCAGCCTGTCTTATACAACATGTTAAGTACAGCACAGCAGACAACATTCCCTCTATTTTTGAACTGTAACTGTACTCATGATTTTTAAAGTGAAAAACCTCAAAGCAAACCCACATGAAACAGGGCTGAGAATCATTTGAAATGTTCAAATGCTAATACTCAGCCTTAATTTTGATGCTGATTCCTCAATGATAGTTTTCCTGATATTTATTTTGATTTGTGAGTGTTGCTTAAGCCCTTAGACTCGGAAAATCCCCTCACTTGTGGCTAGTCTGGCTTGCAGCAGATATCAGACACTCCATGAGGAAATTGGCTAAGGTTAACATTACACACACAATGACCTAAGCCAGCGAAACATCATCTTTAGGTGTCTGTGAATGCAGGAGTCAGCGTGAGCGTGTGTGTTTGTGTGTGTTATACAGTCGCTGCTTACCTGCAGTGTTCTTTCTCAGGTCATCTGACAGCTGGTAGTTCTGGGTTCGCAGCTCCAGCAGCTGAGCCTAGAAAACAAAAGCGTCAGAAAGTATTTACAACCTGATCAGACTTGCGGATCATGAGCTAAGATGTAAAAACTCCAAGAATTCTCCAGCCCAAGGTAGAGTGTTGAAACATGTGATCAGGACACTTGCTTATTCATGGTTTCTTCTGAAATCAAATCCATTAAAATGTTATTCCTGCTGTCTCTACTGTCCAGGGAAGCCTTTCTACCAGATTGTAGAGAACTGCTGTGAGGACAGCCACGGTGTTTAGGGAACCAGTCTCATGACTGGAAGGTTGCTGGTTTGAATTCCTGAACTGGAAGGGCAGTTCAATCATCAGCTGCTCCCCGGGTGCAGGGAGTAGGGCGACCCACCACCCTGGGCATGTGTGCTTACTGGCCACTGGTGTGTGAATTCCCATTTTTAAACCACAATTCACCTTTACCTTTATAAGTGACTAGTGCATTAGTGTTAAAATGGCAATGTAAGTGTCCATATAGGACACAGGGAAATTTGTCCTGCACATTTATCCCATCCTCACAATGAAACACACACACACACACACACACACACACACACACACACACACACACACTTTTGTGCAGTGAGCACACCAAGAGCATTGGGCAGCCCTATCCACAATTTGGAGCATTTGTGGACTTAAGTGTCTCACTCAAGGGCACTTCCATTATCTCCTGCCAGTTCAAAGAATAAAACTGGCCACCTCCCAATCACAAGACTGGTTCCCTAACAACCAGGCAACAGCCATCCAGTTTCAAGGCTCCACAGCTCAATGGCAGGCAAGGCAGACTAGACAAGCTGTGTGTGCAGTTGCACAACTGGGTGCAGAATGCATTGATTAGAAGGGCTGTCCATAAGTATTTGGACACATTGCTGACCAGATGAAGCAGGTGACCTCCTTCCAGCCTCATCCCCTTCACCCTGAGAGTCCTGGCTTCTCCAGCACTTTACACTGCCCATGTCTAAGTGTTAGAAGATGGAAACAAGACAGGAAACTACAGCCCAACTTCCAGCTTTCTGTCAACAGACCCTGAAGCCAAAAGCAGCTTGACAGCAGCCCTGCCAGGCTGTGTTAATACAGCTCAGTCCCTGAAACAGACCTGGTGCTCCCTGAGCCTGCTGAACCGAACCGGTGGACGTTTCTCTGATGAGGAAAGTCAGTTAGCTCGCCGGCTAACCAAGCAGCCAACTCACAATAGTGGAGCTATTTGGAGCAGATATCAGACCCAAATCCTCTCCTCGTGTCTTTAAAGCAGCTGAGGAGGGAAAACAGCCTTTAATACGCGACCCAGGCCACAGCGAATCCCAACAAACACCTCATTCTCAGCCTTAGCTTAGAGGCTAACCGGTGTGCTAAACTCGAACAGCAGCCCGTCCTTTAAGACAGCAGCCAAATCAACCTCCACCCCCAGCACCACAGACTCCCCCAGCTACCCACTACACCCGACAACAGCCGCGCTGACCTGCATACGGTGGAACTCCTCTTCTGACAGAGCCTGCGCCATCTTCCCCCTCGGGCTGCAGTTCACCACGGTTCCGCAAGAGGCGCTGCTGAGGCTCCACGCTCTGTTTACACGATTTGTGACCTGTTCTCGGGCTGTGTGCGGCAGGGAGAGAGAGAGAGGAGGACGCTGAGAAACCCTCTCCCGTGCTTTTAAACCTGCCAGCTCACCTGTCCAGTAGGTGGCGCGGTGGGGCCACCTGGTGGTGCTGTGAGCTCCAGATTTCAGAGTGTCATCAAACGCACCTGTTCAGGGTTTGGACTGAAGTGGTTGGTATGTGGTGACTGTATGTGGCTTGGTTTGAACCAGCAAGCCGGTTCACAAATGCAGCTCAAGTCTGGAAAAGGATTTTCAGCGCTCTTCTAAGCTGCATGGCACTGCAGCGGCTCACAGGGTCTGTGGCGTGCCCCCTGTAATCGGCCACTTCAGGGTCTGGGTCGGTTCTGCCTTGCTCCCAAGTGCCCCAAAATGGGAGGAGACAATGATGGGTACCCTGCCTTTAGCGCTGCATGTTGTCTTTGTATAGTTATTTTTTATATTATTATTAATATTGTTATAATATAATATTTGTATTTATTTATTTATTATTATTATTATTATTATTATATTGTTTATTTTTTATTATTATTTGTGACACCTTTTGCAGTGCTCGCATTGTCCACTGACGAGACTGTAGCGCCACTCACTTTCTTGGGTTTAGTTACAAAGAAACTATTCTGACACAGGAAAAAGCATGGTCATGAAGGCTGGTTTGCTCAGTAAAACATCTCGTTTGCAGTTTCCTCCTTACCACACAAAGGGTGTATTTGTCATACAAAATGTACTTTAATAGTTTTCTACTGCTCTGAGAATACTGACCTCTGCAGACTTACCCTAATTTTCCAAATGGTCGGAATAGCATTTTAGTGAGCGACCTCACTGTTTTTATGCATTTCTGTTGACCCCGAAGTGAAGCGAACTACCACAAAATCTATTTGTCTATTCAATTTATGACATAGCTCTACAGCAAAACTGAAGAGGTAACACATTATTTGGTGAACAGTTCATTTAAAAATGTTGATTTCATAGGAAGATTTCAAGTGTCTAATCATCTGATGTTCTTTTGTTCAAATCTTCACTTAAGTCAGGCAGTTTGTCAAAAGCCCAAACAGAGAGAGAGGCAAGAGTATTATATATATATATATATATATGTGTGTGTGTGTGTGTGTGTGTGTTTTGTTTTGTTTTGTTTTTTACTCTTTCCCCTCTCGGTTTATATATATTATATATAATATAAAATGATAACCTTCAAACAAACTTAATCAGAAATCTTGTGTTTATTGAGGTGAATCATAAGACTTGTCTCACAAACTCACAAAAAAAGCAATGTTACTGCTACCAAGCATTAGGCCTGAAGGGGAAGTTGCGTAGAGAGTTCAGTTTAAAATTTACAACATTTATAACTAACAAATGCTAACTATCAAAAACTGCTTTGGTGGTTGTAGAAACCTGTGGCAATTCATGTGACTTCAAAACACCAAACATCCTATTGATGTTCCATCCAATAAGTGAGAGCAGTGTTGGTGGTCAATTAAGTATATGTACTGCAAATGTAAATTTATCCTGGTTCTTTGTAGTGACTTTACACACATTGAAACCCCAAATGTCAGTGTCTTAGTTACTTTAGCTGTTTTTAGCTTGTGGTATGTAAATTGTTAGATGCTGTTGGCTATGGAAGTGAGAGAAAGCTGCTGTCTGATGCTTCCTGCCTATCAGCCCTGGCCCTGCCATTGGAGAAGCTTCTGGTTGGCTGTGGGGTAGTGGAGTATTTTGGGGGGGAACAAATGAAGAGACGATCTTCTTCTTTTTTGATCCACCGCAACAGCTTAGTGACTGCGCCAATGGCTGAGGACTTGGTGACCAGTGGACTAAAGCAAGTGTACATTTCAAACTTTCCAGTGACCTGTAGAAGAGAGAACAGAAATGTCTTTATGTCATGAGTATTTCTAATAGAAAAATAATAGTAATTTTTCTAACAGAAAAATACTTCATTTTGGGTGAAAACATCTGCAGCTTTAAAATGCTTTTATTTAAGATCAGAGAGTACAGGCAACGAAACGGCATGAATCCATGTTTTGGTTTAGTTGTTTTGGATTTTGAATTACATATGATACACTATATCCAAACATATCCAGTGAAGTCCACTATATCACCAGAACCCATGGCAAATGTCAACTAAAGTCAGTACCCGACCTCACTCATGCTCTTGTGTATCCTGGTTTTTACCTCAAATTCCTTTGATTTCAGATAAATGTAGACTGTATGCCTAAACATACCCATGCTAGGAGGGTCTCTCTCTCAGTGGAATGATAGAGGAGTTTAAGGGGCCGTGAGGCGCTGTGTATTCGGCTGTGAAGATGTCGGTACAAGTCCATCAGACGAACCTGCTCCTCTTCAGAAGTGTATGGTGCTTCCACCTCTGGACTGAAAAATACATAAAGGTTAGGTTACTCCAGCTCAACACTGGCTACACAGATTGCAGGTTTGAATCCTGGATCATTGCTCTCTCCAATGGTGCACTCTCAATGTGATGCTGGCCGGCATCCATGAGCCATTGTATCAAAGCTGTGGACCCAGCTCTTTCCTTCAAACATTTTACATAACTCAATGTTTACATAAATCAATTAATCAATCAACCTTACTAAGAGTTTACTCATATAACTATGTAGTAAATGTTGTAGTTAATTATGCACCGTTATCTTAGCCAACATGTTGACATGTTGCTGACTTGCACCTTTTGGTCAATGTGATAAATACAATTCGTAGCTGCATCATCTGACTCATACAGTGGAAACCATGTGAGAGAGGAAAGCATTTCTGTTTCTGAAGTTGTGCATTGGTCAACTTTAAATAGCCTCAGCAAAAGCTACAGAACAAAGAGGCTTTAAGTTCTTCACCTCAGGCTCATCTTCCACACCATGTGCTGCATGCTGCTCATCAGAAACCACACAATACTCCACACATCAACTGCAGCATCAGTTTCAGGCTAATCAGGCAGCCTGGCCTTATTTGATTGCTTTTGCATAAAAGGCACCCAGGTGCTTTGTACAGCAGCAGCAGCTGAAACACTCATGGGAGGAACCAAGTTGCTTAAATTCATTAATCTGCTGAAAAATGTAGAAATTCTAGCTAACAGTATGTCATTGATATTTACTTTATTTAAAACAAGATTTATGGTGTAGCTATAGTAATATATGTTTATAACCCACCAATTAACTTTGTACTACATGCCTAACTCAACATCACTTGCTTTACACGTATTTGTTGAGGAATGTCAAATAGACATGCTTATGTGGTTGCTGACTTATATAACTCAGTTAAACCCAGGCTACACAATGAATCCATACCATTTTAAGTCGGGGACAGATTTCATGCATTTCCACTCTTGTCCCAAATAAGTGGGTTCACACCCAGGATCGCTTCTGGGCTGGTTTGATTTCATACAGAAGAGTTTCTTTTGAACTGTGAATCAATTGCACAATTTCATACAGCACTTTCCTGACATTTTTGGATCTAGTTGGATCTAAGTTCATTCAATGCTCACTTTTCATTATTTTTCTGGGATCCAAACTCTCAAGCTTGAAGAACAATGTTATCATGGCATTTCAGTGTGCATGAATAACTGTGAACAAGGAGCCGTTCTCAGAGGAGAGTTTTTAGCCTTACAGGCAACAAGTTTAGTTTTGTGACAAAATTAACAAATCACTGAACCCAACATGTGGCTGAACCATAGTCGCTGAACCGAGACCACTGATTTCGTGAGGGCCAGAGATCGGGTCTCTGGACCACCACTCCTGGCCTCTAAAACAGCTTTTACACTTGGACAAATGTACCAGACTTATAGAGCAAGTGATTCCATAGCTTCCAGAACACTAGCAGTAAAAATCTATAGTATTCTACACTATTATGGATAAACTTATATAGATTTTATATATTTGCATTACACTTGTACTGAAATTTGTCACCTGTTGATTTAGAATGAATCACTATTCAGTAGTACCAGTGTAATTAAGCTGGTACTGACTTTGGTACTCAACCCTTGATTTGAAAGTTATGTAATGTATCCCATGCTCACAGATTCACTCACCTGGTGAATTGTGGCAGCTGGCCATAGTGGTCTGGAACATCAAAAGGCATGTACACAAAGTGCCTCAGCTCAGCCACACCAACATGGCCAACCTGACACAGCTGAGCTTTTGAGATATACTGCAGAGCTTTACTGGTCCTGACCCCCTCTTCAATCCTCCTTTTACACTCTGCCACAGCATAGAAAGCTTCCTTGTCAGTGGATAGTAGCACAAGGCAGACTGTGCATTCAGGAGGGTCTAGATAGGCAACGTAAGAATAGAAGTAGCAGTCTGGATTGAAACGAGGGAGGCAGACAGGGGTCCAAACCTCTCCAGTCTGGAAGGCTGAGGAGGCTCGAATAAGGTTCAAAAGGAGGTGGAGGTCGGTTGGCTTCAGCCTGGCATCTTCAATGACCATTTTCTCCTGGACAATGGAGAGGAGTTGCCCCTTGGTGATTAGGAGTGATAAGACAAGGTTAGGAGTGACTGCTTTCTGTAGGATCTGGTTAAGAGTGTCCCTTGCAGGAGGAGCCAGAGGCAGACACTGCACAGCTGAGAGCATGAAGCCAGCCTCAGACTCCATTACATCCAGGAGAGCATCTAGAACCTTCTCAGAGCCAAACAGGAGCCGTCGGAGGTCATAGTTCTTCCTGCGCTGAAAAATGTGATTGATGCTGGCCTGGGTGAGCATGCTAACAATCTGATGGTATACGTGCAGGAGCTCAGCGCGAAGCTGCAATTCAGACTGACGACTCTTTGATGCTGAAACAAACACCAAAGGCCCCTTTTGCATGAAGACAATCATATGTCCATCTGAAGGAAGAACACAAGGAATACTGTGGCAAATAAAATAAATATTTCCTCACCTTTTTATCCAACTGCCTAAAGCTAAGACATGTTCATCATTTCAATTTTCACTTCTTTCTAATACTTAGAATAAATAGAATTTAAATTTCACCTGAGCAAATGGACTGTATGGTGTTTCCTCCAACCTGCACAAATGACACCAGCGCCATCATGACCCCCATCACAGTAGACAGGGCCTCCTCACTGCCATAGCGTGAGTAGATGGGTTTCCCCGCCTCACTCAGTACAAATACATGCTTCCTGCGTCTCCTCCAGCTGTCAGTCATCACCTCTTCATTCTGACTACTTTGGGAAACTGTTGAGCAATCACTGCTGAGACTCAAGGAGCTCTCATCCTGCTTCAGATCTACTCCAGCTAATAACACTGTGAAGTCACTGGATTCTTCCAGAGAGTCCGTGGTGTTTTCAGGTAACACACCAGTATTTCCTGAGTTGCCTCTCTTGAACATGCTATCTGTTTCTCACTTCCCCCAAAACTTCTTCTTCTTTGTACTCTGGAAATGATGTCCTTCTTCCAGAGGAACACTTCGTCCATTGATCACAGACAATGGATCCCTGTGAAGATCATTACAAATTAGCCAGGGATTCCAGGAGTGGTTAGGTGAATTTTATAGACCACACATAAACTCTACAGAGCTGGGATTTAAAAACCTACAGCTACGGTTCTTTGTAGTTTGGAAGCTAGTTTTCATTCTATTATTGATGAGTCACTTTTTTATAAGAGTTAACTCCCCATTATTATGAATGGCAGTTACTATTTTTTATCATATTAGCATGCTGTAAATACATTACTGCAGTGTTGTATGGCACTATTATAATGCTGAATAAACTGGCAATGGAAACAGTAGCATAGTCACTTGGAGCACATCAGTGGAGACAACATACCAATAAAAAACCATAGCAACTGCTGTTCACTTGGAACACCTAAGCACCCATCTAAATTAGTAACTACTAAGAAACAGCTTAATGACACCAGAGCACCCATTCAGCTACACCTTAGCAACCTCCTGAAGAAATTATAGCAACATATTAGCAACCACCTGGGGCATCTTGGGGCAAGCACTTGAAATACCATAGAAACTGCCATGTGTCACATTCAATACCATAGCAACCACCTTAGTCACCCTGGCAACCACTAAGAAATACCAAGCCCTTAGCAACCACCTGGTGTATTATAGCAACACCTTAGCAATCAACTACAAAACCTTTGCAACAATCTCAGATTTCAACTGCCATAGCACATGAAATACTTTAGTAATCACCTTGGACACCACTTGGACCACCCTAGCAACCATGTTGGATACCTAAGCAATCACTAAACCAGGGGTCACCAACCCTGCTCCTGGAGAACCACCCTGTAGGTTTCAACTCCAAACCAAATCTAACACACCCCATTCAGCCAATTAAATGATTAGTTGTAGGTCTGCTGTAAGATACCTCTCCAGGTAACACCATCATGTAGCAACAATTTTAGTAACTGCCCTAACAACTTAAGCTGCTTAAGCATTCCACTAATCTATTATTATTATTATTATTATTATTATTATTAGTAGTAGTAGTAGTAGTAGTAGTAGTAGTAGTAGTTGTAGTAGTAGTAGTTGTAGTAGTAGTAGTTGTTGTAGTAGTAGTAGTAGTTAAGTTAACAATTAAGTTATTAAGTAATCACGACAGTCACAGATTATTATTATTATATTACATAGTAACATATGAAAATCATCTGTGACATCGCTTTCCAATGACATTATAATACCTCCCCATAATTCTGAATTATACTCACGTTCACAGGTTTAGGATATGATGGACTGAGGAAGCAGCTGACGGATTCATCCACAGTGTGTTTAATGTGACTTGGTCAAGGAGGAGTTTCCTGCCCTTAACTCTGTGCTCTGCTGAGCCTTGCTCTGACCAGCAGTGAATAAAGCAGCCCTTGACTATTCACAATAAAAGTCCCTTTACTGCTTGAACAGTGGTGGAGCATAGAGCACAGAGTATGTGTAGTTCAGTTCATGAGATTCTTTAAGGGCCTGTATCCCATGTGCACATTGTTTAAAATATATATTTCTTTTAATAAATGTACATCCTGCTCATACACAAAAGTATCAGGACACCTTCTATTGTTTCTTCCAAGTTTATCTTGCTTTTGTTGGAGCAAATGTCTCTTGTGCCACTGGTTGCAACATAAAGTACATTAGCTGAATGCATTCATTGGAAGGGGTGTGGACATATTGTGCATCTCTGTGTTCTTCTCAGATAAATTTAAATCAGTTAATTTAAAGTTATATGGTAATTTAAACCTAATATGGATCATGCCTGGAAGCCTGAACACGGAGGCCAAATCAGATGATTATTGGGCTGGAGTTTGGAGCAGCTTCATGGTAGGCGTTTGAAGCTGAGACCCCCATAGCTGAGGTAGTCCTTGGAGAAGAATGGAGGAGATGGGGTGCAGGTGAGTGCGAAGTTGCTTGTCCTGAACTTGAAGCAGTTCTTGAAGTGAGATGTGAGAATCAGAGGGTATTTATAGGAATGAGGAGGAGGTGTGGGGTGTGGACCTTCTCCCAAAATTAAGTCATTGACATAACTCCACTTTATTACCATTTAAACCATACATATGTCATGACTGTTTGTGATATTATTGGAGAAAGAAAATCTTCTCATTTAGGAATGTGCATTAATATAATTCTAGTAAGGTTACTATAATAGTTACTATTCCATGCAATTCTGGAACTGTTACTGTACTGGTCCATTCATAATGTTCAAATAATATACAGCAGTTTAACAGTCATGATAAAGGATACAATGGAGTAGGTCGAGTGGTTTATTAGTCGATGAATATTATGTAGTCATACATGTTATATCATTTCACTCCTCGATATTTGCCAAACATTGTAGTTCACCTGTGAGCGTAAGTGGAGTGGGCTGGGACTGGAAGGAATGCCAGTAGAACATGTAGAGATGAGAGTGGGAGAAGCAGAAAGTTCTTTTTCCTCCCTCAGCATTCATGGCTGAGTTGTCATTGAGAAAGGCACGCAACTCCCAGCATCTGTCAGTCTCAGGAAAGATCTGGTTTATGAGACAGATTGGTTTGATGACACATCACAGATATCCACAGCTGCTCTAAACTTGAAAGTGCAAAACATTCCATTTCAAATGAAGTGGACACTAATTATTGATTAAAATCATATATTTTGTACAAGAGCAGTAAAGGCCTGAATGCGTCGTACACATATTTATACTAATGTTATATTAGACACATTTAGGGCTAGTATTCTCATATCTGGGGGATCTTAAAAGGTGCCTTAGAAATATGCATTACCTGATCAAGGGACAGGGACAATTATCGTTAATCCACATAGAATCTTCTAGAGGAACTACAGAGGAACCTGTAGTGATGTCATTTGACATAGCAGCACTTCATAACTCACTGTTAATACAAACTGCATTGGTATGGTCTGAGTATATGGTCTGTACTTTGGGCTATGGTGTTAGTGTGTAGTACACAATTGGAACACATCCTATTTATTATTATTATTATTATTATTATTATTATTATTATTATTATTAATAATAATAATAATAATAATAATAATAATAATAATAATAATAATAATAATAATAATAATAATAAAAAATTTTATTTATTTATTTATTTATTTATTTGGTAGGTTTTCTTTTAAAGGAAACTAAAATGTTTAAGGTTTGTGGTTTATCATTTCCATGTACCTTCAGATTTCTATAGGACCTGGCAACCCTGGGGTACTTAAAATCACCAGCTTAGTGTTCCGAGCTGCTCTTATTGGAGCACAGCCACCGTGTGAACCCAGTGGAGGAGTGAGAGAGAGCTTCCCCTCTGTGGCTCAGAGCTGCAGACGCTCACGCACGCGCTCAGGTGGCTCCGGCGTCACACTTTAGGCTGCTGTTAAACATGAGGCAGGTTGGGAGTCACTCCGCGGAGCTGTTGAGCGCTCTCGGTGGGATGTTTTGGAAGGAGCTTTAAGGAGCCACGGTCGAGCAGCACCTCAATGGAAGCCCACCTACTGAAGTTCATCGAGCGCGTGAGGACTCTGTCGGATGGGGAGAGTGTGATTACAGCCGAGTACACTGTGAGTAACTTTGGAGTTGTTGTACTCTGTGTCCATTTAATGCCCTTAAATGATAGAAGCGCGCATGTCGAGATTATGTCGAGTGTATCGACAGGTCCTCGTGTTATTTATCTCACCTTCACCTTCAGAAGCTTTCTTTACTTTTGTTCACCATCAAGAACAGAGAGGTACTTACAGGAGACAGTCACACATACTACTTATTGTTTTTTCCAGGAGACTGGGCTTCATTTGAGATGTAAATGTGAACAGAATTGAAATATGTGTATTATTTTTATTTATTTATTTATTATTTGTAAACATTACATTGACAAGGATATTTGTAATAATCATGTCTTCAAAATACTTGACAATAGTCCAAGTAGGTTTAAAAAAACAACTAAACCAACACACACACACACACACACATAAAAATAATAATAATAATTTGAGGCTCAGAGTGGCTTAATGGTTCAATGCGCCACCACTATGATCTGAGGATCACAGGTATGAATCCGGCTCATGCTGCTTAACATCAGCAGCTGGAGTCTGGGAGAGTGCAGTTGAGCATGCTCTCTCTGGATGAGTAGATGGCGCTCTCTCCCCACTTGGTGTGATGCTGGCCAGCACAGGTCCAAGACCTGAATGTTAAAAATTGGGTAAAAAAAAAACAAAAAACCTGAAATTTCCTTTAATTATTTTTGTTGTTTACATATGTATCAGTATCCTTCCTGATATTTCAACACTGTGTGAGCAGTGAGCCTGCTCCCCCCACTGCTCAGTCAGAGTCTGCATGCATGTTGACTATGTGCATGTGGACAGAGCAGCGCTTTTGGCATTAAAACTGGGATTTAATTCAGTTGAAAACAAATGAATTGTATCTGTTTTCGAGGTAGATAATGCAAATATTTTATGATATGTGTATCATGTCTGTAGGTTACTCTGATCCTGAGTCATGAGGCCTAGAATATCTCAGAATCAAAAGCAAATCATTATATTGATATTAACTGTCTTATAAACACACAAGACCACATCTACAAGTAAAATGATAATCATGTTGTAGTTTTCTTAGTATTTTTCTATTTTATTAACAATTTTAAACTTAAATACACAAATTACCAAAGCATTAATAAATATAAAGGAGCTGTTGTAATTAAGAAACTATATATGTGAATGTAATGATTTATAGAAGTGATTGCTATATTGGAGTCAAATAATAAGTTTATTGGGGAAAACTGTACAACTGAAAGGAGGCTCTAGTACCCTGTTGGCCTGCCTCTTGCCTGGTTTCAGCATAAGATACAGTTTTCCAAGGAGGCATAAATGTTCCTGTGGCATTCTGCCACATATTTGCCAACAGATCTTTCAGCTGGGCCTGTAGATCTTGAACACTCATAGGTTTCCAAAGCTGATCCAGCTGATCCCATAAATGCTCAGTTGGCAATAAATCTGGCTGGGCTTTCTAAGATGTTTTGCAGTCTGGTAGAGACATTCCTGAGAAACCCTTGCTGTAAAATTGTGGTGAAAAATGACAATTGCCCTGCCATGAGTGGTAACTGCATATTCTGGGGTTTGATTTGTGACAACAGCCTGCCTCAACTTCCTGTAATTAGTCTGAAAGTCCAAACCATCCAAAAAAGTGTTTTCATACGGACCAGACCTTGGTTTAGTTGATCCGGACCAAGACCAAGACTGTTCCTTTGGTCCAATGTAGGTTTGAAAGCACCATTGAAGTCTTTAAGGACTTTTGACTTTGATACTCAAGCAGTTGCTTGCATGTCTCGAATAGGGCTGCAGATTGTATCATACATATGCAATAGTCACAGCACAGGATGTGCAGTATCTTGCAATGTCATTTAACTTTTTCTGCTTGATACAAAAAGAATATTAACACTGGTCTCATTTTCATGGCATACCTACTTATCTTTGTAGGTTCTGTCTGCCTGATATAATTTATTTTATAAATTATTATTCATAAAATATTATTCATAAATTATGTTGGTTTACTGACATTTTGTGACTTCTGATGAAATGTATAGGGCTCTATAAAATTCTGGTAAAATTTGTAATTAAAGGTTTTTACTCCCTGATTTCTCAGTGTGGATTAAAGCTCAAAAATGGAAGCTCAAAAATGAAACTAGGCTTTCTAGTATATATATATATATATATATCTTTGTCCGGACTTAACTGTAAGAAGGCAGAGGCTAAAGGGAACAGCAACTGAGGGTTGTGCTGACTTTTACAGAAGTCTTCTCCAGTTTAGAGGCCTGGGGGTAAATGAGGGTACAGTTTCATTGCCAAGTTTCCTTATTGAGCCAATAAAATATCAGTTGATTATTAACTCAAGATATTGTTCAGAGACAGAGTTTAAGGCATGTGTAATAAAACTCTCTGTACTTTATAAGGATGTAGTGCTCAATGTAGTACTGAATAATCCATTGCCCTTACAAAATTTGAATATGTTAATACAGAGGTATGCCAAAAACAGTACCTTCATTTTTCAAATGACATGGGAATTTGCATGCACTCAGCCCAGGGTGAGAGAGTTAAACATCATTGGCCTAAATGCCTTTTTGGTGGCAAGACGTTCATCTACAGTATACTGTACAATGTACTTCATTGTATATGTAACAGTATCATAATAGTTGTCTTCATTATATCAATATTACAGTATGCATTTAGCTACTTTTAATTGTACCCATTGCTGACATAGATGTGCAAATGCACACACAGTTTGTCTGCCCCCTGTAGTGAAGTATTGCCAATAGAATAGGACTCTCTGCAGCAGATAAACATGAACCTGCTGGTACCATGCCACCTCATGGCAGAATTGAGCTGAGAAGCAGTGGAACTGGTATGAGTTGGAGAGCTGGAGATGAGGTGGGGTGGGGTAGGAAATGCTGCTGTAGTAGTTATAGGTTTGGATAGGATCTGTGATTTTCAGCTCCAGTGCTGGAGACACACTGTCCTGCACAATGTCAGGTGTTTTCAGCCCCAGTACACTTCACAAAGAGGTTAATTATTTCCTAATGAGATGGATCAGGTATGTTGGCAGGATACAACTGAAACTATGCAGGACAGGATCCAAGCCTTTATTACCTAAAGCAGTGGTTCCCAATTCACCTGGCCGATTTACCCTGTCTTTTCAATTTTTAAGTAACAACTTGTATGTTGCTAGCATCAGTTCATTTTTAGATGGCATCCAAATCAATGTCATGTCTTTGATTTAGAGCTTGATTTGTGAAGAATTTCCTGAAATGTGGTGTATTTGAACGTTCAGTATTTGGAGCAAAAATAGAGCATTAATGCATATAAATTTAATAACTTTTCATGTATAGAGATTAAAACACAAATTTAAATGAACTTTACAGATTAATAACATTTTCTGAATCATAGTTTTTGTCATTTGCTTCTTTATTAACATGTTTCTGCATTGAAAAGCTGAACATTTGTAGAATAAAGAAAAAGATTATTTAGCAATGAAATGAGACAAACAACAAAATACTGACCAACTTAATTTAGGGAAAATTAAATAGTACTCAAGCTGTTTGTGGACTAATACTTTTACTTGCCTTGCACAGGATTTATATAATTTCTCAATAATGTTTTCTGAAATTAGTATTGGATGACCACAGTTGTAAAGATCACACTCTTATCCAGAGTGAATTACATTTGAATTAGGTCACACAGTTTAGAGAAAGTTGTTTTAGGAGTCTTACCCGAGAACTCTGATTTCTCAAATCAGATCTCTCCACACCTTCATTTACAAGTGATCAGATTGTATTTGCTTGTCGGAACATCACAAACCCAAAACACAAGCCTGCATGGGTTGTTGTTGTAAAAACATAGGCATGAATAACTATATAGCCATGCTGACTATGTAGCCTTTGGTGCTTGCCATGGATCTCCACACTTGTGTCACTTTAAATTTGACTTGATCATTGTTTGCATTGTGAGAGACATGAAATGCATTTTGAAATCTGATTCATCCATGCAAATCTAATTGTAATCTGAACACAACATTATTGGTGTATTGTAATGGGATTTCCCTGTAGGGGAATTCAGTCCCCGAGCACTTTTTTAGGAACCCTGGCATAGTTGTGTCTGTAGCCTTTCTGTTATCTTGAACAAATCTGGCCATTCTCTATTGACCTCACTCATCAGATGTTTCTGTCTGAAGAACTGCTGCTTAGTGGGTGTTTTTTTTATATTACATCATTCTCAATAACTCTAGAGTCTGTTGTGCTGAATCCCAGGAAATCAGCAGTTCTACAAGAAATCATACCACGCTTATAATCACCATGGTCAGATTGTTCCCTGATTCTAATGATTCATGTGAACATTGTATGGGTGAGTGTAGTTGAAGTGCTAGTTTCTCATTCATATTCAGACTGAACATGTTTGCCTGCATGCTATTTTTGCATATGGCATTGCAGCACTATACTGGGAGAGAATCCCAGTTTCCCCACAACCCCTTCACTGGGACACAACACGCCGCTCTTTTTTCACTTCTGCGGTTCTTCAGTGGTCAAATGCTTTGTCTGGTTAATACATGTTCTGTTAATAGAATGTACAAGTTAACGTACACCACGACTCAAACACAGAGATTGTTCTGTCTTCTTTACCTGTGTTCAGGTCACTTTCCTACCATGGCTGGCCCATTTTGTGCATGCCTACAGGAAATTCTTGCACCACTACTGAGCGTTAGATGCGCACTATCAACATGCAATCCAAGCTAAAACTGAAAGTGGTGTGCTGCACTGTACACTGATCTCTTCTGCTTTTGTAGCAAGGAAGTAAGAACAGCTCTGTGGCTTTCATTGTGATTTGGACAGACAAGAACAAATCCTCTTCACACTAATGGGTTTTTGTGCAGCATCTGAATTGAATTTAGGGAGCAGAAAAAGGTTTGCCACAATATTGAAACAGAACATTGTTTAAAAACATTAAAATGACATAATTAACAATATTGCCACATCCAATATACCGCTCTATTTATATCCTGATACTGATATATCGATATCAATATATCACCCAGCCTTAATGTGTGCAGGGTCGAACATGCCATACATGAAATGGTGAAGATGCATCCTTTCTTGATAAAATTTGTGAATTGCACTCCTCAGAGGTAGGGGAAGCCTAACCGGTTTTCTTTTTGTTTTGGTTTGTTCACTACTCCTTTTTTTGTGCTCATTTAGTTTTAGTTTTGTTTTAATTTTAATGTTAATTGTTCCTGTTTCTATGATGTTTTGGAATGTGTCTGTCCTAGTTATTGTGCTGTTCTCCAGTTATGGTGTTTGGTTGTTTGTCAGTATGGCTTTGACTTCTCTGATCAGTTCAGTGAACATTGTTTCAGACTCTGAAGAGCAACAACCAAAAGAACTTGCAGTACATCCTGCCTCCACACCTCAAACATTACACCCACTTACTGAGAACACAAGACAGTTTTGGGATGCTTTCACTCCTAAGGCCTAGGCCTAACACAGCACACATTCACCCAGCAAACTGACTCAGCCATAACATCAGGGCTGTTTAAATAGCCCAAAATACTGGGTCATAAGTGTTAATGAAATATATCATCGCTTATGCATCGCATTATGGCACCTTTACAGCCAAAAATTCAAATGAACTTTGAATGAACGTGAATGTAAAATAAGTTCAATTTAAAATGTGAAAATAGAATAATTATTTTACTAATTTTAGAGCATTTCAATTGTACACTATTTACACAGTATATAAAGTAGCTAAAGGGTTCAAAACACTGAGAAAACTTGAAGTGTGCTCTTAAAGACAGGAATAGGAAGTAGGAAAACATTTATTTTTAATGGTTCACTTATTAAAGCTGCTGTTTGTCCAAAGCTGCATTTCATTCCACAGGGTGTTTAAAGTGCAGTGCCCTTGCATTCCCTACACAGTATTCACTTATTCAATATCAGCTGAGGAAACTTGAAGTGGTTAAATTCTTTCATTCAGAATGCTCCACATCATCACATAAATGACAGCACATGGCGTCTTTGGCCACTACTTTGCTTTCTAAAGTAACTAGCAAAGTAATGCAGCAATATATTGTATTATGTAATTATTTGGTTGTTATGTTCTGCTTGTTATGACTGTCAGCTGTTTAAGCCCCAAGACCCAATGATTGATGAATGAACTTACCATCACAGGGAACTATTGGAGTGATTGGAACACACCAAGTCTGTTCTGATTGCCTTCTTCAGGCGCTGTTAAGAAATGCTGTACATTTTATCCAACCAGCTTATTACCTGCTAACCTATGGATGGAAATGTGGAGGACAAATTCCTGTGTGTAAGGGCAGTGGGTCTATATGTATGTTTATGTTTAATCTGTAGCGTTGGATACTGTTTACATTTGAACCAATACCAGTACCAATGCCTGGAGTTCAGTATTGGTACTCAACAGTACTTTCTTCTGTATTTTACAGAATGTTGCACACTTGCAAAATCGTTTCAACATTATTGTATAATCATAGCTCGATCAGTTCTTTTGTGCTGTTGGTGGTGTTTGCTAGAACCTCACTGTACTGAACTTGAATATAGTTGGATTCTGGCAGGGAGGCAGGATTTAACACAACACCTGAAAAGGCAATTCATAAATTTGCATAAAGCCTTTGCAGCAGAATGTCGGGCCAAACAGTACTGGACAGCAGTGTTGCCTGCATCAGTTCCTGACCCTTCTCCCAAGCAGACCCCACATGGGAGAAGACGAGGCTATCCTCTTTACAACTCCAGCTTCAGTCGTTTTTTCACTTTGCACTCCTGGGAGTTGTATGGTAGACTCACGGTAGGGTTTTAGAGCTGAAAACCCTTCTCTGCTGATCACCTAACTTCATCCAGTGGATTCAGATCTCATTTCCCTTCATAGTTAGACATGGTGAGTCACACATACTACATACCACAAAGTCACACACCACAGTCCTACCCATCTGCTCCAGTGTCTCTAGCCACATTTGCTCATTCAGCAACTCCTCCTCTGTGCGTTGATTAGACCTTTGACTTTCTCGCTCAGCTAGCCTGCAGTTCTTCTGTTTAAATTGGCCACTATGTCATCTGCCAAGCTGGCCTCCCAGCCTCTTGCCCAGTTAGCCAGTCTCTGTGTTCATTCAGACCCCCAAACAGTGCAAATACCCAGCTCCCAAGGCTGTTCAGAGGCAGACTATCCAGACTTTTCAGATTCTGGCTACCAAGGTTGTTGAGGTACCACGTTGTTCAGGTACTGGCTTCCCAGGTTGTTCGTGTACATGCTTTTCAGGCTGTGAAGTTTGAACCAGTTCTAGTCCACAGTCTGACTCCATTCCCATTCTAGTTTATTCTATTTTTTTCTGCTCCCACAGCTTTACTGGCTTTAGTCTCCTGACTCAGTCAGCCAAGAAAACAGAAAATGTAAAAACCACAAAAAAAATACATTGACACCATGTGCTGCATAGGCAATGTTTCAGTTGCATATACCAGCCAAAAAGAGGAACAAGATAATAGCCAGCAGTTCCAGAAATAGAACTTCATCCTAAATCTGGTTAACAAGTCAGTGTTTTTTAGTATACAAGTTTCCTCTTGGTTTCCTCTTGGTTTCCTCTTGTCCTATGATTAGGATTCTATTTATTTACTTATTTAAGGATTCAATGAGACTCTATTGTCATTCGCATCGCATGTGGTACATGAGGTGGAATGAAATTATGTACTCAAGGTCCCAGTTACAATCAAAAAGTAATATCTTTCAAAATAGAAATATATAAGTATATATGGAAGTGTATAAAGATTTAAGAAGGAGATACAGTTAAAATAAACAATATAAATAAGCTGCAGTAAACAGAAACGTGAACGTGGGTCACTGTTGTGAGTAGATGAGTGTGAATGTAGCATCTTATAAGTAAGAAAAGAAAGCAGTAGCATGCATAAAGTGTTGCATGTCCAGTGAGGGCTGGCTGCTTTTCTTTGTGGGCCGTAAAAAGCTATCGGGGAAAGCTGGGGAGGTAGCTTATGCATCTATGAAAACAAAAGTTGGTGCACAAACTTTGATATGATAAACAGCCATTGCTCAGACGCTATAAAACAGCTGACTGAAGTGTCGGCCACACTATTTACCTTGCGAGTTAAAGGCAGTGCACGTCATCTGTGTCTTCAAAGCACTGAATTCTAAAGCAAATGACACACTGAAGGAGCTACATGACAACATCAGCTCGCTTCAGAGTAAGCAACATTTTATTGGAAATGGCTGTCTTTTAGCAAGCATACCTTTAGCAAGCATCATTTTCTACATTCTGGTTTGACTGTATAACGGGTGAGCAAAGGCCTTCTCTCAAGAACGTTGGTTCTTGTCTTTGTTACTTGAAGGGAAGTATATGATTTATAGTTATGATCATCGCATTGCTTTCCCCTGAGCTCCTTTCTCTCACTGGCCAGGTGTCATTACTTGTATAATTTGTATCAGTGCCTGGCAGCCAGCGCTTTCGGAGCCAAAGTGTTGGGTCCCACCTCCAATATAATGGCTGACAGATGGGCCAGCCAGCATCACATTGAGTGTGATATGGGAAGAGAGCGCCATCTACCCAGAGAGAGCATGGCTAATTTCGGTCTCTCTCAGACTCTAGCTACTGATGGCAAGCAGCATGACCTGGTATTTGTACTTGCAATTCTCAGGTCATAGAGGTAGCAGATCAGAATGCTGAGCCACTCAGAGCCCTCTTTTTGAATGTATTCGAACATGTGGATGTGTAATCTTAGTTTGAAATTGATATATGGAGGTGACATAACTAAACACATCATAGAACTGAACATTCATTTCATATCATTTGCAAAATATAATGAATAGAAGTGTGATTTTCTTGTGAATTTTTACAGAATGTCCTAATGCTTGTATTATTTGTTATAAATGTTAATTTGATGTTTCCTGTAACCATCTACCAGTGACTGGAATCAACTTCATGCAGAATTCTTTCATCTTTGTGATGATTCAGCATCAGTCTTTGTACAGATGTTCTTATATTTTCCTCAGGTCCCCTCAATACAATAATAATACAGTACACTTCAGTGCTTCACTGTTAGTTGTTCTTGTCCTCAAACACTGTGTTTGGTTTGTGCCAAACATGTCTTTTGTTACTTTACCAAATAACTCATCTACCACAGCACACCCCCAGACTGGTGTCACTGTGGTAGAGAATGTGGGCACAGTGCCTTTCTGTAGTGGGAGAATCAACTTGAGAACACCTTACCCAGAGAAATTACTCGATTCTGAAGCTCCAGTAAAGCAGCTGCACTGGGTAGCTTGTTACCCAGTGCATCCATATTTCACAGTTGTCAGTTTCTCACAAGTCTTAGGGGTTAGTCAGCTTCAGACAGATATGTATGGTTTCAGAAAGCCCACAGTCATCACAAGTTTCTGTTTTTTTCCTCACATAGCCGAGCTATTCTATATGTCAGATTAACAGCCTCTTCACCTAGATTAACAGCCTCTCGAAATAACTTCAGAAGCTTTTCAGCATGTCTTGCTTGTAAGTCACTTGTGGAATGACAAACCTTTTTTAACTTTACACATGGCCAGTGAAGAGCTTTAAGCACCATCTTCTTAGAATGCAGTCTCACAACTTACTCAGAATTTAAAGCAGTTAAACTTTAACTTTAACATTAAAAGCTGTATGTTTAATTGCAAATATGTGCAAATGCACACACTCAGCTAGTCCAAACAAATAACCCTCTCGTCTGCCCCCCTGCTATGAAGTGTTTAAGTGCCTGTCCTGGTAATGACAGTGTGTTGCAAACACAAGCCTCATCCACAGAGAGCTTGAACAACTCTGCAAATAACTACCATAATGCCTACAAGGCAAAGAAATACTGTGGTTAAGCTATCTTCATTTTGGACGTTCCCTTCATTGGCTTCCTGTAGCCAGATCCAAAACTCAAAGTCAAACATGGACCAGCACCTCCATACATGATGGCAATGGTCAAAACTCGATCTGTACCTAGAGCCCTTCGCAATTATTGATTAAATGCTGGGTTCTGAATTATTCCAGTAAATTCTAAAAATGTCAGGGCATCTCTCCATAAGTTTAATGGGTCTTGTAGCAAGACAGTTACACTAAGCCCACAAGTCATATTCTCAATGTTCTAGAATAGTCCAGTCAAAGTCCTGATCTTGAACCAATACAAATGTTGTGGAAGGACTTGAAGAAAGGAGTTCATGGGAGGAAACCCACCAACATAACTGAGTTATGGATGCTCATGAGGGTCACACTGGATCCTGAAGTCAAAGGTTCAAACATTTTTGCTGCTCACAGATATGTAATGTTGGATCATTTTTGATTGGTTCCCCTTGTTTACTGTTATGATTTGTATGGAGGTTTATGCAGAATTATAGAAAATTCTGAAAACTTATAAGCAACCCTGTAATATTTCTAGATCTATAATAAGAAGGCACCATCATGTGGTCATATTTGGAACTGAAGCCCACCACCTCTTCTACAATGATTGGGATTTTGAAGTGCAGCCAGTACTCTGGCTGATCATGTAGAGTCCCCACATGAAATCATATTAGTTTTGTATTAACTAGAATATGATATTGGTTAGGCTACTAAAGGGATCTGCAAGTGTCAGTATAATTATTTACATTTGTATATTAGTATTTGTGTAATTACATAATGTCATATTATGCTAAAAATAATATGATTATAATCATATTAATGCACATAATTATAATATAGGCCAATTGCTTTGTGACATTGTGTTGTGAGTACATTCAGTTGTCATAATGCGGTCATTTGTACTTATTTTACTGGTCATTTACAGACAATTTAAAATAAATTTCTAGAACATGAAAGCATAAAACAAAAGTACACTCTTAATGATCATAGTAAAAGTAACCAATATATCATAATGTGTGGGTATTATGTTTAAATTGAGAACACACTATGTAATATTTAATACATCTGTTTTGATCTCCTGTCAGACATTCTTAACCACACACACCTCTCACATACACAGGTACGTGAACCCCAGGTCGTAGTTTTGTCTCTGAGCAATGGCTTTAACTCTGTTGTGGTTTAGTTCTGACTCTACTCTGCATCACATGTTTATAGTTACTGTTTGTGTAACTCTGCTGTAGCACAAACATTACGATAAGCCTATGCAAATGTCATGTCCTGGGCTATATATAAATATGACTCGTTTCATGAAATGCTTTTCTCTGACTGTGGTAAATGAATTTCTGTTTCTGTTTCCCACCACTTTCAGCAGCCATTCTCATCTGGATTTATATACAATTGCATTTAAAAAATGTAAATACTGTGAAGAAAGTTTTTATCCACAAATTAAAATATTTTACATGTGTTACATTCAAAGTGATGTATTTCAAGCTTTTTTTGTTTTAAAGATGATATTGTTTTCTAATTTCCTAATATAAATATAAATTATGACAGTTTACTTTTTTGAATGCAATTGTGATCATGAATGGGCTTCTTAACAATATTGTATTTTTTGAGATGCACTAGTGTAACAGTGTAACTCTGATAACATTAAAAGATACTGTAACTCATTACTGAGAACTTTTGATTTAACTCAACTTTAGTCACTCATTTGTTTAGTTCTGCATCTCAATTTGGTCAACAATGCATATTGACTTAAAAATCAAAAACATTATTAAATGAGCTGCAGCTGAAATTAATGAAATAATTGAATTTTATGTAGTGTAAATTTACAGCTCTAGGAAAGTCCTACAGTCTAACTGCTGCTCATCAAGTGTAAGGAGATCATGAGTTTAAATCCTAGAAAGAAATAAGACATCCTCTGGAAATATAATTGCATGGGTGGGACATTCATCCTTCTTCCTTATGATAGTGTGTGTGTGTGTGTGTGTGTGTGTGTGTGTGTGTGTGTGTGTGTGTGTGTGTGTGTGTGTGTGTGTGTGTGCATGATATCAGACATAATTGAACTTGCATTTAATGTTGTAGAAAAGAAATAGTAGATCAGTGGCGAGGTCACATTTATTTTTGTTGACTTACATGTTTGACTGAGTTTCCCACTCGCATCGATCTCAGCCCACAAACACACCCACAACAAACCAGCAACTCTTATTTAGTGTTCACCCATATGAATATCAAATATCAAATCCTGTATAGCTTAAAACTAAATACCAGTTCTGCACTCATGTACACTTTATGATGTTCAAATGTTTTTTCACCCCCTTCTAATAAATGCATTCAGCCACTTTAAGCTGCACCATTTGCTGACACAGATGTGAAAATACTAGGGCTTGATGATATAGACTATAAATCATATGTCAATATATTTACAATATATGATGGGAAAATAAAAAAAATTAGGACACTCCATGAAATCCTTCTTCCGCCTGATTTATAATGTTTTAACATATTTAAATTTGATCTTCATTTATTTTTTTATACACACTAAGCCTTGTGCCCTCTCCATATTGTGGTTATGACAGCATGAGGGAAGCAGAGTAGATGAGGGCCTGAAAGAAGGGGTCAGAGGTTAAAAATTAAAGACTAAATTTTAAAACTTTAAATGATATTGCCTCAGCCCATCTTGCTTTATTTATATCCTGATATTGATATAAATATCAATGTATCGTCCAGCCTCAGGAAAATACACACAGTTTGTAAAGAAGTATTGCCAATAGAATAGGACTCTCTGGAGCAGATAAACATGATTCTATTAGCACTGTGCCTAATGCCAAGTGTGGGCCAGGGGGTATAAAGCTCCCCATTTCTGAGCTGTGCTAGATTGGAACTGTGTTCTTTGGAATGGGTAGGGGAGGTAAGGATGAGGTGAGGTGGCGATCATCAAATATTCTGACATCATTAACACTGTTCCTCACATCAGTGCTCCGTAATCTAGTAAAAGACCTTCCCTGGACAGTTGAGATAGTTATTCCAACAAAAACAAGATAACTTTTTTTTCTAAATTAAAAACAAAAACAAAAAAAACAAAAAACAATGAATGAGCAGGTGTCCCAATTTTTTTGTCCATGAAGTGTGTATTACAAATGTTTAGATAAGTGTGTAAGTCCAGTTGATTAGAATATTGTGCAGTACGGTAAATGTACCTGCTGCTCCTCAGATGCACTTATGAAGACCTGAAAGTGTTTTGCTGTATTGATTTTCAACAGTAACTAATGTGCTTGCAGAGTATTCGGAATCAGAATGGCTGTATGAAGGAAAAGTATGGACTGACTACTGAGATTGGGGGACTCAAAGAGAATGTGAAGAAAAACCGCTACAAGGATGTTCTGCCCTGTGAGTATGATCAAACTTTTTTTCTATAGTCTTAAGTATATGTTGTCATCATCACAGTTAGACCCTTTGAGGTAAGATGCTGTGGAAAATAAGACCTGTTTCAAAAGTCGTAAGTCATGTTGTCTCACTGGTACATGGAATTATGTTCTTGATATACGTGAATGATGAAATCAGATACATCTAGTATCTGGAAACAGATAATCTCTGGTATTCTACAGGGTTCTGTTCTACATTTATTGACACTATTATCCAGAGTGTTTAACATTTGAATTGTGTTACACTGGTAGAAGAATGTAGTGTTGGAGTCTTGCCCAATGACTCTTATTGGTGCAAAGTGGTGTTTTTCTAGGAAATCAAACCCTAGGTTGCCATGGGTGGGTGATTTTTATCCACTAATCCATCTCACAGTTTCCCCATAAATGGAATAAAAATAATAAAAAAAAACACTCATGTGTCACAGATGAAGCTAATCACATCAGTTACATCATAATGAATGTTGTATCAGTTTAGTAATACAGTTTGCTGATACAGTGATATGTAACACTATCCCTATTAAACAACGTCTCTTTCTTCTCAGATGATCAGACCCGTGTCTACTTGAGCCCTACAGTGCCTGACTATAGTTCTGATTACATTAATGCCAATTTTATTAAGGTAAGGACTCTTACAAACTAGTCAGAATGATAATCATTGCAGAAACATAAACACATTAATGCTGCATTGACATTAATTTCCCATAAGATTAAAAGCACTTGTAGTGAATAATATAGAAGGTATATATTATTCTACTGGTGCACAGTCAGTTGAAGTTGATGTGTTGGAAGCAGGAAAATGGGTCGGTGTAAGAATCTGAGACACTTTGACAAAAGTTGTGATGGCATGACAGCTGGGCCAGAACACTTGTAAGGTGTTCCTGGTTTACAATGGACAGTATCTACCAAAATTGCTCCAAAGAAGTACAAACAATGGTCCAGTGACAGGGTCATGGGCACCCATCGGAACAAACTGCTGGCTGTGACTTGAGGAGTCCTACCTCAACATGTCAATGCTGTTTCAGCAGCATGAGGGGGATCTAAACAATATCAGACTCTAATGTTATGGAAATTCATAAACAGCACGTCTAGTAAAGCTGAAGTGGCTTTGTCAAATAATATGCTGTGGATGCTCATATTATTTAATAACACAAAACACAAAGAGACATACATTAGATACTGTCTGTATGTAGGTGTGTATGTATTTACATGTGAATGTATTGATAAAACACCTTGTGCTCTATTGTTATTGATCATGTTGTTGAAATGGTCCTTTATTCCACTAGGGGGCAGCTGAGAGTAAGACATACATTGCCACTCAAGGCCCACTCAGCAGCACAGTGGTGGATTTCTGGCGTATGATTTGGCAATATAACATTCAGGTATAACATGAGACAGATGAAGAAGATGATGAACAAAGCCGATACATTGAACTGTCTTAGGCAGCCTTAAAAACTGAGTAGAACTGCTTATCTCAGCAGAGAGTTCTTTCTAGTCTGTAAAACAAAAGTATACCATTAGACTAAATGGACAAAATCACAGTGCACTGTCTATTTTATGTGTGATATCTTCTGATGTGTTTTTGATTATATAAGAAAACTGTTCAGCATCAGCACAGTAATGCTTGTAGTCTTTAAATAATGTAGAAATGGTTGTTTGATTTTTTGCATCTTCAAGAGTGTATCTTGTGTTTGTAGGTCATAGTCATGGCCTGTAAGGAGATAGAGATGGGGAAGGTAATACTGCTGTTCTGTCCTTATAAAAGCATTTTCTGAGATTTACCCCTTAGTAAGCAGTCTTATTAGTAAGCTATTGATATGGCCTGTATTGATAGGGCTCAGTGGATTTAGTGGCTCAGTGGTCTAGCACTATAGCAGGAGTCTGAGAGCAAAATTCACCATGCTCTCTCTGGGTGGATAGATGGGGATTGTGGTAAAATTTAAATAAGCAATGTTTACAGGGGGACAGTATATAAAGGCACATATTGCAGCTTGTACATATATTCAGCAACAGAGGTGTAGCGAATGTACAGTATGTGCTAAAAGAGTAAAATAATAAGTAAACCAGTATCTATTAAACATCATTGAAAGTTGAAGACTGGACTTTAGAAAGCAAATAAAAACAATCAAAGAGCATTGTGAGATTGTGACTGAGCATTTGGTAAGGCCACTGGTTTTAGTCTGTGCTGGACATACTTGAGGCAGTTTATACATCCCAGTTCCAGTGAAGTTTGGATGTTTAAACATACATTAAAAACAAGTAAAAACAAAATACAATGATTTGCAAATCCTTTTCAACCTATATTCAATTAAATGCACTACAAAGACAAGATTTTTATTAAAATTTTTATTAAATTTGGGACTGGGGCAACAAAAGACTTGGAAAGTTGAGGAATGCTCAAAAAACATCTGTTTAGAACATTCCACAGGTGAACAGGTATCATTATTGGGTATAAAGGGAGTATCCCCAAAAGGCTCAGTCATTCACAAGCAAGGATGGGGCGAGGTTCACCACTTTGTGAACAAATACATGAGAAAATATGTTAAGAACAAGTTAAGAACGATGTCTTTCAATGTGCAATTGCATAATATCATCAAAAAACTCAGAGAATCTGGAGAAATCTCTGTTAGTAAGCAGCAAGGCCTGCGACCTTTGATCCCTCAGATGGCACAGCATTAAGAACAGATATTATTAACACGTGGGCTCAGGAACACTTCAGAAAACCATTGTCAGCAACACAGTTTGTCGCTCCATCTACGAGTCAAAACTCTACAATGCAAAGCGAAAGCCATATATCAACAACACCCAGAAATGCCTCCGGCTACTCTGGGCCCCAGCTCATTTGCGATGGACTGATGCAAAGTGGGAAAGTGTCCTATGCTCTGACGAGTCCACATTTCACATTGTTTTTGGAAATCATGAACGTCATATCCTCAGGGCCACAGAGGAAAAGGACTGTCCAGATTGTTATCAGTGTAAAGTTTAAAAGCCAGTATCTCTGATGGTATGGGGGTGTTTTTGCCCATGGCATTGGTACCTTGCACATCTGTCAAGGCACCATTAATCCTGAAATGTAAATACAGGTTTTGGAGCAAAATATGCTGCAACAAAGGAAACGCCAGTCTGTTGAGCAACTGAAGTTGTACATCATGGAAACAATTCCATCTACAAAGCTTCAACAAACGGTGTCCTCAGTTCCCAAACACTTATTGAGTGTTGTTAAAAGGAAAGGTGATGTAACACAGTGGTAAACATGCCCCTGTCCCAACTTTTTTGGAATGTATTGAAGGTATCAAATTCAAAATGAGTGAATATCTGCAAAAAACAATAAAATTTATCCATTTGAACATTAAATATCTTGTCTTTGTACTGAATTCAATTCAATATAGGTTGAAAAGAAATTGAAAATCATCATATTCTCTTTATTTATGTTTCACACAACATGCCAACTTCATTGGAATTGGGGTGGTAGTTAGTTACTTTATTTAACTGAAACTTTTCTGTTACAGTAGCAAGAACATTTATTTTCAATCAAGCAAAACAGCTGTTAGACAGCACTGAGCATTCTGATGGATTGTAATGCATCTGTATTATGCAGCACTTAAGAAACACACAATCTAGCATGAAAATGACACAGTATTCACTAATTAACAGACTTTAAAAAGCTTAACTACAGATATGGGCAAGATTACATTGATAAATGGTTCTGAAGGATGGTGTCGGTTATTTTTTGGTTTATTTCCCAGACCATGCCATTATAGGTGGCACTTCCAATTTTGGCTGAAATAATGCAAGTTACACATTTCATGTAACTATCTACCAGTTTCTGATATCAACTAGAAGAACGTTTTTCTACTCCTCCATGCAGAAATCCCGCAGCTGTGTGATGTTTAGGATGTTTTTAGTCCTAATCTCCCATCTCTCGATATTGATATATAGTTCAAAGGAAAATCAAATGTTTAAATATGTTAAAAACACTAATGTTTTAACAGGATGTTCTAATGAATGTATGTTCTTATATGAGGAACACACAGAGAACAACACAGTTTAAAAGAAAATAATAGCTGCTGTCTTTAAATAATATGGCCTGATTCACTAAATATATAATATATGGTTCACTGACTCATTATTCTTATTATATCATAATGTTATATTACTGTTCCCACATTTTCCTTCCCTTTCTGCAGAAAAAATGTGAGGTCTATTGGGGTTCTTTAACAGAACCGTCCACCTTTGGCCCCTTCACGGTCTCAATAGTAAGCATCTACTAACCACTCATTACAAGTAAATCCAGTTTGTTATTTTGTTAGAACTGAATGCTGTATATTGTATTTCAAAAGCTCAATATCTAAGCTGTGAAAGTGATGAACGTTTTATTGTGTTGAGAGATTTCCCTCCTAATATTGACCAAACATGTGCAAAGGAAGTGCTGTTGCTAAAAGTCTTCTGTATGTTGTCATTGTTCTGGCAGGTCGAAGAGTCATGCCCAAATGAGGAAGTGATAGTACGAACGTTGGCAGTGCAATACTGTGATGTACGTGTGTCCTACTGTTCCACGCTTGCTTTAGACATTGGTGCAAATTCAGAATGTGATGTACTGTATTAAAAGGGAATATGGAGTAACAGGCAATATCAGATGCTTTTGTGCTTCATGAATTAAAACAGGCATATTAGTTCAAGTGTGACCCTTTATTGACCCTTTCAATCTGAGGTTCTGTATGTGGGTCCACACTTCACTTCCTCAGGTTCATATTGACATATTAATATCAGATTAACAAGCATACACATTGGGATTAAGACAAAGTAGGGGAAGATCATTGAGTACTGATAGCATGTCCTTGTGGTGAATCTTCAGCCTGCTAAATGTGAGGGAGAGTGAATGAGTGTGTGACAGATCCAAGCTAGATCCTGGTTTGCATCTAAAAATGATATAGTTTTATATTGAACTTTATATTTTTTTCTATTTTTCTATCTGTGCTTTTTGTAGTTTAAAATATAAATAAGGGGGAAAATGATATGTTTTAATGGAAGTCCAAACATGGAAAATGGAAATATTGTTGCTCTTTATTTCCCACCCCTGCTTATTTCTGTACTGCCATAATGAATTTTGTTTATGACTGAACTCAATACAGAATGACCTTCCATTTAAAATGTTCTTTTGTGTGCAGGAAACCCGCTCTGTGTCCCACTTCCAGTACACAGCATGGCCAGATCACGGAATTCCATATATGCCGGATGGCATTTTGGGAATGATGGAATTGGTCAATATTAGACAGGGTTACCACACAGGACCTATGCTTATCCATTGCAGGTCTTTATCACACACACACACACACACACACACACACACACACACACACACACACACACACACACACACTAATCACATCATCAACAGCTTTCTCACTCACACACTTCAAAACTGGCCGTCCTCACCATGACTAACCGACTGTTTTTCACCACCTCTGACAAATGACCCATCTGCCCATGAAAATTCATCAGAGTGAGACGCTCTCTGTACCTCCCCAGCCCCATGCATTTTAATCCCAGCATTTGAATGAAGCGAGACATGTTAAATATTCAGCACCTGATGTAGCGCCGCAACAGCCAGTTAACTCACAGACTTCTGCACAAATTCACTCATTACCCTCACACTATAATGTATGGGAGAAGCTCTGTCCGACAATATGGACCACGCTTCCTTGCTGACCTCCGCAGCAGCAGGAGTAGACTTGATTGTGTTGAATGATTGAGGTTGATTGCCTGTGCTTCTTTGCTATTGCAGTGCTGGCTGTGGAAGGACAGGGGTGATCTGTGCCATTGACTACATTAATGACCTACTGAATAAAGAGGTATGGAAAGAAATAAACGATTTATGATATTGTATAGATGTGTCCATTCTATTGTCATCATATGATTACTAGTGAGTTTCATACTTTAAAGGCACCTTACAATGCCCACAAGTTGTTTTTTGATGTATAAATAGTAAGAATGGGAGGGGGGGTGTAAAATGATCAGATGCTGACTTACTGCTCTGGCATTTGCCAGAATGAAACAATAAAAGGTTGAAAAAATAGCTGGTGTTTGACACAGTGATGGATCACAGTCTTCCATTGCTTAAATCTTACTGGATAGTGTTGCTGTCCTCTCTGTGTCCTCTCAGCACGGTATACAGATAGCTAGCTTAAAAGATTGTAGTGAGTTGGCTTTGATAGCTTTAAGCCTAGGACCCTTGTGCTTCACTGGCTTCCTCCCATTTGCCCTTCTCCAGTCTTTTAGGCTTTTAACCTTTTTATCAGCTCCCCTGGCTTCCAAATTTTACAATTACCAACTGGGAAGCCTCCTTGTTCAACTAAGTTTTAACCTTTAGACTTTGCAGCCTTCCACATTCTCACAGAATAGTTGCTGCGATTAGCTTCAAAAGACTTTCTGGAGATGGTGTATGTACATTTTGGGGGTGTAAACATAATGAGTCTTTTAGTCACTTTAAAGTTTTTGGAATTGTTTTGATTTACAATGTGTACAGTGTTACCAATATTGAGGAGAAATGTGTTGCATTTATGTAATTTTACATATTTTTGTTTTACAGAATATTGGAGAAGATTTCAGCATTATGGACATAGTTCTGGACCTGAGGAGACAAAGAGCATCAGCTGTTCAGACTAAGGTAGATGGAATGTGGTATTTAATAACAATTTAATAATAAAATCTTAACAATAATAATAACCACTTATTTATTATTGTTATTATTATTATTATTATTATTATTATTATTATTATTATTATTATTATTATTGTTGTTGTTATTATTATTATTATTATTATTATTATTATTATTATTATTATTATTATTATTATTATTATTATGTTAAGGAGTTTTCTTTTTCACCCCTGACTTAATATTGTTCAAGATGTAGTCCTGAATCAAATAGCAATAGCAAATAGAGTTTAGCTGTAGACTGCATAATGATTGTAACTTGATTTTTATCAATTTTAACTGTTTGAGTGCTGTAGCGCCTTTAAAGGCAGTATGGACAAAGAATTGCAGATCTCGTCAGAGTCTTAAGTCTTACACATTGTGAATTGATGAGACTAACTCCTGGTAAGAGCAATTTAGAATAGAATGGCCAAGACTGCAAGGATTGAATTATATGGATATTGTGTTCAATAAAAAATGTAGACCAAATCAGGGACTTGTATGAAAGACATCATTTCCATTAAGCATAAAATAAGCATGTAAAGTTTGCCTTTTTCAGCTCAGATGGTAATGATCTTTGTGTGTCCTTTTAGGAGCAATATGAGTTTGTGTTTCACACTGTGGCTCAGATGTTTGAAAAGGTCTTAGGAGAACCTTCATACATTAATCAAAAGCAGACCAAGGTAGGTTTTAAAAAATACATTTAGCAAGTACTTTATTATGTACACTGACACATTACTTAATCATCAATTTATTGTGGTATTATTACAACATGTGGGATGTGCAGTTCTTCACAGAAACTCGCGTACATATGTACCAACAGTTTTAAGGTAATGTTCACTTCATCCATTAGAATGGATAAAATGTGAACTCATCCACATGTGTGCAGATAACACCTTTAAGCTGTATTTACAGCTGTAGTGGGCATTATGCTCACTTCTTGGGGAATTTGACAACAGACTTTGTGAGGTGTTAGCGCCCCCTGTTGTGCTGGCAGGCTCAAATGGTGGTGGGATTTTCAAAAACACTGGATATAGAACTGATTTCGATGAACTTGGCAATGAGTTCAGTAGGTTACCCGATTATCTGAGTGCAGTAGAATAACTTTGGAATTTTTGCAATCATGTCAGAAAGGAATGTTTCTAATATGAAATCCATGCCATGAAGAACTGAGGCTATTTTTAGAGCAAAAGGAAGCGTTACCCAGTATTAGTGTAGTGTTCTTAATAAAGGGTTTGGATTGTGTATATTGCTTAATGAAGAAACACTGTATATCCCTAATATGGAGTTGTCAGTTTACTTGACAGTAATAGTATATGTCCAAATGATTGTTGACAGCCCTTCTAATGAAAACATTCACTTACATTTAGTTGCATTCCATTACTGACACACATGTGCAAATGCACACACACAGCTTGTGTAGTCCCTGTAAAGAAGTATTACCTATAGAATAGGATGCTCTTGAGCAGATAAACATCATAACCCCCCAGCATTGAGCTGTGGAGCAGTGGAACGGTGTTTCTGGAATGAGGGTTCTTCATTCAAACCTTTGGGATGAACTGGGGAGTTAGGGATGGATGGGAAGGGTGGAGATAATCCAGCATGCTGGCCTTATGCTTATGCTCTTGTATTTAGTGCATTTAAATCTATACACCAGTGCTCCAAATTCTAGTATAAAGCCTTCGCTGAACAGTGAGAAAAAAAATGATTTTGGAAGAAACAATGACTGAACAGATGTCATAATATTTTTGTCTATACACTGTATGCATTTCCTGAAATATAACAAAGCTAGAAAGCTGTGGAACTCAGTGGAAAGTGCTGAGTTAATCCAAGCTGGATGCTTTTCTATATATCAGGTCATGCTTAGGGGCAGCCTACTTTGTAACTGGAATGTTGCTGGTTTGATTCCCTGAACTGGCAGGACATGGCTGAAGTGCCCTTGAGCAAGGCACTTAACTCCCCAAATGGTTTGTGAAGGATGTGTGCTCACTGCCCCCTAGTGTGCGTGTGTATTTATGTGTGCAGAGGACAGATTTCCCTGTGTGCAAGCACAGTAGTCCTATATGCATGTTTATGTTTATAATTTTATAATGGAAAGCCCTCCTGTTGGCCACAATGGGTGATAGACATTGAAATTGGAGATAAATTGTGAAAAGACTTGGCAGTAAGGTCTGTAAGTGCCTTGATCAAACTCTAGATGGTAAGTGTTTTAAGAAAACAGCATTCTTATATCTCAGTTTAGTGATTTTGTTGTTATTCCAGTTCAGTGGAATCTATATTTGAGTCAAGATGACACTGAGTGTGGTGGAGTGCAGATTTTCAGTTAGAATTTAACCCCATATAATACATAAAACAACTTATCGTCTCATTCTTTCATTTCAGTCAGATATTAGGAAGTTGGGTTAAAGATTAATGACTTCATGAAATACATTAAATGTTTTATTTTCTTCACCGTAAACACTTGTGAGCTTTTACGGAGTCCTATTTCTCAGATTATTGTTTCAGTACCAAATATGATTAACTGTCTGCCTTCACATTACTTCCTGAACATCTTTTGCTGTGAGTGTTTAAATAAAACCAACTGCAGCAGGAAACATGATTACTGTGTGCTTCCTCTATGCAAATACTGGAGCAGCAGTCTGAGCAACAGACTGCTCCTCACCCTTCTGCTTCAGGCTTTGGTGCCACTGACGAGCTGCCACTACTCCACTATTTCTGTCATATTTTGTCTGTAAGTTTCAGGGATCTCCATCTCTCTACACCAATGTGGTTCCCCCAAAGCCAGCACTGAGGTCCGTCTCCATCGGTGGCAGCAGATTTGACCCAACAACAAGGTAATAACACACACACACACACACACACACACACAGCATGCTGGTCTGTTTGCATTTGTGTCTGTGATTAAGAATCACAGGAAAAAACAAGCAAGCAGCCAGTTTAACGAAAGTGCATGCTACAAAACATCCAGTAAAAGGATTAAACAGCCGAGATTAGGACCACAAAGCTGTATCTGCTTCTCCAGGGACAGAATTCAGACTTAATCTTCTGCTGATAACATTAACTATCTTCCACGTCTCATCACTTTTCTACACTGTTAAATATAAAGGGACTTGAAATAGTTATTTGAGTGATTCCATAGAAGAACCACTTTTGGTTTCATAAAGAACCACGTATACAGCATTGAGAGAACTGTCACTTGCTATAAACACTTGAATCTTTTGACATGGGCCCTATTCACTGACCATTCTTAAGAGGAAATTCCTTCTTTAAACCCACAGGAGTTCTGACATCCAGCAATGTTTGCTTATTTAGGATTTGTTTAATTACAAGGACAATAGGACCCATCATTGTAAGAGCAGAGTTGTGAATAGAGCTGAAGACTTTATTTTGGACTTAATGCAGAAATAAAGATGGTTTTAAAGGGACCAAAGTGGTTCTTCTGTGGTATCTCTCAATTCACCCCTTAATACTAGACATTTACATGATGTTGAGCAGGATTGTAGAACAGTAGGGACATGTTTAAAAATGTAAAAATCCGAAAAGCTAAAATTCTTTATTTTATACAAGGCTTGAAAATGAGCTATATGGGGTAAACAGTTGATCAAATCAAGCAATAAGTAAAACTGATCGGTAGATGATTGGATTCTAATGTCCAGTCCTATGTTCTGTGTGTTACTATGCAAAAAGCTGCTATACACTGGATATTTTTATAGGCTCTTTAATTGACTTTTCATGATACATAGCAATGTAATCATACCCTTTTAAATGGCAATGGCCTTTTGACCATTAATAATATTCACAGAACAGGAACCGGAATATATATTTTTAAAATATTATAAACAAATAAATCATAAATAAAATGAAAATGCTGTTTTTAAACAAATTCTCGTTCACACGAATGCTCTCCATGCTAAAAAAAAAAACATAAGGGGCAAAATTAGCATGTGCAAAAGTTAATATTATTTTGATTTTAATTTTTCTAAAGCTGCTCTGCGACTACATATGTTGTAAAAAGCACTATGCAAAAGTTTGATTGATTTTACGATATCATCATATTTTGTAAAAGTCAATAACATAAGGTCTAGTAGGACCATATTTAAAAATTAAATTAAAAGAAATGAAAAGCTATCAGCATTTTTTTTTTTTTTATACGAGGCAATAGATCACTGACAATAGATGATTGGACTGATTTCCAGTCATCTATTACCACACGTTACTACTTAAATTAATGAACCAACAAAAATTCCTCAAGGATCTCATACTTAAAACAGGTTATGCAGTTTATGAAGCTGCTGTACACTAGACGTTGACAATAGGCTCTTTAACTGGATTTTATGATACATAAAGTTACTCGTTGTCTTCTGTTACTAGTTCTGTCTGTCAGAAGCAAAATATAAGTTCATAAGATTTCAGATTTTAAAGCAATCATACAGTGATATATTGCACACCCCTAAATTTGGACTCTACAGCAAAATTTGCTTTTTGATTTTGATTTGCCACCGACATTACAGCCCTGTTCATTTTTTTCACAATTGAAATTGCCAGTTTACATTATGTCACCATTTCATAATGAATGGACCTATAGAAATGCTCCAAAAAATTACATTATTAAGTTGTTTTTTTCCTTCCTAATGTAAAATTATAGTACTATATATAAGCATGAGGATTTTGGCTTCATTGATTTACATTCATCTGAATGTAATCCATCAGGTTACTTATGCTGCCTTTATGTGCCAGTCGGAAGTTCCTGCTTCCCACTTGTCAAGTCTTAATTATGAGCATGTCACGTTCAGGTGCTTTGATGTTGCAGGAACTTGGAAAATGACACAAGATTCATTCTCACCTACTTCCATGTTAAAGGTCACTTCAACTGGCTATCAAAATTATCTCCACTAGATTATCTTCCACTAGAAATTACTACTTGAAGCTGTTCTTGTTATTTAGGATATGTCTAGGATATTTGCCATAATTCAGATTAAAGCGGCATTGATATGTAACTGCAAGCTCATTATTCAGCAACTACTGTGAAACTAATACTCTATGCGAGTTATGTGTGAGAAAGCAAATTAAATGCATGGAACCACATACACACCCCCACAGTTGAAGGTGTTAGTCTTTATAAATAGGCATTAGGTGTTTTACCAGCTGCTGATGTGTTTCAACCTACCCAAATCCCAGTGCAATTCGGTGTACATGACTCAGACAGGATATTATTCACACCCCGAAATAAATGCTCCAGAATTACTCCAAATGAAATCATTTTTACATTGACTTCTTTTGAAAGTTAATAGAATGCCATGATATGCCATTTTGGAGATACAAGGGTTTCACCTGACAGCAATGTTATGCCCAAAACATACATTGCCAGGAACTCTTGACATAAACACATATTTTCATGTCAGTTCACTTTGAAATTGTTTCTTCATATTTGGGTCAGTGGGCCTGATATGCTAAGAGAGAACAGAGAACAGCAGGGCTTATTTCCTGCTTTGCAGTTGCTAGACTTGCTAAAATGCATAATCTGGCAAGTCTAAAAGCAGCTATTTTTGACAGTTTCATTTCCAGAAAAAGTCAGAAGAGTTCTCTATTTGTGCACATGTGCAGGTTCAAGAAATGATTTTCATGAGAATATGATGCAGTCAGAGTGAAAGTGCGCACACATTGAAAAGCAAGGTGAATAACATTGATTTATCTCAGTGCAGTGACACCTGTCAATGGGTGAGATCTACATTTTAGGCATCAAGTGACAATTCTTGAATTTATTCATTCATTTAGACCTGGTTACTTCATCATTCTTGAGTTTCAGGAGGATATATGCATAAGGCCAAACCACATAAATATGCAATTGTAAATGCACCCAACATGCATCACTTCAACAATCAAAAAATCCTCCCAGTACAATCAAAATTTCACACAATACAACCAAAACCCTTCTTCATGCCTTTAGTTACTTTTTTTTAATCCTAATTTTCCCACCAATTTGGAAGTGCCAGTTACCCAACAAACCCTTTAGGACTCTTCCCCTATCACATAAAATGCTCCCAACACTAGGAGGGTGAAGACAAGCACATGCCTCCTCTGATACATGTGAAGCCAGCCACCACCTCTTTTCAAACTGCAGCTGTTGCATCAGTGCCTGGCAACCAACGCTCTTTGAGGAAAGTGGTGGGTCCCCAGGTCTGATACAACAGCTAACAGATGCTGTTCCGATCAGCATCGCATTGGGGGCCATCTACCACCCAGAGAAAGCATGGCCAGTTTTGCTATCTCATTATCCATCTGCCAATGGCAAGCGGCATGACACGGCATTCAAACCTGCAGTCCTCTAGTGTCTGTACAATAGCAAAGTACATTTCATTACTTCCCATCTCTGACGGCAGAGGTCAGTCCATGTGTTGACATGCCTGCACTTTTGGAAGCAGGATATGGTCCAATAAAATATTAGAAAGATGGATTTAACATTGTGGCTGAGGGGTGTCTATAAAATATATCTGCTTATAGTGACCAACTGAACATTTTAATTAGCTAAGCAAACATATTGAGTGTTATATTTAACATCGTGTAAGGCATGGATAACAAACAGACAGCAGACAGACAGAGTAAGTTTCTCAGAGTGAGATACTGGGGAATCCAGAGTATAATTAAAGTGGTGTAGGTGAGAAAACCACAGCGGTCTGGTGAAAATACTGCCCACACAGCTTTACCTAAGTCCATATCTACTCAGTTCACTTCAGCATTAAACATTAGGACTGACTAATACATTGTTTAGTTTCCCATAATTTAATTTAGAAATTCCTGCTGATTATGTAGCCACTCCATTAGAATACATTTCTTGTGAAGTGAACTAATTAAAAATAAGAACACTTTACACTATATTGCAAAATATATGACGCTCTTATCCAGAGTGACCGAAATTTGAATCATGTTTCACAGGTACATAGGGATGTAGTATTTAGCCAAAGGAAACCTGCTGGTGTAGTGTAGTGAGCTTGTCCAGCCAGGGAACAGAATTCTGCTCTACTGCATGGAAAGAGGTGTTACTCACTACACTAACCACTTTTTGGAGTCCCACAAGGATTTGTTCTAGGGCTTGAGTAATGTTCTTATACAGAGCGACTGACATTTGAATCATGTCACATAGGTAGGAGAATGTAGTGTTAGAATCTGTGCCTAGGGGCTCTTATTGGTGTAGAGTGATGTGTTTGTCCAGCTGGAAAATCAGACCCTAGTTTACGACAGGAAAGTCAGCATTATTACCCAGAATGCAACAGTGAGGCCAAGGCAAGCTGTTGGCATATGCAACTTCCTTTTACAAAATACATAATTATATAATCTAAAATTACTAGGCTAATTTATAAACATCAATATCAGCATTGACCTCCAGTTTTCCTATCAGCAACCCCCATACTGGTATTAATGGACATATAGTGAATCTGTGTCCACTGTTAATTCCAGCTCCACCTCTGTGTTTCTGTCTGTGTAGAAAACCACCTCCTCTCCGGCCCAGATCTTCTCATCCTCCTCCGTCCAGCAGAATGAATGACACATATGCAGTGGTCAACAAGACAAAGCAGCACTCTGCTTCACCTACAGTCCACCACTATGACAATTTAGAGTCAGAGAGCCAGAGGAGTCCCAACAATGCTCTGTACAGCACTGTGAAGCCAAAGAACAGGGCCACTGGGACCGTGCCTGTTCATGACAGAACAGTGAACCAGAGGAGGTCAAATGTGCCATCAGAGGTGGAGCACAGTGGATATGAACCGTTACCCGGTGAGGGGCATGTCTTTTTTCTTTTTTTTTTATCACTACCTCTTTTACTTCTTTATGTTCTGCATGCCCTGTTTACATTACAGAAATATTTACATCAACATAGCAGCAAGTGTACCTTCAGAATTATGTTGATGCTCCACTGACTCCACTGTAATAGAGAGAATGCAGTCATTGCCACTCTTTGCACAGAACATCTCACTAGAATGGCGTAATGCTGTGTAACCCAAGTTGTGTTTTGTAAAATCCTATAATATTACTCTAGCACATCAGTCCACATCTTTTAGATTGTTAATAAATGCTTAAAGCATGATTTTTATTTATAAGAGTCATGTAAGAGTTACATTACCCAACTGTAGGGGGCGCCCAGGAGCAAAGAAATACCAATTCACAAATAATGCTGCTTTAATTGTAATATCATACTTTAAATTACATAGACATATAGTATATGTTTTCTGCAAAGAGTGTAAAGTCAAATAATTTATTGTTAATTATTAAATTTTGCTGAGTTACATTTTAATCATGTTCAATCACATGCTCCTAAAAATAAAGGTTCTGTGAATGATGCCAGAACACAACCATTTTAAGGGGTTCTCCCACCATAATACAACCAGTGTGATGCAGAAACAACACTACAGAAAATGTAGTGTTGTTACTCACTATAATGACCAACCTGTACTTCTACACAGAAAAACATAAAGTTGGCATTGAAAGATTAGAATCTGCTCACAGATCAAAAATCATTCATACAATAAACAACAGCAACCTATTAATGCTTCAGAGTGTTAACATACCAAACAATAGAGGAAGTCTCTGCTTACTCAGTGGAAATAAAATGACTATAAATAAGCAACTGGTCCTGTATCACGCGTAGAGTTGGGTTTGAATTTAACCCTTGATGTATTTGTCTGACTCCAGTTTATGTTATTCTCAGGTTAAAATGGCCTGTAACAGTAAGAGTTAATGGCACACTGGTGATTTTGCTGTGTTTGCTCTGAAGGAAAAACCATGTGGAGAAATGTGTGTCTCCCTGGTGCTGCTTTGAAACTTTTGTTGGAGCTGTTTTTATTCCCTGCCCAATTTTCTTACTTTTCTATTTGAATTCCTTTCCTCCCTTTCATGTGATCATCGGAGTACACAGAGCAGCAGGGTTTGATGTTTATTCTTTCTCAGTGTGAAAGGGTTTAATTACATCTCTGAAGGAATGCTGGCCAGGAAACAGACACAACTTTCTGTCCAGGTATTAAAAGAGACAGAGAGAGCAGTAGTAATGAGAACGAAACAGCATCATGCTTTTAGTGTGAGAAACAGAAATAAAGGATAGTAGTAGTTGTTTTTCTTCCAGTTAAACTCTTAGATGTCAAGAATTCATGCTTTCTTTGCACTGTAGTATTAAAATGATGTAGAAAACAAAAACAAAAAAAACAATTATATATTTAATGTAATATTCTATTATTAATTTTAACTATATTTATTTTGATTAGCATTCAAATCTGTTCTTGCACATTTTCGGTTGTTTTGATGTCCAGATCTACACTATATGTCCAAATGTTTGTTGACACCCCTTATAATTAATACATTCAGCTTTTTATGTTATGCCCATTGCAGACACAGATGTGTAAATGCACCCACACAGGTTGTCTAGTCCCTGAAGAGAAGTATTGCCAACAGACTACTTCTGCAGCTCTCTGCAGCAGTTAAATATAAACCTGTTGGCACCAAGTCTAATGGGAAAATACGTCCCCTAGCATGGAGTTGTGGAGTAGTGGAACTATGCTCTATGATGGTACTCCATCCAGTACGGAGGTGGCATGGTGATCATCCTGCATCTTGACTTCACTAATGCTTAGTTGCTGAATGCAATCAAATTCTCATAGAATCTGGACAGTAGGGCTGCACAATATTGGAAAAACCTGGCATTGCATGATTTCATTGTTTGGTTATATATATTGCAATATTAAAAGATTAAAAGGCCCTATGATTTCCGCAATGATGCCCATTAGTAACATTTGAGTAAGCAGAGAAGACAAAGACAGACAGGGAAGGCGGAAGTACTTGCAGGACAGAAATACACACACCAGGGACACAATGATGAAACAAGAATTACAAAAGAGACACAGCTGGGAAAGGGTGGAGCTAGGGCGGAGACAGGAGCGAAGACAAAAACAAAGACAAGCCCAGAAGACAGGAAAGTAACAGGACTGATATATGACATTATTTCATGATGCTTGTTTCCTTTAAGGAAAAAAACATTAACAAAAAAGAATGTGTGTGTGTGTGTGTGTGTGTGTGTGTGTGTGTGTGTGTGTGTGTGTGGGTGTGTGTGTGTGTGTGTGTATGTGTGTTTCCTGTATATCGTATATGTATCCTGTATTGGAGTAAATAGAGTAGATATATCATGAAAATGAGAACTGTGTGAATATTCCTTTTAAAATTAAAAAATATATAAAATTAAAAATGTATACAAGATATTACACCTCCTGTGATGTGACCATTTCATATACAGAATTATTGCAAATTGATATTAATGCTGAAACAATATATTGTGCAACCTTGTTGGACACTTGAGACGCTTTTTTAATGCCAATGATTTCAGACAAAAATATGAATGAGCAGGTGTCCCAATACTATATTTTTTATGCAATGTATTAACAGAGCCTACCATTTTTTTAATATCTCCAGCAGTAACTATAACTACTAAGAGTCAAACCTAAGAACCAGGAAAGCATTCCTACACCTAACGTATATTTTACAGTTGACAGTGTCCGTTGACACTGTTGCAAATTATGCAGGTGTGCAAATTATGCAGGGTTGTGTTCTTTATGGTTTACATGTAATACCACTGGTATATACAGCTGGCTTAAATATTAAGGTCTCAGGCTGATCTTTAGCTGCTGTCCTGTTTAATGTTTCCTTTGCTCCAGTGCATGTGATTCAGCTTAAAGGTGTGGTATAGTGCTGACTAAAATATCATGTGTTAGTCGTTATCCCAATGTTGGCCTTTGTAATACTAAAACCAACACATGTACTGTAATGCACTCCCTATTCCTAAATATTTTGTGTGTGGTGTGAGCATTTTGACCTAATCACAGACACTCCAGTTGAGTGCTTTGATTAATTAATTATTTTTCTCAAATTAATGTAGCCTAATTTATTTATCCATATTTTGTAAATGAGATAAAAACATTTGCCTTTGCTACTATAATTTTGAGGTCAAATTTTAACTATCAAAAAACTTTCCTCCCATCATTTACATGTGCTTTCTCTTTTTCTCCTAGTGGATTTCCGGACACGAGACTCTCAGGTAATGTGTACTCTCCCTCTATACAGTTAAAGGAATAGTTTGGTGAAAAAACAAACTTGATTGACCCATGACCCCTGAGGCAGTCGATTAGCCAGACTTAATAGATTTGCTCCAAACGTATAGAAAAGCTATATAAACAGATACAAAATTTGAGTTATTAGATAAGAATAGGCCTTATTTAAAGATTAATCTCAAATTAGAACTAGTTTATAGTAATTCCATGGAGCAGAATGCCAAGACCCTCCCCTTTGACCACTACCCAATGATGGAGCGAGAGGTTGCAGGCAGATTGGTGCAGTGTCTGCAGTGTTGCAGACTCTGAGCTTGTCTGATGTGGTGAAGACAGTTGCTGAGCCAAAAGTCTAGGCTCTAAATTTACTGGTCAGTCTACGTTCCAACCCTCAGGGCTGGAAGAGGTGGCTGGGGAGAAGGAAGTCTGGGTCTCTGCTTAGATTACTGACCCACAACCTGGACCCTGGATATGCAGTTGGTTGGATAGATGGATGGATGGATTGAGGGAGGGAGGGAAGGAGGGATGGACTTTACTATCACTGGTGCACACCGAGCAGACAAAGACAAAGGGAGGTGGACATACTTGCAGGATTTTGGAGGATTTACACATTTAAACAAAGAATAGAAAAACAAATGGAGAACACACACGCTGGCATAAACCAGGTAGCAAACAAACAAACAAGCGCATGGTAACATAAGAAGGGAATAACAAAGACTGACTGAAACAGAGGAACTTACATACAATACAATACAAGGACAACATGACAAACACCTGGGAACCCCATTCACCTCCTATATAAAGGGCTGAGGCTAAGTGTGCCTACCCTCAGTGTCCTTATTGAAGCTTTAAACATTTTCATTATGTACAGATCTCTAATTTCACCAGCAGTTTATCTAAGTACTATTTGACAAGCAGCATTTAATTCTCATCCAGCTTCTGCAGCCACCCACCAGCTCAGCCACAGCCTGTCAAATGGCTGTTCTATATTCATACAGTTCATGAAGTCAATCTGTGATACAGGGGTTTATCAGGAATCTCATCTGCACTCAATTTCATATGTGCATATTGTTTCACCATTTGTATTCACAATTTATCTGACAAATGAAGGATATTTCATAAAGAATCTCTGCTTCACTCAGTCTCATATACAGGTGAAGGTAATTGCTCAGATAACAGTGTGTTCCTCTAGTAAACTGTGTTTTTCAGACATCGCTGACTAAAATTCGCCTTGACATTTTCACAGTATGCCTCTATTTTGCACTTCTTGAAACATCCTGTGGTAGGAAGTTTAAAGCTGCTACTTGTTTGTCAAACTGAGCTGACAAAAATACAGAACAACCGAGTTGAACGTTTTTTAGAATAACCTTGCTTGCATCTATATTCACTGGCCATTTTTATCAGAAACCCCTGTAATATATAGTGAAGCCCCAGATTATTCATAGCCATGACAAATCTGGACATAAAGTTACCGCATTTTCTGGACTGTAAGCCGCTACTTGTTTCCCACGCTTTAAACCATGCAGCTTATAATGAGGTGCAGCTTTTTCTTCTTATATATGTTATTTTCCTTTTTTTTTTTTTTTTATTTTGCAGGTGTGGCTTATAGTCCAGAAAATACGGTACTTTTATTTAACCAACAATGTTTTTTTGACCTGAAAGGACACAAACGTCTCCCAAAAGATAATAAGACGATGTACAAGAGGTATCGCTGTGGAAAAAAAGCTTTTATTTACATGAACCAAATGTGGCATGTCCAAAATTATACATATCCTTTGAAAACGGTCAGAGTCTGAGGGAAAATCCAAAGTTCTATACTATTTCAAATAGTCCAAGCTGTCCTAAAGCATCATAATTACCCTGATTCATTTGGAAGAGCTGTTTTAATAAACACAACAGGTGAAAACAGTAGCCCTTTGCAGTTGGTTTGTGGACAGCCATGACTAAGACAAAGGACCTCACTAAGGACCTGCAGCTGCACATTGAAACTGCTCACAAGGGTTATAAGGCCATATATAAATGTTTTCAAGTTTCAGTGGCTTCAGTGTAAAAAAAAAAAAAAAAACATGTTCCAAAAAACTATCCAGTATCATAAAGAGAGAGGTCAAAAAGAATCCATCCAAGGCCATCCTGGTGAATCTGGGTTCTGCTGGTGGCAACAAGACAGTCCTGCAGACTGCTGGGTTCTATGAACACAGACCAAGGAGGACACGTCGCAAATGCTCATCTGGACACAGAAGACAACTTCTTGTCTTCTGTTTTATGGTCAGATAAAACAAAAATTAAATTGTTTGGTCAAAATGATATATCTTTCATTTGGCATTAAAAAGGAGAAGCCTTTAACCCTAAGAACACCATCCCCACTGTCAAATATGGTGATGGGAACCTAATGATTTGGGGGTGTTTTTCACCCCCATGAAAAAAGAGCAATACAGGAGTCAGAGGAAGAAGAGGCACGGAAAGAGGTGTCAGAGATGCAAAGGACCATGGTTGCAGCGCCACTGTTGTGTTTTGAAACCTGGCAACCCTGGTGGGGGGGTTGGGCAATGAGCAGCCGGTTACACAGATTACTGTGACTGAAGGCTGGCTGAAGTGCTATCTTTCTATCTATCTTGAAACAAGCACAATTCAAAAGCCATTCATAAGTTTAATTCATAAGTTAAATGAAATTAACCTAATTTCAAAATGAGATTTATCTGAAATATCAGATATATTGGCCTAATTTGCGTTAATTTTACTTCACAGGATATTGCTTTTGGTTCTTTTAATGAAACCGTTCCAGGAACAAGATAGTCTCAGCTTTATGTTGTGTGAATTGTGGGTGAATTTTGAACTTTCTCTCCTCTCAATAATAATGGTACTAAAGCTTCTGTTTTCAATGTTTCGGTGCAACACTTGCTCACAAATGACCTTAAAAATTGGGGTGAAAAAGAATGTTCTAATTTAGATCGTTTGTATCTCCTACAGCTGTATCCACCTCCGATTCAGAGGACATGTAAGTACTTTACAGATCTTTGCATTCAGTCTAAAAAAGCTCTCAGTTGAGAAACAATAGATTTGAAAAATGTTTTAATTAAGGAGATGTTGGAGTGAAAACAACTCGAGCACAAATACACTGTTTGTGTGTGTGTGTGTGTGTGTGTGTGTGTGTGTGTGTGTGTGTGTGTGGTGTGTGTGTGTGTGTGTGTGTGTGTGTGTGTGCGTGTGTATGCCTGGGCTCCTTACCCTGGGACTCATATCAGCTATGATGTGAAGTGCTATGAAGTGCTATAAACAGGAAGAACTGTTCTGATTGTCCCAGCTTCTGTGTGTGTGTGTTGTGTGTGTGTGTGTGTGTGTGTGTGTGTGTGTGTGTGTGTGTGTGTGTGTGTGTGTCTTTCTCTCTCTCTTATGCCTTATAAGGTTCAGCCAACCTGTTATATATTGTTTGTTGTCTTCTCAGCTGACAGCCACAGCTCCACAGATGATGACTACGAATACGTCTCCAATGTCACCAATGCCCTTAATGTCTCTATCCCGGCCCGGGACTCCAACAATTACTGCAGTTCAGGTGGCATGGGTAAGAAGTCACCAGCTACACACAACTGAATTGAACACAGACTGAACTGTCAGTTAGTGAGATCCAAAGACCATGTGCTTACACTCTCTGTCCATTTTATCAGAAACACCCACCAAACAGATGCACGTTTAGGTATACAAAAATACTGACCATCTGCCCATGTATTATTGCACTTACTACTGCATTAACTATCCGCTTTCTACCCTGCTCATCACAATAAAGGGACCACCATATCTCAGCCACTGAACAGTTAGTACTGGGTTAACAATAAACCACATAAAATGCCCAGCCAGTAGTGATACTGCGGTCAGAATTGAACCACTGAAAAGTTCTTGAGGATGACTAACACTACAAGCTTTAATTAGACACCAACGAGGAGAAGCTACAAGGTAGAATACAAGATGCAATGCTAAGCACTTGAACTGTAGGGTTATTATTAATGAGATAAAATAAATTAATCAGTACTATTAACATAATGTAAAAGTTTATCAGTCATTAGAAAGTGAAGTAAAAATAAAAATAACCATATTTGATCATGTCACCCTGCTGAGAAATACATTTGCATTCGGTTTGAATCTTCCATCATATTTGGGCAGACAAATATTGCACCACATCAGAGCCTGATCAATGTGCCTGAAGGTCTTTTACATTAATTTTTTTCTAATAACCAAATGACCAGATCTCTTGCAAAGTTCTATTAGTTTTATAGACCTCAATTTAACCTCCACATAACTGCCATTTCTAGACCAGCATTATCAGCAAAACCAAACTTGTCAGTCAGCATTACCAACATGGCTAATCATGACCAAACTCAAATGCACCACAAAAAAAAATTCTAGTTTTCATTATTAATATGTGTCTCTGTTGCTGTAACTGAATCCAAGTCACACAATCAATTCTCAGATGATCACCTGCAAATATTTTGTAATTATTAAATATTTTTTTCTTTTCTGATTTCTTGGCTTCAGGTTTTAATTTCCGAATAAAGAAACCCAAAGGACCCAGAGACCCCCCAGCAGAATGGAATCGACTAGAGAGATGAACCAGTGTCAACTGTAAAAACATCATCACTGTCACACAAAAACCCTGTAACACCCCCCAGACAGTCTGTAGTTTCGGAGAAACAAGGTTTTTGCTTTTTTGCTCTGTCTATTGACTTGACTCTGTTTATACAGCAGTTAAATCACCTGGGGCTGATGATCGTGACGGTGTAGTACTTTGCATTTTTTGTGGTTTGAGAGAATTAATGGGAATTCAACTTGTGTGTCTAATTTATTGTAATGTGTATGATCTGCATAAAATATGTACATTTTGTACATGTATTACTGTGCATTTGTGTGCCTTTTTTGTTAGACCTCTAGAGTGCTGCTCTGCTTGTGTGATGCTCTGCTTGTACCAGTGGAGGGCACTGTTGAGGTTTATTTTCACTGATTGAATGGCTTACATACAGAGGAGCAGGTAAATTAGGTCACCTGCATAATTTGCAAAGCAATATAGTCATTTGGATAGAGTGTGATTCGTATCTCCTTTTTAATGCTTAAAAATTCATGATGATCAGCACTGTCATGCAAAAACTGCTTATCTCCAAAATGTCAGTTTTCCAGAAGGAGTAAAAGTCCTCTTAACTTTCATTAAAAGTCAATATAAAAAGAATTTCTGTTGGTCCTTCGCCATGAAATTGTGATACGATGTAAAGAACAACTGCCAGATTCACATTATTTTTAAATGTTAAGTGAAAAACAACAAAGAAGGTTTTTGTGTGATACGGCCAAATTGCGTATTTAATTTTAATTTAAAGTGTTAATTTATTAAAATAACTATATTTAGATTTGATTAATGATCCAATCTCATTTTCCTGTTGTTTTTATGTTCAGAATTGATGAAACAGAAGGAAAAATAGATGAGATTATATTTTCTTTCTGCAGAACATTTGCCACATTCAGTTCACAATAAATCTCCCCATTTGCTTATGGACAATTATAGATAACAGTTTTGATAGATATACAACTTTTTGGTTGTATGTTTGGAGAAAAACAGGTTTTGAATTTTATGAAACACACAGCCCTTCAACCGTAAAGTGTGGATGAGTTGTGTTACAGCCAGTAGCACAGACAACATTCTGCAAGCAGGCATCACAAAAAAAGTTAAGAAGTACAGAACTCTGTTTTATGTACATTTTTACACATTGTGGAAAATGCCTGCCAGATTCCGATTATGTCAATAAGTGGGAAAATAAAAAAAAAAAATGAAGAAATGGAGATACATGGTTTTTGTGTGAAATTGTCATTATATTTATTATATAAACGTGTTTAACAGGCTTCAAAGTCATGTAAAAACAGAACCTTCTGGTAAAAAATGCCAGCTGGGAAGACTGACCTGTGACTCCACTGCTATTATGTTTCAGTCATGGAAATCTCTGGAAAACTAAGTTGCCGTCTATTTGAAAAGCATGCGTTTATCCAGACACGTAGCTGCACCACCACAGACACCAGATCAGGTTCTCTGTGGCCAGACAAACCTGGGAGGATTTTACTGAGGCTGCTGATTTAGGATCAGTTTTCTTAAACTACTATAAATAGAAGTCAGAGAAGCGAGCTGACCCTAGATCAGCTTTTCAATTCTGTGTCACACGATAGGTGTCACACGGGGTTTATCTCTTCATCCTTTGTTTCATGTGTTGGTGTTCACCTCTTTTATTTTTGGATTTCTGTAAAGCTGCTCAGTTGTAAAAAGTGCTACACAAATACATTTTTGATTGATTGATACATAGCTATGGGTGTGATACATGTGCAGTCACCCGAGAGCTTATTCAAAGCACAGGGTTTGAAATATTGTTTAATATAGTCTCATGTAGCGCGGCTACAGCATGTCAGATGTGCAGGTAATGCAATAAGCATGAAAACTCCACTATGCTATTGGACCTAATCGTTTCCCAATGGTCGCGGCCAATAAACAGTGATAAACATTTATTGTTCTCAACGTTCTGCAGCTATAATTGTTCTGTGCTGCGTGATGTACTATGTTTGCCATTTATCAAACACAAATGAATGTGCTCCAGCCTCGGCGAATGACCACACGAAGCCCTGGCAAAGAAAGCCAGCTATTATGTGAAATGATACTCCAGCAAGTGTTTTAACCTTATGGGTTTTTGTATGGGTTCACAGTAGCTGGGAGGCTCCTCTTTCTCTCCGTTTCAGGAGCAGAAGCAGTATTCACCAAGCTGAGCTCTGGATCCATATTGATTATATCTTCATCGCATCTTAATGCTAAGCCCTTAAAAATGACCTCAGAATGAAATCTTCTGCATTCTTCTGGATTCTGGGCCATTGCTGTGAGGGTTTGATTGCCCACCTCATCCCCAAACACCCCAACTCATCCCCAAAGTATCCCACCACTCCATAGCTCAATGCTGGGGGGCTTTACACCCCTCTAGCTCATGGTGCCACTACGTTCATGTTAATCCTATTTATCCTACATAGAAGGGAGTGTAAACCCACATTTGGATATTTGGTTGGCTGTAGGTAGACTGCCCTCCATTCCAAATACATTCAATCAGCATTTTTTTTGGTGTGTCTGATGATTAAGGCATGCAGGGTGTTCACAGTGCTGACCAGTGAGGTATGAGCTGGTCGTTAGCTGGATTAGAATCATAGCTTCAATTTTAATCTAAAGAGGAAGAATGAGAGAGGGAAAGAGAAGAATGGGAGAGGGAGAGAAACAGGAGCAAGAGAAAATGGGAGAGGCAGATAGAGAAGTGTGTGTGTGTGTGTGTGTGTGTGTGTGTGTGTGTGTGTGTGTGTGTGTGTGTGTGAGAGAGAGAGAGAGAGAGAGAGAGAGAGAGAGAGAGAGAGAGAGAGAGGATTAAATTAGGAAAAGGAGAAAGAAGTGGGAAAGAGGAACTGGAAAAATTAAATGGAAAAGGGGGCATGGGAGAGAAATAGGAAAGGGAGATAAAGAAATGGGAAAGGGAGAGAGATATGAAAGGGATGGTATGAAATGGGAGAGAGTAAGCAAGAGGAAAAAGATGGAAGATGAAGACAGGAAAACATTAGAGAGAACAAACAGGAGGGGGAGAGAGCCAGGGGGAGAAATGGGAGCAGGAGAAAGAGGTTTAAAATGGGGAAAGGATAAGGAGAGAAATGGGAAATAAATGGGAATGGGAGAAAGAGAAATGGGAAAAACAAAAGAAAGAGGACAATTGGAAAGAGAGAAATGACACAGGGCAAAAGAGAACTGGGATAACTAAATGGGAAGAACTTGGAATGGGACAGAGAAATGTGAAGAGAGAGAGAGAGAGAGAGAGAGAGAGAGAGAGAGAGAGAGAGAGAGAGAGAGAGAGCATAGTTAGAAAAGAAGACAGGAGGGGAGAGAGACCAAGAGAGAAATGAGAAGAGGAGAGAGAGAAACAGGAAAGAGAAAAAATGGGAAAGGATGAAATGGGATAGAGAGTGAGAGAACTGGGAAAGGAAATGGAAAAGAGAGCGAGATACGAAAGGGAGGGTGTGAAAAGGGAGCAAGGGAGAAAGAAGAAGGAGACAGGAAAAAACAGGTAGGAGAGAGAGAGAGTGAGAGAGAGTGAGAGAGAGAGAGAGAGAGAGAGAGAGAGAGAGAGAGAGAGAGAGAGAGAGTTGTATGCAGGGGTTCAGCTAATGACTGCTCTGATAGCAGTGGTGCCTGTAGGGTGTGTGGAGTTTAGTGTCCTCTGGGCTCACTGACTGGGTAATCCCATTCAGCACATGCTAATGTGAAACCAGAATCTAATGACCTTCTGCCATGGCTTTTCAACCTAAGCCTACAGCAATCTCTTAGCAACCCCTCAACCCTCCTCACGTAGGAACACCACCCCCACAGACACACACACACACTCACACACACTCACACAAGCAACATATTGTCAGGAGACTCACTTGTCTTAAAGTTAAAACGCTCTATGAACATTCTAACCGCAAGAAAGCTACAGCACTACAGGGAGAGGGGTATTTTTATTCAGCACTGTGGGGTGGATTCTAACCCCAGCACAGCAGATCAGCAGCGGTACTGTACACTGAAAAAATATGTACATCATTTCCACATGAATTAAATATCTTCCACAGTTTTGTCGTTCACTTTGCTTACATTTGCCAGCACTTCTGGAACATGTTTTATTCATGCGGGAATGATGTCACCCAAATTCAATGCCTCACTTCCAATGTCAAACCTGGCATGGGTCCCCAAAAGTGATGCATTGAATTTACTTGAGTTAAAAGCCTTCATACAAGACACCACATGAACAGAAGTGTTGCCATAAGGATTCGATTGCATTCAGCAACAAGAGCATTAGTGAGGTTAGGATGTTGGATGATCACCACCCCACCTCATACCCAACTTTCCAGGTCCTCCTTCCAAAAACTGTTGAATAGAGCGCCATCATTCCAGAGAGCACAGTTCTACTGCTCTGCAGCTCCAAGCTGATGGGCTTTATACACCTCTAGCCCACACCTGGCATTCTGTGTTAATCTGCTCCAGAGTGTCCTATTCTATTGGCAGTACTTCTCTGCTGGGGGCGAGACAAGTTTGTACATTTGCACATCTGTGTCAGCAATGAGTGCAACTTAAAATCGCTGAATGAATTCATTAGACGGGTGTCCACATACATTTGGACACATAGTGTAGATTATGTTGAGAAAAAAACCAAGGCCAAAATATGGTATCCTACTTTAATGCACACTTTAAAAATATAATACAAATAATAATATAAACAATAATAATAATAATAATAATAATAATAATAATAATAATAATAATAATAATAATAACAGCGGTTATAAAAATAGTTCAAATGAAGGTTCATTTTTATAGTGTAATGTACTGTAATTTATACATTTCTGAATTTAGAAATGATTGAAAGTAATGAAGCAAATGGAATCAAATTCATACTTCACTAGGATGTTTGAAAAAGCATATTTGATCAGGGAAAAAAAACACCAATCAGCCATAACATTAAAATCACTGACATATGACATGAATGAAGTTCAGAGTGGCATAACGGTCTAACTGCTGCTCATCAAATGTGAGGAGTTCAAATCCCAGCATGGGCTCAATACTCTGTTGTCAACAGCCTCTCATTTTGAGGACATCATGTGATAGGAAGAGCTCTAACCTGCAGATGTGAATAAACAGTAAACAGACTGAGGGGGAGGAGCTACAGACTAAATATTGTAAACAATTATTAATACATTTCAGCTCAAAATATATTCAGAAAAAATGGGATTTAGGTGAACTTTCAATATAACGAGTTCGAAAAGCTCTCTGGAACCAGCTTCTGCATCAACTTAAGATGACTAAATGGTTTTCAATGTAGTGAGTAAGACCATACAGTACTGTCCAAAACTGTTTCCTACCCCTTTACCAGTGAAATTATTAAATTAGTTTGTTCAGCAGATCTTCTCCCACCCAACCCACCCGCTCACTGGGACCCCTGTCCTCTGATAAATGTGGTTAGCTACCTCTTTTCGAACTGCCGCCAATGCAGCATCACAGAGCAGGAATGCACCAGATTCCCAGCTCTGATACATCAGCCAACACACACCTCTGCCAGCATCACAGTGGGAGTGATGGGGAGGGTGCACGGTCTACTCACTCAGTAAGAGGGATCTCTTTCTCTGCTAAGGCCAATCAGAATTTTAACTTATAATCCTCAGGCCATATTACCAGTGTCTTATTTTCTGAATGTAATGAACAGTGGTTCCGTTGAGGAATTGTTATTATTTCTTGGAAATGTAATTAAATACACTCTTAATTAATGAGTAATGGACAGATGTTTCAAAATGTTACTTACAGTACAGTACACAGTACAGCAATTACTTCTGACTCAAATCATCACTGTGTGCAGTTACCGCCCGAGTGGTGGACAGTTAACACAGTGCCAGGGTAGCCTGCTCTGTTTTCTTTGTAACGAGGCCTCGCATTCATCAAGCCGATCAATAGGAGCAAGTAAAAGGAAGCCGTAACAGAAAGCATTTACTGTCTTCCCCATAAACTCGTATATCATCCCCTGACCTCCCAGGATCATGACTCTGTCTCTTCTCTTTGCCTGGCCATCCACATGGACACAACCAACAGTGTTTGGAGGAGACAAAGCTCAGCCATTGTGTTTGGAGGAGGGGAAGGAGCCCACGGTGGCCCTCAGGCTGGGTGCAGTCCAGGAGACAAGAGGAGCCAGTGTTCAGTGGAGCACATGGATATCGATCCACTCCATGCCATCTTACTCCCCATCTGTTTGGGTGAGGACGCCGTTACCCCATCCCGCAGCTCCCTGCCAGCCGTCTCCATGGAGACCAATCCATTTATCTGCCTGAATTACAGTATCCGACAACTTTGTTAGCAGAGTGTCCATTTTGTCACTGTCTTTTTTGCTTTCCCTCTCATTCGGGGGTCATACACTCTAAGCACAAAAACGGGTGGTATATAGTACTGAAAAAGATATTGGGTTTTGCAAAGAGGTTTAACAGGTTCTTCAAAAGATTTGGCATCAACATGAGGAATCTCCTATTCAGACAAAGAAGCCACCAAAGAAGCTAAAAGATATTTTGATATTTCACAGAAAAATTCAGGCTAAAGCATAAAACCAGGCCCACTTTTATCTATCAGCGATATAAGCAGTTCCGTAGAGTCCCCAGCTACCAAAGGGCTTGCTTTTTTTTTTTTGGCCCTTTGCCAACAGCTAAATTGTGATGGGCTCAATGATTGCATTGGACTGGTTCAGAGCATCTCCAAAACATCAATGTTCAGTACCTACCAGAAGTGCTACTGGAAGTCACACACAAGTAGACTTCAGACTTGATTTGCAAATCGTTCCCTAATGACTTGAGACTTGAATTGGACTTTTACAGAAGCCCAGAAGCACAAAACTAAATAAACAAAGGTCTCAGAACAATTAAAAATCGGCCCATCCACTGTCCGGGAAATAATTTACAAATGGAGAAAATGAAAAACAACTGCCAGGAAGTTCTCCCCAAGAAGACCGCAAGATGCGTACAGAAGTCTCCAATAATGTCATCACAGATCCAGCAGGTAGCTCTCGTCAAAGTTGATGTCAACGTGCAGCATCTACCCTCAGAATGAGACCAAATAAATTCGATTTTCATGGGCATTGTGGAAGGAAGAGACCCTTACTGTCAAAAAGAAACACATTCACACATTTTCCAGAGAACACGTAGACAAAGACCAGGACATCTGGAATAGCGTGCTTTGCACAGATAAATCCAATGTTAAATTTTTGTTGGGCACAGTAACAGAAGACATGTTTGGTTTGCATCAAACACCCACTATGAAGCATGGGGTGAACCAGGAAGTGTCATGGTTTGGGGCTGCTCTCCATCAAAGAAACCACTATGAAATCTTAATTGTATCAGACTGGATAAATGTAAGACCTTCTGTAAAACAACTGCTGCTGAATCACACTGCTGAAAGATTTCTGAATGGAATGTAATTGGAACTATGACAAATATTTGTATGTGTAAATCTATCATAATATTACACAAAAAAAGGGGGAGGGGGTGTTAATGTCATGGCTGATGATCCAGAAACCTACCTGACATCTTGGTTTCTGGAGCAAAGCATTTTACATGTTGTTTTTCATTGTATTCATGGCTCATTAGTTGGATCCTGGACTAAAGAGTTTTGTTTAGCTTCATCCAGTGGCTAACATCTGTAGTTGCTGAGAAAATGACTATTTGAGAGTCGTATGCTTTCCGTCTCAATTATTGCAGCATGTATCTCAATCTGACTCTCCATTTCTCATTTCAAACAGCAGAATACATATTGGGTCCAGATCCCTGTTGTGTGTATCCCTGGCAGCTGCATGCGCACACTCTGTGCACTGTGTGTGTGTGTGTGTGTGTGTGTGTGTGTGTGTGTGTGTGTGTGTGTGTGTGAGTGTTGAGGCATTGTAGCGTACAGTAGGAGAGGGAGGGGAGTTGGGTTAGCTTTGGGCCTTTTGATGAGTTCTTTTGGATTCAGATGAGAGAGGAGTTCTGGAGTGAGCATTTTTTTACTGAGGTTCTTGGGCCAAGTCTCAGAGCAAGAGTGAGATAGAGGGGAGGAGGGTGTGGGGGAGGGAAGTGAGAGAGAAACAGAGAGGGAGAGAGATGAAGGGAGGAGAGAAGATGGCATTTTGCTGTAGGACACAGAGAAAGGAGTTTGGGGCTGGTTTTGATTAAGACTCTGGGAGGCTTCTTAAGGCCTGGTAGTTTGGCTCTGACAAATGGAAGCCCGAGTTCAATAACTGTAATAATATCCAGATAATGAAGAGACACACAGAGAGCAGCTTTCTTTAATATTAAACACGACACACTCATCACTCACTCAGCACATGCAAACATAGTCTCTGTCTCTCTCTCACACACACACACACACACACACACACACACACACACACACACACACACACACACATTTTTAAAACAGTGTCAGAACAGAGGGGTCATGTCTTATGTGTAAGAGTCATTGTCAGGAATGGTTGCCCTTTGTAATGACAAGACAGTGACAGTCATTCAGCTCCATAACAATCTTTCAGCCTCACTCTGTTAAAAAACGTGACAGAGTTGAAGGTTTTGTGTGGATGTGACTGATAACTTTCTATGGAAACAAGCACTATTCTTCACATCAGTTTTCACTGTTTTCACATCTGTTTTTTCTGTCCTTGGCAAATGTCAAATATTTGTATGCTAGAAATTCACATTGAGTAGCAATATAGTTGAAATATTAAGCGTCACAAGAATTATTTGAAAGGAAATGTGTTAATATATTTATAGAAGTGGTTCAGAAACAGGTTGCTGAATAAATTACAGTAGTTACTAAATTATCTGTAGCAGTTTCTGAATTATTTACTGTGCTTACAGCAGTTATTGAATAATTTACAGCAGTTGCTAAACTATTCATAGTAGTTACTGAATCATTTATGTGATGGTTTATTTTAAGTGTAGGGGTTTTTATTTAAACGTTGTTTTTTTGCATGTTAATGTATTATGTCATGTATTATGTTAATGTAATACGAGTCACTTAGTATTAAGTAATTTTCCAGTGTATGTAATAATAATAATGATAATAAAGATAATAATAATAATAATAATAATAATAATAATAATAATAATAATAATAATAATAATCATAATCATAATCATAATATGTTAGAAAATGAGTTTTTCATTACTGAAAATGTATTTTGATTATATAATGAATGAAAAATAAGATAAGATAATCCTTAATTAGACCCACAGTGGGGAAATTCACATTGTAATAGCAGCAAAGGGACAACAAGTCACTCAGTACAAGAAATAGATAAAGTATATAATAGTATATCCAGTATAGTATCAACAATATTAACACTATAAATAATAAACAAATAAACAAAAATAAAGAAACAAAAAAAAAATTACAATTACAGGTAATTGCATGTGGGGTATTGCACATTATGTTGTATTGAAAAACTCTAATAGTGTGTGGAGTTAAGTGTGTGTGTGTGTGTCTGTGTGTGTGCTGGTTGTACAGTCTAACAGCAGCACCTGTGATTCCGCTCCTTCACACATTTACGGTAAAGCTGCCCAGTGCTGCCAGAGTCTCATGCATGGGGTGGGAGTCATTCTTCAGCATGGATGCCAGCTTGGCCCGGCATCCTTCCGTTTCCCACCACCTGCACTGGGTCTAAGGGGCTTCCCAGGACAGATCTGGGCTTCTTAATGAGCTTGTTCAGTCTCTTCCTGTCTGCCATCAAAATACTGCCGCCCCAGCAGACCACACCATAAAAGATACCGTCACAGTGTCAAATAAAGGTCCTCAGGAGTTCTTTCTGCACGTCAGGTGACCTCAGTGTTTCACAGTAGGAGGAGTCTGCTCTGGCCTCATTTGTAAAGTGCAGTTTGGTGTTTAAGTGAACGTATAAGACGCCATTCTCTCAATGTCCATCCCTGGATGTTCACGGATTGCGGAAGTCCACCACCAGTTCTTTGGTCTTCCCCACGTTTATCTGGAGGTGGTTCTGCACCTCCAGATAATAGAATAACCTTTTGCTACCGTGAATCTAGTTTTTGCTATCACAGAATCTAGTTCACACTCTCTCCTCTATCTGTTTAATTACAGCCCTCTTTGTCTTAATTGCCTTGTCAGGCATTTCTGACATCGCTCACTTTTGTGTCTGACTCACTCAAATTTCCTTTTAGTGCCGCTGAAATAATGCCTCCCGTACTACAGGTTGAAGTGTGTTTCTGTGTGTATTCATCAATGTTCATTGTTCTCCTGGCCTGCAGGAAATGAGAACGTGTGAAAACTGGGTCTATGAGCTACGGCATCACATCTGTTCAACACAGTTACACCTAGCAGGTAAAACAGACCACACTAGATACCTTGCTGCAGAAAACTGAAGGCTGACATGAGACTCCACCCCAACTGCATTCACCTTCACACACACAGACACACAGAACACACACAGTTATTGCCCTGCTCAGTTGTTTAAAGGAACATAACTCTCATTACTTCATTCAAAGGTTAAGTGGTTAAATGCAATTATAAGCTGACCCACAATTCAGCTCATCACTGTCATTAACCTTTAGAACCCAAGTCTAATATCACACTTTTATTCATGCCAGTTATTGTTATTTTGAGGAAATCCTAGGCTACTCAAATTTGTCTTTATTCGAGATGTAAAACTTTAAATATTTGTATAAATCTGACCATATTTAGGAAAAAAAAATTCTTGTGCTTACAATAGTTTGCGTGTTTTTGGCAAACTAAAAGCATTTCACACCTCAGAAAATCTATATCTTCAATTTACTTAGAGTATGTTTGAGCTGAAAATGCAAGAATTATGAATTATTTGTTATGATTCAATTGTCAAGGATATTTAAAATGCTAATTTGTTCAAAATACTTGACAAATAAAACAAAAACAACCTGAATGTCCTTTGTTTTTTTTTTTTTTTTGTTGTTCTGTGAGCAAAGAATAAGAGCAAACAGCCCCTTCTTCTCATTTTTTTCTGCATGACCCAATATCTGGGTCACCCCATGTTGCTGATCAGTGGGAGTCTGCATGCAGGGCTAGCGTGCACATGTAGACAGGGCAGTAAATATACACTGGAAGGCTCCTTTGGCATTTAAAGTGGGATTTAATTTGGTTTAATTTGGTTGGTTTGGTAAGCTGACCCATACTTCCGCCCATCACGTCATTAATTCAACACTCATTCCATTGTTGTTTTTCAATCATTCACAGCAGTTCATTTATAGGAGTTACTGAATAGAAGAGCCTGAGTTTGAAGTATTTGAGTTTTAAAGGTATTGTTTATTTTTCATAACTATAACAGACACCGAAATCTACTGAACACAGAGAAACTGACTGAAAGTTCCAGTGAGCTACAAGTGAGTCCTGATGAGATAACAGCGATACTGGGATAAGTGTGCTCTAACAGTGCTGCTGCAGTGTGAGCGGTTAAACAGACTGGTGTTGGCAGTGGGGGGCTGGGTTTGTAGTTCTGAGGCAGTGTGTGAGTGTGTGTGTGCAGGTCTGCAGTGTGGAGTGTGTGAAGCACAGTTATGCTTTTAGCAGAGGATGCTGGGAGAGAGTTGAGGACCTGCGCTTAACTACACAATATACTCCCCCTGGGACTATAACACTACACACACACTACAGCTACCTCTCTCTCTCTCTCTCTCTCTCTCTCTCTCTCTCTCTCTCTCTACCCTCTCTAACACTACAGCTACAGCGGCAAGCAAAATTTTTGAGCACCCCTGGTTAAAATGACTGTTACTGTGAAGAGTTAAGCAAGTTGAAGATGAAATGATCTCCAAAAGGCATGAAGGTATGAAGATGACGCATTCCCTTAATTCCCATTTTAGGCACAAACTATTTTTTAGTTTTATCTTTAACATTTTCAAAATAAAAAATGAAAAAAGGTGTAAAACAGAAAATCTGGGAAAGCTGGTTAGTACCTAATAGTGCCCCTATATAGACCCATTTTATCATCTTTCTGTATTTTTGAGGGATTTTCATCCATTCATCCTTGCAAAAGTCTTCCAGTTGTGTCTTGCATACCCTGCTCCTTTAAGGTCCATCCACAGATTTTCAATGAGGCCTGTGAGGACCACAGTGAAACCTTCAACTTGTGCCTTTTGAGAAAGTCTATTGTAGGTTTTGAGGTGTATTTAGGATCATTATCCACTTGTAGAGGCTGATCCCTTTTCAACTTCTTATTTTTTACAGATGGTGTTATGTTTGCGTGCACAATTTGCTGGAATTTCAATTCATCCATTCCTCCCTCTACCCATGAAATGTTTCCCATGCCATTGACTGCAACACAACCCCAAAGCATAATAGCTTGACAGTTGGAGAGGTGGAGCTGCAGTTCTGTGCTCCTTTTTCTCCAAATATACCTTTGCTCGTTTCTGCAGTTCTATTTTAACTTAATCTGTTCACAAGACTTGTTTCCAAAATATATCAGGTTTGTTAAATATTCTTTTGCAAACTTGTGATGCTGGATTTTGTTTTGTTTTTTTTGGTGAAGATGCAGGAGTGGTTTACTTCTGATGACTGTTCCATGATGGCCATAATTGTGCAGATGCTGAACAGTAGAACATTGTACCCAGAGTTCAGAGTCTGCTAAATCTCCCTGAATGTCTTTTGCCGTCAGGCAGTGGTTCTGAATTGCCTTTCTATCAATCCTATGAGCAGCTGTCACTGAACATTTTCTGGGTCTTCCAGAACTTATCTTGACCTCCACTGTTCCTGTTAAATGCCATTTCTTAATTACATTTCTAAATTACTGCGGAAATTGCAACGTGAAAATGCTTCGCTGTCTTCTTATATACTTCTCCTGTTTTGGGGCCTCAACCATTTTCATTTTAACAGTGCTAGACAGCTGCTTAAAACCCATGGCTGCTGATTTTTTGGGACAAGATTAGAGGAGTCTGGGTATTTATAAGGCTTTAAAATTCGCATCACCTGGCCTCTCCTAATGATGACTGTGAACAAGCTAAATAAGGTCTGGGACCTCAAATCTACCAGAGTTCCCAAACTTGTGCAGGGTATTCCTTTCCGTTTTCACTCTAAAACTGCACAAAACCAAAATAATACACTGGTGTTGCTTAAAATGTTGAGAAGTGTGTTTCAATTTTGATCAGGGGTGCACGCCTCTGAACCTCTTCCTCTCTCACTCGCTAACACTGTACAAACATAATAGCTGCCTCTCTCTCTATATCTCTCTCACTCTCTTTAAATCTTTCCATCTTTCATCACTCTTTTTTTTTTTACTTTGAATCCCTCTCATTTCTCTCCCTCTTTCATTCCTATCACTCTTTCTATTTCCTCTCTTCTTTTCCCTCACTCTTATACTTTACATTCTCTCTACATTAAACCTATATACCTGTAATTTTCTCATCTTGCTTTCTCTTTATGCCTTTTGTTCTGTCTCTCCCTCCTGTGCTTCTCAGCCTCTTTCTCTCTTTTGCCTTTATTTCTCTCTCTGTCTTGCTCTCTCCCCTGTAGCTCTTGTTGTACTCTCTCACCTGCTCTCTGCTTCTCTTACTCCTTTCCTCTTGTTCTCCTGTTTCAGCCTGTGTTGTATTTATATGTTGGGGGGGTGGTAGTGGTAGTGGCAGTGTTGCGTGGCACAGGCATTACTTCCTAGATCTTTCTTTACAACTGGGTGTTGGAGGAGTGTGTGTGTGTGTGTGTGTGTGTGTGTGTGTGTGTGTGTGTGTGTGTTGATGGTTGACACTGTCCACACTGTTACCTGGTTGACACTGTCCACACTGTTACCTGGTTGACACTATCCACACTGTTACCTGGTTGACACTATCCACACTGTTACCCGGTTGACACTATCCACACTGTTACCTGCTTCGCTCTGGCCACACAGTGGTCTTAGTTGTCGTGGCTGGTAGCATCACAAACACTGAAATGCACAGAAAGTCTGTGTAACTGTGACTTCAGCAGACAGGACACTGAGACAAGTGTGTGGAGGCAGTGGTAAAGCCATCTGTGTGTGTGTGTGTGTGTGTGTGTGTGTGTGTGTGTGTGTGTGTGTGCTATTTCAGGAGCAGAGTGTGTGCAGCCGTGTCAGAGCTGCTGGTGGCTCCAGGTTCACTCAGCTCGGAAAAGCTCCGGCTTCTGTCCACACAGCGATCAGACATGCCAAGACCTGGAACAGTCAACTCACAGCAAAGCTCTCTCTCTCTCTCTCTCTCTCTCTCTCTCTCTCTCTCTCTCTTCTTGTTTCCTTAAACGATCATTTTCTCTCTTATTTATTCCCATTTAATCCCTCTCTTCTTTCACTACCTTTTCTTTTTCTTCCCCTTTTCATATTTTTTACCTCTCTTCCCCTTTTCTTTCTACTCTGTCTCTCCTTTCATCATCTCTATCTCTTTCTTGTTCTTTCATTCTAACTTTTCTCTCTCTCATTAGTTCTTTTTTCTCTCTTTTCTTTGAATTAAATTCTCTCTCCATTCCTTATTTCTTATCTTTATTGTATCTCTCTACCCTCTCTAACACTACAGCTACGGCGGCAAGCAAATTTTTGAGCACCCCTGGTTAAAATGACTGTTACTCTGAAGAGTTAAGCAAGTTGAAGATGAAATGATCTCCAAAAGGCATGAAGGTAAAGATGACACATTCCCTTAATTCCCATTTTAGGCACAAATTATTTTTTAGTTTTATCTTTAACATTTTCAAAATAAAAAATGAAAAAGGATGTAAAACAGAAAATCTGGGAAAGCTGGTTAGTACCTAATAGTCTCTCTCTCTCTCTCTCTCTCTCTCTCTCTCTCTCTCTCTCTCTCTGTGTCATCATGAATCCTGAATAAAGTGCCAACAATCTGATCACCACTGGACTGTTTAGATGGGAGGGGCTTAATGAAGTAACTTTCGGTCACTAGATTAACAAATTCAGTGCCATCAAGCAATAAATGTCAAACCATCAATGTAACAACAACTGCTAAGTGTTAAGTGCCAAGTCATTCTCCAACACCTTAAAGAGCCCTTTTGAGATTGAAAGAATCATTTAATCCCAAAAAATGGCTCTTTGAATGTTCAAGGTTTTATGAAGAACCATTGTATTTACTAAAGAACCCTTGAACATCCCTCATTTTTAAGATTGTACTATTGTTACGATGTAGCTTATAACAATAGAAGAACCATTTGTGTACTATATAGAACCCTTTTCAAAAAGGTTCTGTGTAGAACCCCATATTGTGCATTCTCCATTGATCTGAAGAATCCTTTCATCATGCAAAATTCCAATCCTGATTCAGCAGCACAGCAGATGGAAAAACACTGGTTTAATGAGTCTAAGCCGGAATAGCATCCTACGATTAAACTGGGACAACCAATCATGTCCCAGAGTGAAAAGTGCCTAATGAGATTTCACTGAAGGGTTAGTTTGGTAATACTTTACACCTTGTTAAACATCTCCTTTCCCCCAAATATAATAAGCCAAGACATGTTTGGTGTCTACAGTTTGGGATGGTCCATCTACTGTGAGAACTCCAGCAGCTTTTTAGAGTTTCTTTTCAGACCAACAGGATTGAGTTGTCATCTCATATAGGAAAGAATGAGGGACTGAAACACCTGTGGATGTTTTCAGATCTGATGTATAAGTTGAGCTTCATCTTCTCCTCCCTCTCTTTCAAAGATGAAAGCTTGAGAGTTGTTTATCTAATGGGAGCCCGTGTTGGTTCTTCTGTACTCATGTTTTGGAAATTCCAGTTTTTCCTTTTCCTCTGCTTCCATATGGAAGTCTCTCTTAATCTAATCATGAAGAATACCACCTCCTGCAAAATTAAGAATTTTAGATACATGATACGTTCATATATTTGTGGACAAGCCTTCTAATGAATGAAATCAACTACTTTAATTTGCACCCATTGCTGACACATGTGCAAATGCACGCCCTCTGCTTGTCTAGTCCTTCTGGAACCGAACAATAGGATTACACAGTACAATTGCTCCAAATAAAGTACGATAAACTCTTTTTGATACTCTTGATTTTGGAAGAATGAGAATGAGAATGAATGAGCAGGTGTCCCAATACTTTTTCCCATATGGTGTAGCATTACATGTGCTAGAAGCTTGTTCATAAACCGATCTGCTGTATGTGTGTGGCCCACAACCCCTCCATGTGTGTATGAGTGTAAAATGAGACTGATGGTGTGACTCAAGCCGTGCTTTCTTTCAGAACCTGGTTATTACTCCTCTCCATGGTTAGCTTAAACGCCGAGCAGTAAGAATGCTGCATGTGTGCAGTTTGTTCTTTTCCATAGCTCTGTGGCTGGGACCTTACTGTCCAAATCAATACTGTAGCCCGTACTGACCGCATGCATGCTGGGATCTTAACTGAGAGTGATTTCAGCTCTGTTAAAGCCATAAGCAGAAAGTTCAGAACAACAACGTGGCGCTCTGGTGAACAGCTCTTTCATAAAGTTTATAGACTCTTAGAGCTTTGGGAGCAAAGATGCTTTTAGTAACAGGTTTAATACTGTAAGTGGTGTTTTCTATATTATATTTATTTACGTTTTATATGAGATTTAGTGTTTTGGTATTGAAAGGAACAGAGTTGTCGCTTAAATCAGATTCAGGTTTATTGGCTAAGTAGCTGAGTGAAGACAAGCACACGTCTCCTCCGATACATGTGAAGTCGCTGTGAGCCGCTGCAGTGATGGGTAAATGTCAAGAGAAAAAGATAGAATGTTATGTAGAACCATTAGGAAGAACCCATATATATATATATATATATATATATATATATATATATATATATATATATATATATATATATATCATATGGTTCTTCAGACTTCTACAAAAATATACTATACTACACTATATTATAATATACTATACTATACAGTCACTCATTTCTATTTTTTAGAATGTTTCTTTAGGGAACCAAACATGGTTCTTTCTTTGTGGCACCTTTGTTGTTAAAACTGCACCTTAAACATAATTTGACAAGACATTTGGTGACCAAATCAGAACCAAAGCAAATGGTACACTCTTACAAAAAAAAGGTTCTTCAATGGTTCTTAAGTAAAGTGATGCTTTAATGGTTCTCAGTCCTGAAAATTGTTCTATATAGCATAACTTTTTCAACAATATGTAGAATCCTTTTGTTCCAGACGCTAAACTTCAGACATGGTGTGGGCTGACTGACTACGTTTAGCATAAGGGCAAAACAGCCTAGATTTTCCGAAGAACCTCTCCTAAACCATTGTTGACTTTGGCCCCTAGTGCTCCCTCCTGGCCCACAACAGATGCTGCCAGTCAGTTTTAATGATTACAGCTGACAAATCATCTCTCTCTGTCTTCATTTCATGTTCTAGCCGCAAAAAAAGACATTATGCATCTGCTTTCCACTGAGACGTTCTAGATTTCATACAGTGTCAGAAACCACACATGGAAGTCTATATTGGTTGCTTTAAGCTCTGTGCTTTAGGCAAGTATTCTTCGAATCATAACAACAGTGCTACCCTTTTTTGGTGGTAACATTTTTTAAAAGACTTTGTAACCAAGTCTTAAACAAATGAAGTAATTCATAGAATATACTCAATAATTCCTTATAGATCATGAATAATTCATAATGTTCATTCAAAATATAGAAGTGAATGATTCATAGTGGATATAGCAGAAACTGGATTATTCATAGTGGACACTGAACATTTTATATAGTGGATACTGAACAATTCATAGTTGATACTGAATAATTCATAGTAGATACTGAACAGTTCATAGTGGATGCTGGATAATTCATCATGGATACTGAATAGTTCATTATAGATATTGAATAATTCATAGTGGATTTTGAATAATCTTTATCAGACACTGAATTGTTATTGGATGCTGATTAATTTGTAGAAGATACTGATTAATACAAAGTCGAAATTGATTAATTCATAGTGGACACTACATAGTAGGTTTTCAAGACTGAAGCTCAAAAATAAACCTGTGGACTTATTTCAAAGGGCTGGAGGACCATCCTCAAGGTTTTCATTGTATATGAAGAACATTTTAACCATTTGTTCAAGGGTTCTATGAGTTTCTATGGTTCTATATAGAATAACTACCTTCACTAAAGCCCTTCACCTGAACCCTCAACAAGTCTTATTTTTTAGAAGTGTACCGTTCTGTCATATAATTGGACAGAACAATTATCTGAAAGATGTTTTCCTCCAGAATGAATAGGGTTTGTGGCCTCACGGCCCCTCTCTGCCCCTCTCGGCCTATGCCAGTAGGAGTTTGCGATTCAAGCTAACAAATTGTCTCCCTTTCTGTATTTAATGTGAGCTTATTTCCTATAACCCACCTCTCTGATAGCTCTGTGAACTGTGTGATTATTCATTTTCACTCTGATGAATATAGGCTTGTGTGTTGTTGCTAGGTGACAGGTAATTTTCAGCATGTGTATTAATTAGCAAGGGCAGCAGAAACCACCTTAAAACAGTTGTTCCAATTCAGCCACAAAAAAGATAATATGCAGCTGCCTCTGGCTGAGATCTGTCATGCAACTGCCTGGACTGTTGATAACAAAAGCAGAGGAGTGTTAAAAATGACTGGTTAATGATCACCAGGGACCACCAATATGGGGCTGAATCAGGAACTATACTAGTTCTAAGGGGAGTTAATAAGATCATTTCTTATTTCTGAAATGGTAACTAGATAGAAGAAAAAATGTTTTGAACTTCAACTAATGCAATGTAGCAAGATTTGATTCCAAGTACTTTTGCAGCATTTCTGTTGGTCCATCCTTTATGTACTGTTTACACAATGTAAAGAGTTGCATGTTTATGGGTTTTCGACTGTTTATTGATGATTGGTGTGGCACAACAGATAACACCACTAGCGAGCCACAACACCATGTAGGACACTGCCACATGCCAAATGCCATAAATGTAATTGTAAAGGTTTTGCCATGTGGCAGTTATTTAAATTATAAAATAAAAAGCAAAAATTGCCTGCATTCATCAAAGTATTAATACGGTAATACATTAATACAGACCTTGCATGTCCAACATGGGGCAAAAGCTGTCTTTACTTTCAGTGGAAGTCAGAGTAAAAAGATCTCATTATGCCAGAAACTGAAAGTCAACAGAAAAATGGAGATGCAAGGTCTTTGCATGGCAATGATGATGTGCTATTTTCTGTATCTTTGTAGTGCTCTGTACAGATATTCAAATCTGTAAGTGGTTGCTATTCAGACTTTTCATTCGCTGAAAAAGTGGGCATACATTTAACAAGGCCTTTCACTTTATTTCAGTATGCATGTATTATGGGGCTGCCGTGACCTGGGGATTAGGAAACCAGTCTTGGGGCAGGAAGGCGGGACATAACTGAAGTGCATCATCAAAACTGATGAAGTAGAGAGGATTCTCTCTTTATTACCGAATGGACCTATTTATCAACCTGCTGAATGATAACTCTTTCATTTGTTGTTGTGGTATCTTACTGGTTGCTTCCTACCATGCTCCTTACTAACCCGGCCTCTGCACGCTCATTCTCACCCCTCTTATGTACAGTTTTCACATGTACTGAGATGGTGGAGACTCGCTGATACTGAAGGTGGATGTTCCCTTTAAATGTTCAGAAAGTTTTTCACTCTCACGTATCTCTATTACAAGCATGGTTCTTTATGCAAACTCTATGGGATCCATCAAAGAACCATTTCTCTGAAAAGGGTGTGATTTTATTTACATAAGTATCTAAGTATGTTAATGCTCAAGCATTTAAATAAGACTGTATCTTTAATTTTTTGTATTTTGGGGTTAGTTTGCATAAAAAAATCTTGTTTATTGTTGCACTCAGTAAGGCAGAGAGAGGTCAGGCAACGTAAAACGCTGACAGCCAGCGGCGTACGAATACTTTACTAAAACATATTTTCCCAGCTTTTGTCTGAAGTGGGCATCATGTAGTTCTATAGTAATCTCTGCCAGTATACAGAGCTGCACAGAGACATACAGAATATACCAATCCGCCATAAAATTAAAACCACTGACATGAAATCAAGTGAATAACATTGATTATGTGGTTACAGTGGCACTGTATCAGGCAGCAAGTGAGAAGTAAGTACTTGAAGTTGATGTGCTGGAGCAGGAAAAATGGGCAAACATAAGAATCTGAGCTAGATACGAATGGCTAGAGAACTGGACTGGGGCAGAGCATCTCTACAACATCGGGCAGGTCTTTGTGGTGGGTACCCAGAGCACAGGGCTCGGTTCCAACCAATAGTGCTTCAAAGACGTACATCACAAGATGTACACAGACGTGGTTGTGATGTGGGGAGAGAGCGCCATCTACCCACCCAGATAGAGCATGGCCAATTTTGCTCTCTCAGACTCCAGCTGCCGATGACAATATCCTGCCTTCTTTCCTGTACTTGGACCGAAAGTCTGAACCATTCATGTTTTCACGTTGCAAAACCAACCGAACCATGACCACTTTAATCTGGACTGAGATCACTTCTTTTGGGCAAACTGAATTTTGGTCCTTTGGTCAAGAGTGTGCTCTGTGGCATCTTTTACACCTGCTGTTTTACAGATTTCAGAACAGCTTCTATCATAGGGCCATAAGCGAGCATTACCAAACACTAACTGACTGACACTCACTAACACACTTTTAGACCCCTGCACTGATTCATGTTTGTTCATGTATTTGGCATCTTATTCAATATTCTTACATTTGAAGAACACAGAATCCTGTATATGTAAATATTCTTAGTTGCTATATATATACACACAATATAGTATATTTCAGCTGTGGCTGAAATGGATTCCTAGTCCCTCGTTGGTAGACTAGTTTACTAAGTAGAGCAGAAACACAGATGAATTCAGACACTTCATCAGCAGCAAAAATCAGCAAAAAACAAACACGTGAGTGTCTGAACTATCTTTAAGCTCCGTACACACACACCAACTGAATTCTGAATTAAAGTTTATTAATGCTCTGTGCTGCTTGTGCAATAATTCCTTGATTATGTTGCGTATTAACATAATCCTCCCATTAATGTAGCTAATGTTATGGGAAAACATCTGAACTTCACAGCATCCAGTATCTCGTAATTATCACTGGATTAAATAGCAGCTATACGAACAAACGTCGTCAGATTCCATTTGTTCCACAGATTATTAACAAGACTCACAGTTGCATTGTGGGCCATATTCAGCTCATGTAGTGAGCTACGATGTTTACTATAAATTGCCAGTGAATTGTGGGAGATTATAGTGCCCTCAAAATCACACTGGAATTCCACCTTAAGATTCGGACACTGACTGACACTCATTAGGGTCCTAAAATGGTAAATAGGGTTCCATTTCGGTCACAGCCTATATGTGGGTACATTATCATATTTATCACCTTCACTACTCGTCTGGATATGTGCAATTCTCAGCGTTATACCTCAGATATATATTTTAAGTACATGTTTTATCCAGCTGGTGTACATATTTTATATCGCCCTATTTTTTGCACACTTAGCTTAGATAATTTGTTTCTGTTGCTATTGCTGTCTCTGTTTATCTATTTTGCTTCAGACCAAACTTAAAAATCTGAAGGTCCGGACCAAGCAAGACAAGGATGAAAGCACCCTAATAGTGGCTGTTGGTGATGTTGTGTAAATTATCAGTGGGTGGGCTTCCAGAAGTTGTTGGATTCTGCAGTTTCCTTTCTGAAATCGATTTGGTTGCCGGTGTTGCGCAGGAGACAAAGTGTTGGAGTGTATAAGCAGGTTCTTGTGAGCTGCCATAACTAATTCCCTCGGGACCACCCCACTGACAACAATAGTGCTAGAGCTGCTGTTGGGGTACAGCGTCAAAAAAGAGAGAGAGAGAGGAAGAGAAAACATGCATTGTTGCTTGGCAACTGTTTGAGCTCCACTTTGAAGTTTTACACACAGCACGGCGAGAGAGAAACAGCATGACCAAATGAAGACTGTGTTGGTAATGAAGCAGCAGTGATGTGGCTCCCAACAAAGTGGCATCTCCATCGCCTACGTGGCCCCCTTGTGCCCCCCGTGCCCTCCACGCTGGACGCATTACTTTAATTATTTTAATCAGCCCCAGATCTCCTGTTTTCTGTTTAGATGCAATAAAAACACAAACAAATCATTTTCACAGGAGCGTGACCCGGCAGATGAAAGGCCTCAAATAAAAAGCTTTATAGAGATCTGGGTAAATCAAGGGCTACTGGCTGTGCTGGCTGAACGAGCCCTGTCATTGGGGTGGGGGAGGTGTGTGGGTGGGTAGGGAGACAGAGTGGGAAACAGCGTGTGTGTGTGTGTGTGTGTGTGTGTGTGTGTGTGTGTGTGTGTGTGTGTGTGTGTGTGTGTGTGTGTGAAAGAGCAAGAGAGAGAGAGAGAGAGAGAGAGAGAGAGAGAGAGAGAGAAAGAGAGAGAGAGATTGGGGGGTGGGGGATAAACCACCTCTCAATAAACATCTAGCAAAGGAGGGGTTCACATTCTGTGGTGCTGAAGCAAACCACTGAAACACACACACACACACTCACACACACACAAACACACACACACACACACACACACACACACACACACACAATTTGTGTAACAGCTGCAGTGGCTTTATAGAGGCCAGATGTGCAGCTTAAAGAAAGTTAAAGAAGCAGTTCTGTGGGACAGAGAGAGAGAGAGAGAGAGAGAGAGAGAGAGAGAGAGAGAGAGAGAGAGAAAGAAAGAGAGAGTGGGGGGGGCTAATTGTTAATTACAATCTAGGCCAATAAAGTTGTTTAAATTTGAGCAAGAGAGACAGAGAGAGGAGAGTGAGAGAGAGATGAAGCCATTGTCATGCATGCTGCTGCCGTTTTTTTATGGCGCCTTTAGTAAATTAGAGAGGAGTGGGCATCAATTTTCACACTGACTCTCTGTCACAGCTGGACACTGGAGTGTGTGTGTGTGTGTGTGTGTGTGTGTGTGTGTGTGTGTGTGTGTGTGTGTGTGTGTATTTGTGTGTGGGGAGAGGAGAGAGAGAGAGAGAGAGAGAGAGAGAAAGAGACAGTAATCTTGTATTTTTACCTCTACATTCATTACTGTAGTCTGGTAATACAATCGTGTGTGTGTGTGTGTGTGTGTGTGTGTATTTGCCCTTAGTACTTAATTTTGATCCCTGTCATGAGCCCCATGAACAACTATACTCTCTCTAATCACCTACAGCTTGTGGTGTGTGTGTGTGTGTGTGTGTGTGTGTGTGTGTGTGTGTGTGTGTGTGTGTGTGTGTGTGTGTGTTTGTACAGGTGTGTCAAACAGTATGCAGTACAAATAGTACTAAACCTTTCTGTGTGTAAAAGTAGAAAAGAAGGCAAGTCAGACAGATTTTTATCCAGATTCCTACTGAAAACAATTTTTGCACCACAAAAGCATCTGTTTTCATCGTGAGTGTTAAATGATTGAGCCAAATGTAGACATCACATAATTCAGTCCAATATAACTTCACTTTTGGTTGCTTTGATGGTGCAGTGTTTGAAGCATGTAAATGCTTGCTTCAAAGAAATGGCCGTAGTCTGGTTATGGTATAGGCTCCACACAGGGGGGTTAGCTTACATTGGAAGAAATAATGAAAGGGGTCCATGGGCCTCTATATACATTCACAAATGAAGTTATGAAATGAATTAAGTTTGGTAAAAGGACTACGCCCAAACTCTCTCCACTCACCTTCTTGTGATGGAATAGTTCCACCTCACCACCCCAGCTCCTCCTTCTCTTCATCTCCAAATTGAGCCTGGCTTCAAGTCTCATCAGCCAGCAAAATGACCACATAAGATGATTGTTTTGTCTGATAAAAACGACTGATTGTTACATTTATCAAAGGAAGGGAACACTTAGGGTAAAGAAAATCTTCTTGTGTAATTATAACTCATTCCATGGACATTTAAGAAGTAAAAGCAAATGTGATTTTGAGTTTAATATCGGATATAGTAAAATGTAATATGTGAAGTAAATATTACTAATAATTATGGAATTGCCTCAGGAACGATAACATCAGGGTTTACAGTAGGTTATTGTAATTGGCCTACTGGCTCTAACATTATCACTGGCAGTAATGTGTGGCTGTGGTAGCAGTGACTGCTTTTAAACAGAAAAATGAAGAGCTGTATAGGATTTGAAGTAGCAGTGGCAGATTTGTCCAGCTCCACCCACAACATCTAAAATGCACTCTGTGCTCTGTGTTCTGTAGAATCACCAGTACGATCCACTGAAGGTAGAAAACACGTATCATTATCTATGTTTAGCACTTCCCCCCAAGACATACACTTTCTGATGAGCAGAGACAGAGCAAAAGAAAAGAAAACAACAGGAACGAGAGCTGTTTATAGTCACTGACCCAACAGAGACCAGCTAAGGACTGTTATTACAGTACAGAGAGAGAAAGAGAGAGAGAGAGAGAGAGAGAGAGTGTGTGTGTGTGTTTTAGAGAGAGAGAGAGTGTGACAGAGAGAGAGAGAGAGAGAGAGAGAGAGAGAGAGAGAGAGAGATAGAAATAGAAAAATTAAAGAAAAAAGGAGAAAAAAGGAAATAGAAAAAATCTGACATGATTATAATTATAACACAGCTTTTCAAAAGTTATCACATTCTAAAAAGCTGAATACAAAGCTGGTCAGCAATGTCTTTATGTTACACTCTCCCAGAACTGTCCGGTGCATTTGATCTCCCAGATGTACAGTCATGCAAATAAGACACCCTTTAACACCTTTGTGTTGTTTTTTAACATATTTAAACACATGGACATTTGAGCTTCATTGTAACTACATTGAGAGATTGAAGTGATATAACTACACACATAAAATTGAAGTAATGTCTACTAAAAAAAAACGGAAAAAAACAGAAATAATGTCAATCAGATGTTTCCGATGACCATCTACCTGTCTCTGACATCACCTGGAAGAAAGATTTTCCCACTCAGAATTATTTCTATGAGATGTTTCAGTGTCGGTCTATGTCAGAGTTATGGTTTTACATTTTCAAACTCCTAGTTTAAATCATAATAAATGCATGCATGTCCTTTTTTATGTGTTTTGAATATGTTGAAAGAGGAAGGTTGCTGGTTCAAATCCTTGAACTGGCAGGACATATCTGAAGTGCCCTTGATCAAGACACTGAGCAAGACTCAGTGCCCCGGGCACTGGGAATAGGGCTGCCCACTAAAGGGTTAAATGCGGAAGACAAATTCCGTTGTGTGCAGCACAGTGGGTCTATCTATCTATATAGGGGTTCATGGGGTGTCTTCATTTTTTCACATGACCATTTTGTTAAATATTGTCAGGGTGGCACAGAGATTGTGGCCCTCATTAGGTGGGCAATTGTTTGTCCTGTCTGGCATCTCTGAACTGCAAACAGCACAGCCATAGAAAAATAAAATGGCTGTAAAGATGATTCTGCTAAAAGCAAAGATCAAAGATGAAATCTCTCCATTTTGCCAGTTTCAGTGGATGGAAACAAGGGCAAGAGAGTGAGAATGGAGAGAGAGAGAAACGGGGGGAGAAGGAGTGAGAAAAAGGGCTTGAGAGAGGGAGAGAAACAGAGTGAGAAAGAGAGAGCGAGATGGGGAAGAGAGAAGACAGGAAGAGAAGAAGGGAATAGAACAGTCAAGAATAAAGAGAAAGGGAGAGAAAATATAGAAAGAGAGTGAGATAAAGAAAGGGATTGATGTAGAGATCTGAGTGTATTGAATTATATTTAATATAGTAGTTTACTGTATATTAGTGTTTCATTTCATGTTTATTACTGAGATATTCAGTTTCAGTTCTCTGTATGATATGTAGCTCCATATTGCAGCTTTGACAATAAAATACAATCAGTCTGTCTCTTTTGTGTGTGTGTGTGTGTGTGTGTGTGTGTGTGTGTGTGTGTGTGTGTGTGTGTGCGCGTGTGGTACGGAGACAATGTTCACAGGTGTGATCCGGCTCTAGGGGGAGTTGAACAGTTAAAATTGAGATTTGATGATGATTAAAGATTCGAGTCATTTGAAACAGGAGACTGACTGAGGGGGAAGGAGGGCAGAAGGATGGAGAAACAGACTGTACATGGAGACCTAAACGAAACAGTGTAAAGCTGCACACTGTTATGATATGTCCACAAGTTTGTGGATGCCCTTCTAATAAATGCATTCAACGACTGCTGACACAGTTGTGCAAACACACACGCGGTTCATCTAGTCCCTGTAGAGAGGTATTGCCAAGAAGATAGGACACTCTGGAGCAGATAAACATCAACCTATCAGCACCATGTCTAATGTTAAACACGGGCCACAGGGGTATAAAGCTCCCAAGCATGTGTGTTCTCTTGAGATGAGTTGGGGAGTTGGGAATGATATGGGGTGGTGATCTTCCACAAACGACCTCGTTTCCGTCAATGAATGCAATTAAATGCTCACAGCAATGTTCCACAACCCCGTAGAAAACCTTGTTTGGACAGTCGACAGTTGCTCCAAAAAAAGGCAGGATTAACTCTTTTAGTGCCCTTGATTTCAATAGAAAAATGAATGAGCTGATGTCCCAATACTTTTGTCCGTAGTTTATAATGCAGTGAGGGTTTAAATTAACGATTGTTCTTCAGTTCAAATGCATTTAATGTAACTTGGAAACCATAAACATCACAATTCCTCTCATACAAACTTACCATTCATACAAAGAAAAATGAATGAAACACACACACACACACACACACACACAATCACTGGAGTCTCCTGGGTCATGGTACGTTAATCAGCGACTGCATTTATACAGTATACGCTCACACTGAAACAGAAACAGAGAACAGAAAAACATCTTGCATCTCTTTTTCTGCAGCTACATGACAAACAGTCACCAGAAACACACTGTTGCCAAGGATGAGAACTAATCTGTTACCATGGCAATCCCAAGCCTGTTTTTTTTTTTTTCCCCCAGCTACATGGAAAACTCAGAAGCTTCACAAGGGGTCAGACTCAAATGAGCAGAGAAAAAAATGGAGAAAAAAGAAAAAGCAAGCTGTGTAATCAGCAGCCTTCACCAACCACCAGGAGGCAGCGTGAGGCATGAACGGCCAAAGAGCAGATAGAGGCATCCACTTAGACCTTAATTATCCAGGCAGTAAGTAGAAGCACTGCAAGAAAGACCATGCAGAAAGCCTTGCAGTGTAGAAAGACGCCAATCAGTCTAATCAGAGTGAGCCGCCAGAGGGGATTTGATTGTGTAGCTCATTCACATACTTATTTATCTGCATTAATCTGAAGCTCATTAAGTTTTCAAATGATCAAAGCACCCAAACACGAGCCTCACCTTCCAGAACATCTAACCATATACACCCATATAGATCCATATGAACTCATATAGACTCAAAGTCAGTCTTGAGATCCCTTTTCTCTGCACACTTTAATACACGTCCTCTAACACACCTCGCTCAGCATATGAGGAGAAATTTAGGTAGCTCATCGGGTGTGGGATGAGAAAAGGTGTGGGGTTCCGAGGAATGGAATCGAAAAAACCCTGGTTCAAAGGAATCGCAAACCAAACAATTCACATAGTCGATCACTCGACTACGTGCTTGCTTTCTCAAGTTTGCTTTTAAAGCTTTGCACTGGAGCTGCCAGACTGATGTAGCTGACAAGTGGTGGAAGTCTAGGTTCTAGATATATCATACCCACATATAATCTGAAGTTCTCCAAGAGCTGCTTAGTAAGGCACCTGATCTTTTTTATAAGATAAACCTTCAGTTAAAATATTCACTTTTAAAAAGAGGGTCGTCGGTGGTTCTTCCATAAGGTAATAAAGCAATGTACAATCAAGGCGACTCAAAGAACCCCATTTGACTACACTCTTAGAAGAGGGATTCTTTAAGGGTGTTTAATTAGTTAGAAAACCGTTTGTTTGGGGTTCTTTATATATACCTTATATATAAACTATGATTATATATCATGTATTATATGTAATGTTACAACCCTCGGAAACCTTTACAGAACCATTTTTGCTTGGGGTGTACATAAAGATATGCTCTTTCTCACAAAGAGGTTCTTCAGGGGTCCTTTAGGAAAATGAATGGATCTATGCACAGTGGAACCATAGCAATGCAAAGAATGCTTAAATGAAAAGATGTGTCCACATCAAACGTCACTTACTTATGAAAAAGTGCCTAAATATTTCATTTTGGAGGATTTGAGTGTTTAGGAACACTTACTGTACAACCTCAGTCCACATGCTTCTTTCACTTTCTGTTTCAGCTTGTCAACAAATACACATCAACAGCTCAAAGTGGGATTTGTTTTACTGCGGTGGTGTAAAAGTGAATTCTCCTGACTGTACGGAGAGCCCGGGAGTCAGAAATACCACAGAATGCTGCTTTAATTCAAGGGTTCCTTTAAGAGCAATCACTTGTCTTGCCATTTCCCCCCCCAAACTTAGAACTATTCATACTATTTCAGGGAGTCGCTTGCAGCAATTTGACTTTCTGTTCAAGGTTAATGAAGTATCAGTGAGGGGAATGCAGGTCTGTAAATGTGGTATTAGAGTGCTCTCATAAACACACCCAGCCTGTCTCTCTCTTCCTCTCGCACTCCCTCACTCTGTCTGACCTTCAGGGGAGACGGTGCGTGACCTCCTCGCGAACACTTTCCAGGCAAAATCGAATAATCCAGGAAATCCAATAAATCACATACACCGCGAGATGGCATGACATGATAAAAAGGAGTGGCTATCACGCATGATGAAAAGGTTGCTTTATACTGACTGATCGCACATAAATAGCTCACAGTGATGCGACAAATGAGAGGTCATTACACTGATTGCACCCAAGTAGTTTTATAACCTGAAGTGTGCTGGGACTCACTTTATGCATTAAAGGTTGATGTCTTCAATCAGACTAAATCAGATCTAGGCCTGCTTTACAAAAAAAAAGACCCAAAATTCACCCTTTATCTGTTCAGAATGACTTAACAATGACAATTTACCAACCTCCTTTTGTTCTTTAGAACTGTACATGTTATCTGGCTCGGTGTGTTTTTAAAACAACAATACGAAGCATTTGACCCTGAAATAGCAGCTAGAAACATGTTGTGTTTCCCTGACTGTAATGGGGAGAATAGCGTCTCTGCCGTTCCCACTCCAGGCTGGAACACACTGTAATATAACTCTGTATAACCCAAAACATATGTGCAAAAATTCCTGTAATATTAATATATCACCTCAGTCCAAATGCCTCTTCTGTAACTCTCAGCTAATCAACCAATGCACTTGTACAGCTGTGCATGAGCTGGGGCTCAAAGCATGATTTGTATTTACTGCAGTTCAGTAAAAGTGAATTGAAATCCCCAACCGTAGGGGGAGCCCAGGAGCAAAAATACTAATTCAAAACCTAATGTTGCTTTAAGACTGATACTGTATATGTATTCCCTGTGTTCTGATTGGCCGGCATGTATGTAAATGTACTATTTTCAGAACATCGCAACACAGGGAACTGAGAATGGATCAAGTCTGCATATATTTGGCTCAAAACTGATGTTTTACAGAATGTGATATCGACCCTTTAAGTCACAGCACACATAATTACCACATAGTTAACTCTGGGGGGACAGTCAAAGGGGCAGCTCCAAAGGGACATGAAAGTAAGTCAGCTTAGACAAATGGATTTTGAGCAGTTTTCCATTAACCTCCTCTGAATATGTGTTCATATGGTGTGTGTGTGTGTGTGTGTGTGTGTGTGTGTGTGTGTGTGTGTGTGTGTGTGTGTGTGTGTGTGTGTGTGTGTGTGTTTGATTTTTTTTAGCATGTGGGCCAGCAGCATGACAGTCCTTCACTCTGATTAGGGCCTTGCTTTCAAAGACAGAAACCACACTCCTTCTTTTCATCTGCTCAGGAGGTTCCCTCCCTCGCACTCCTTTACTTTTCCTGCCCTCTTCCATCCCTTCTTCCACGAAAGGCCAGTGCGACCACAGAGACTGAGGGTTTGAGGGCTGAGGGCTACTGGCTGCCCGCCTCAAGTGGCTTCAATTACAGATACACACAATTACAGAGAGAGAGAGAGAGAGCGAGAAAGAGAGAGAGCGAGAGAGAGAGAGAGGACGTGGGTAGGATGTGCCAGACGTAAACTCTGAGTAGATTAGAGAGCAGGAGTGAGAAGGCCATAGAGGCCAAACGCTGCCCTGTATACCTCTCCCACCCACCACCAGACTTATTTTGGGCTTCCTGAAGCAGCAATGTCTAGATGTTACCCTGATTTAGGCCATTGTGTGCACTTGTTGCCATTATGGCAACTCAGTTACAAAATTCAGGCTTCTTCTTCGCATCAAAAGACACACTGCCTGCTGCCTCGACACGCAGAGCGGAGGGGCTAAATAATCTCCCTGGAATCCCCCGAGGCGCCTGCCTGTAAGCTGCTGTATTAGCGGGCCCATTCTGATAGCTATTAGCACTTTTGATTGAACCCGCTGCAGGCACGGATTCTTCGTCATGACTCTCCCTGCTTATTTATGTCAGCCGAATTTGCATTTGTTTACTGTAGAGTGTCATTTTCTCTAAACAGCCATTTACTGGGCCGCATGATTTGAATAAGTGGATTGCTTTGCTATTTTGCCACTAGATTACATCAAACTTCATTACTGGCAAAACAGCAAAGGGGCAGTGTGATGCAGGCCGCTCTGTCCTCCACAAATAAGCTGGCAAAGCTACACTATATGGACAAAAGTATTGGGACAGCAGCTCATTTCCCGTTTCTTCTGAAATCTACTTCCCACTGCATTTTTGAGCATTGCTGTGAGGATTTGATAGCATTCAGTCAGTTCAGGAAAGTCCCAACTTGCCACATTTTAATGCTGGTGGACTTTATACCTGTACACAGCCCGTGCCTGACATTATGCATGGTGCCCATAGGTTTGTGCTTATCTGCTACAGATAGTCCTATTCTATTGGCAATGTTTCTTACAGGGACTAGACCAGCTCTGTGTGTGCATTTACACTTCTGTGTCAGCATTTGGTGCAGCAAAAGAGCCTGGTGGTTAGGGAACCAGTCCTGTGAATGGAAGGTTGTTGGATTGATCCCCTGATCTGGCAGGAAATGACTGAAGTGTCCTTGAGCCAGGTGCTGCCCACCACTCCGGGCACATGTGCTCACTTCCCTACTAGTGTGTATGTGTGTGTTTCACTGAGTGGATGAGTTAAATACCCAGCACAGTGGATCCATATGCACATTAAGTTAGATCTTGTCATAAGGCAGGGGTGTCCAATCTTATGTGCAAAGGGCTGGTGTAGCTGCAGGTTTTCATTCTAAACAACAACTTGTGACACCTGATTTCCACACCAGCTCTGTCTTAAAGGGGTGTCCACAAACAATTTGACATATAGTATATCTGACTCCTGTATTTAGGCTACATTAAACATAATAGGAATTTAGTGGCTGGGTGGGGTTAATCAATAACATCAGGGCTGTTTTTGATTACTTGAGGGCTAGAAGTGACGGGGTCACACAGTGAAGTTGGATTACTCAATACCCTCAAATATTCCAGCCCTCCTGTTTTCCTTCTTGCATTGCTTTGTGGTGTCAGAAAAATCAAGGAATTCAAAACTGTTTTCAATGCAGAAGATGTGGAAAGCTATAGTGGGGTGGAGAAAATGAAATAAGAGCACATAGTTAATATAATGCCCTCCTGCAGTTCCACCTGATCTGTACAGGATGGGTGACTTTCATGCTGATATGCCTGTAAGGCACCGTGTGAGCATGCATTAAACCACTTTGTCGTTTCATTTAATGCATCTGAAGCAACACGACGTTAAATTGTTACCATCAAATACGTTTCTCTCTCACAGCCAGTCTCTGCAACATCTGGGCTGGGAGAAAATACTAAATAAAGGGCGGGACTGTACCATTCAGCACTGTAGGGTTATACCAAAACGGAGCATACACTTAAAAACATTTTCCCGACAACTGATGGTTGTTGATCAACAAAGTGAGACATAGCGTGGTTCACTAAAGCGTATTTTGTGCGTTTCCCTATCCTGCGCGTGTTTGCAGCGCGCGTGCAGCGCGCGAGCTGGATCCGTCCACCCCCCTCCCCGAGTGGTACGTTCCGTTTTAAAGGGCCAGTCCCCGTCCCCACGCCGCTGAGGAAAGCGACGCGGCTGCTCGAGGTTATGAGGTTCGGCTGCTCGCGCGCGCGGCGTGCACGGTGTTTTCGCTCGCGCAGAGACGACGAAGCGGAGGAGACGCGGATCGTGAGCGCGCAGATCCACCGAGGCTCTTCAAGAGAAGCTGTGGATGTAACTGTTGCGCTTTGAAGGCAGGTAAGTGCTCGTGCACGCGCGTGCACTGCTTTCCCACTGATGCTCCGTGTTTTCAGGATGCGCGCGGGGGGGAGAAGGGCTTTTGGGGGGGAGGCACTTTGTCCCGTCCGTCTGCAACACGGCGCGGATGCGTCGCCTGCTCGGCGCAGGCGGACTGAGGGGTCTGTGAACACGGGCAGGAGCCCGGCTACCCCCTTCAGAACAAAGGGGTCTGCGAGAAAGCGCCGCGGGCGCGTGCAAAGGTGTGTTTCACTCCCGCAGCTCGAGCGCGTGGATCTGCTGGGTTTGTTCAACACCAACAATGGATCATCACACACCACCAGCACACTCAGTCCGGTGCGCGCGCGCGAGCGCGAGTGAGCCCCTTACAGATAAAGTTGGGCGCGTGAGGGGAAGGAGGCTCCTCTCCAGCCTCTTCATTCGGGGTGTTTTCAGGGACTCGGTGAGGATGAGGCACACTGGGGGCTGCTGCTGCCCGGGGCTGATGGGCTTCTACTCGCGCACATCTGTATGAGACTAAAAGCACCGTCACGTGACTGAAATATTGCCCTCTTATTTGTTATTTGGAGATAAACAGTGTGTTCAATGGCGGCACAAATTCGGGGTGGATTTCGTGCACAAGCCCCCTTAAACCGATGCTGCTCTGTCTGTCTGTCTGTCTGTCTGTACGCACGTGCTTTAAAGCGTATGCATGTAGACACTGTGCTTTTATGGGTCTGATCAATGTATCTGCATATTGCATATGATTCAACACAGCATATAAAACTAAAGGCGTTTGATTTGCTGCCTGTGTATATTTACACTCATGCATAGAGTGTTTCTCTATATGTCTGGTGTAAATCTATACATATATAGTGCAAATGCTATCTGTAAAAATATGCATGTGATTTACTGTCTGTCTGTCTGTACGCACGTGCTTTAAAGCGTATGCATGTAGACACTGTGCTTTTATAGGTCTGAAATGTCTGCATATTGCATATAAACAGTGTTTGTTAAACTAAAGGTGTTTGGTTTGCTGCCTGTTTGTATTTACACTCATGCGTACTCTGTGTCTAGTATAAATATATGCACACTTAATGCAAACACTGTCTATAAAAAATGCATGTGATTTTCTGTCTGTCTGTCTGTCTGTACGCACGTGCTTTAAAGCCTATGCATTTAGACCCTGTGCTTTTATGGGTCTGATAAATGTATCTGGATATTGCATATGATTCAAAACAGCATATAAAACTAAAGGCGTTTGATTTGCTGTCTGTGTATATTTACACTCATGCATAGAGTGTTTCTCTGTATGTCTGGTGTAAATCTATACATATAGGATGCAAATGCTATCTGTAAAAATATGCAGGTGATTTACTGTCTGTCTCTCTGTCCATTCATCCATGCCCCTGTGCTGGCACCTATTAGGTCCGTCATGCAGCCAGTAGACTTGCATGCAAGTGAACGTGCTTTGGATTTGCATGAATCAAACCTGTGGGACAGTTGCACGTTAATAAGATGTGCTGCCCTAACCCAGCACAGTCCCTGCTGAAAGAAAACTGACAGACATCAGTTTGTGGGGAGGTCGTGCAGTTGCTGCTGAGGCTCGCGCATGTTGTGATCGCGTGCACGTCTGAAAAGCATTGCAGTGATGAGGGCTGAATAAGAAGCCCAGCAGCTCCATGTTGTTGATCGCAGTGTGCGGACGCTCGCGCCGTCCTGCCTGCAGCCCCGGTTCTGAGCACGCGCCGTTTTCTCTCGCCGTCTTCACGCCTGAAACAACGTTTCGGCTACTTTTCTGTCCTGAGGCGAATTTAAACGTTTGCGAGTGAAACCCGAAACAACGTCCAGAGCACGTTTAGCTCCGTCTGCTGTTTGTTTACTCCGCTTTGAACGCACCGAGCTAACGCGACGTTTCAGGAATGTCCAGCAACGTTTTTTGAAACGTTCCAGCCAGTTGAACATGTAACGTTACACAAACACAATGGCCAAGGAACGTTCTGTAAATGTAGGGTGTGGTAATGGTTAGCTTCACAACGTTGTTAGAACGTTTCTCGCACAATCTTCCCAGTTAGACAAAGGCTAATGTTGGGAAACGTTTAAAGTGATGTTAAGGTGACGTTTGGAATGATTGGGTTAAATTGACCTTTGGAATGCTGGGAAACATTTAAAGTAACCAAGCAAATGTTCAGCTCCATCTGTTCTTTCGGGAGCTTTGGATGAACGAGCCCAGTTATAAGAATAATCAGCAACGTTTAAAATGTTCCATTAAGTTTAACTTGTAACATTACATAAATAACATTCAGGGAATGTTCTGAAATGTAGGGTTTATCAGTGGTTACCTTTACATCGTTATTAGAATGTTCCTCATGCTAGCTTCCCAGTTAGACAAATGCTAACGTTTAGAAAACGTTTAAAGCAACATTTCCAACAAATCTAAAATCGAAAACATTGATACAGCTAATACATGACCACACTCCTTGTTTATCTCAGTGATGACTAAAATGTTTTCAGACTAAATAACCCAGCGGGCATTCACCATTTATTCACCTGAATTTTCACAACCACCCAACCAGGTATTCCAGTTTTTGCAACCACTGACATTATTTCAACTACATTTCAGAATTTGAATCTTGGTCATGTACTGGCTGGGGTGTGTTGATTTACACATGATTTTCTGAAATTTAACCAATAATTAAAAAAAGTTGAAATGAGGAACTTCCCTCACTTTTTGTAATAAATGTAACATTAAAACATCATAGGAACGTCCAGAAAATGTCCACTTGATTGAATGTTTTATAAAACAAAAAAAAAGTCACAAAAGTCCAGAAATGTTCCTTTAACATTGCTGGGACATGTAGTTTACTTCATGCCGACTGTTTGATGAGTCTGTACCGCATGAAAAATATATCAAAACAAATATAGCCAGAAGAAAATTGAGAGACAGTAATTGTGTTGATGTGGTATATTTTATTCATAACCACAGTACACAATCGACTGAAGTCATTTTCTTCAGTAAGTGGATGTTTCAGTGAAATGTGTGGAGTGAGCAAGATAATGCCCTCCATAGCGACAGCACAGTGTGAGGAACCAAAATAGAAGCTACATCATGAGGACAAAAAGTGACGATCTGCCTTGAGTATTTAGTCCAGATTCAGTATTTATGAACTTGGTTGTGTACAAATTGAATGTGGCTGAAGTACATCACATTTTTTGATGCAGAATGTATCTCAGTAATGAATTTTTGCTGAATAAGGTTTGATTAGTTGAGCCAGAGCAAATATAACAAACAAATAAATAAATAAATACTATGAGTGCAACACGGATACGTCACTTGCTGTGTTGTGCAAAGATAAATATTTAATGTGTATTGTATTGATGTGAAAATGATGCACACGCTTCAATCAATGAACTGTGAGTATCAGTGGATTCAATCATTCATATAGTCATTCATTTACAGTGTCCACTCAGTCTGAGGACAGCAGATGGACTCATGGAGAATGAGTGATTAATTCAGTGATCATGCAGTGATGACATCAGTGGTGATGGCTCTCTGGTGGCTGAATCACTCGCTTGCGAAGTTTCATCTTGACAGTTTTCTCTTGTATCAACACTCTGTCGGATACACACACGTACAGTGACCCTCTATGCTGTAACATGTTAAAACTGGTGTAGTTCCACAGCCTGCAGGCAGAGACTCACACGAAAGGTCATTTGGTCATCCATCACTTTGTCTAGCCGGTGATGTGCTGGCTGGAGTGACACCACGCTCTGAAAATCTCCATTCAGGGTATCAGAATGACATACTGGAAGTGTTTACCATTACTGTGAATACACTGGTTCTTCTGATACTGCTTTACAGAGAGGGTGTAGCAGCCCAGCAGGCACAGGATATCAATTTGACAGAAAGACATTGGAAACCAACATCAGACAGACATTGATTTTTGGTTACTTAACACCATGACTTAGAACCAGCAACATATAACAATGTGTATGAAGAGTTAGGATTTTACATTGTGTAGACATTAATGTTCTGAAGTTTAGTTGGGTTTTGGTTGCCATATCTCGGAAATAAAGGTTGGCAATTTGCATCAGTATAATGTTGGCATTGAGGTTTGGTTACATGTTGTTTTTCTGCTCCAAATTGTCCATGGCATTGGACACTGTCCTGACATTGAATTTTGGTCACAATCTAGTGTCAATCTAATGTCCAGTGCCTACCTTTTTACGCTGCTGAGTTTTTATTCAGCATTCAGTGTTTTTGATATTGAGGTTGACTGATTGGACTGAAGGAGTGGATGATGTATCGTGATATCACAATACTTTTGACACAACATCTGTCCATTTTATTTTTGATGAATGAGATTCAGTAACACATTAAAAATAGATGTTATTACTACAGTTGAAATCAAGTAGGGCTACCACTACTACAACATTGACTTTCTATGGCCAACAATGATATCCACAGTATCCTTGTCAGAATCAGAATTCTTTATAGTACCACTTTATTTTCAATAAACGAGGAAAATAAAAACAAAAATTCCAAAAACAAAGTATATATTTCATATCTGGAGACAATGCATGGAACATTTCAAACCATATTAATGTAGCGTCCAGCCCCATCTTCAGTTGGTACTGGCAATGGAGATTGCAGTGAAAGGCATTATAAAATGGGTATCACCATCCCTGAACTGGCAGGACATGACTGAAGTGCCCTGGAGCCCAGCTGCTCCCTGGGCACTGAGGATAGGGCTGCCCACCGCTTTGGGTGCGTGTGCTCACTGCCCCCTGGTGTGTGAATTCACTAGTGTGTGTGGATCGGTAAAATGTGGAATTCCTGTGTGTTCACGCTGGGTCAGATTAGTAAAATTACTTACTTATATTGAGATTAATATAAATCTGAAAATTTGTCTTTGGGGTTTTTAAACCGCAGTCACTAAAACCACCAACTCTTCAGTTTTAACTGTGCCTGCATGTGTTCGGGTCCAGGGCTGGGCCTGGAATGGCAGAGAGTCGTTTGAGGCTTCTCTCCTCCTTTTGTCAGTTTTCTGGGGTGGGATCAAACGGTGCCGGCATGCCCTCATCCTGTGAGTGAGCTTTGAGCTGAGCTGCCATGTGGAGTCACTGGAGGTGGTGATCGCTGAACAATAGCTACTGTCTGTGCTCACTCGCCCTGCCTGTCTCTTTCTCTCTCTCTTAGTCAGCCTCTCTCTGTCTCTTTTTCTATCTGTCTATCTCTGATGATTCTGTTCCTCAGTACAGCCTGGTGGTATTGATAAAATCAGCTAACACCTTTTTCTTTTGCAAATGCATCACAGTACCAGGTGATGTTCTTTGCATTTACATCATTAATGAACCCCTGCTAGGTTGTTGCTGGAATATCAGGTTTATGTGTAAACAGTCTGATCTGGCCTGTGTTGATTGGCCTATTTTTTCAGCTCTGCTTCTGTTAAAATGACACCAATGGGAATTAGAGATGGAATGTCACTACTGGTAGGTTTTTGTTCATGGGATGTTCTCATAAGATAATGGTGGATGGGATTTCTGAGAGTTTAAAACGACTCCAATCTGATAATGTAACAAATCTAGTCTGAACGATCTTATGCTCACATTACATTCTTAAAAATAAAGGTGCCACAGAAAGGTACCCTGAGTCTTCAGTTGTTCCATGAAGAACCATGTTTGTAATTGTGAAGAGACTTAATGAACCATGACTTGATGTAAAGGGTGTATCAGTTTACCTCATTTCCTTTTTCATATGTCTCATTTACAAAAAAGTATTTCTACTGTGAACCCTTCTGTAACCCCTTTATTTTTAGGAATGTGTATGACGTTAGGTCAGGATGAGGTCACATAGAAACATCCATATAGATTGACTGTTTCAGTCCAAAAATAAATACCTATTTGGTGATTTAGTGAAATTTGCCTGTGATTTAATTTTTTTTTTTTTAACTGAATCCCATTTTCTATTTAAACAGACACAAGACAGATTTCCAGACAGGAATGTTAGCCCTAACATTTATGTATTTCATACTGATTTGATGCTCCAAGAACACACAAAAACACTGCAGTTAACCACATTCCTGCAATCTATCAATGCTAAACTTCAGTACCGTCAGCCCCAATATCACTGTACCGGTACACTTCCCCCAGCACTATCTGTGTTTCTTCCTGCTCTGGTGTTGGTCTCGGCGCCTTGCTACAGAAGGATCAGCCCTCGCTGATATCTCTAATGAGATCTTTTGTTTTTCTTTGCTGCAGACAGGTGGATTTTTCTTTCTCTCCTCAAACATATGGCAGGAAAAGGTTATTAGACTAAGCTTCACACATGCTGATGGAAGCGATAGGGACAGTATGAAGACATAACCTGCTCTCTGGATCATGGCAGTGGCTTCAGCTGCCTGTACTGTGTGTTGATCTAGGATCATGGTTCTCTTTCTCTTATTTGATTATGAAAGCAAAAACAGAGCCCCAGTCAGCTCTGTAATATTCTGACAGCTGTATGATGGACTGCTGTCTGTGGAAATTTGTTCAAAGAGGAAATGATTTGTTTTTGGTGTTTGGTTTCAGAAACTGGCAGGCAGAAGAAGTCAGAAAGGATTACATTGGATGAGGGCAAATAAATGTGTGGTTTTCTTACATTCTTTTTTTGTTATATAATGTCAGAAAGAATGTTAATAATCCTATATTTCATCTGTTTTGTTTCTTAATATGACATTTGGAAATTCCAGTTGCCGTTGTGTAAATATTTAAAGGTTAAATGGCCCACATACCCCCATCAGGTATTCTGAATTAATGTTGTCACAGAAGAAAATCTCTACAAAATGACTACTTTACTGGAGAACCTATTAATGGCTATATATATATATATATATATATATATATATATATATATATATATATATATATATATATATATATATATTGTGTGTGTGTGTGTGTCTGTGTGTGTGTGTGTGTGTGTGTGTGTGTGTGTGTGTAACTAAAATACATTAAATGTCCAAATATTTGTGGACACCCCTTCTAGTAAATGCACCCATTGCTGACACAGATGTGCAAATGTGCACCCACACAATGTAGAGAAAATTTGCCAGTAGAACAGGACAATAAACACAAATGTATTGGCATCATGCTTAATGCCAGGTGCAGGCCAAAGTCTAAAGCAGTGTTTTTCAGTTTTTCAACCAGTGGTCTGGGGACCACCAGTTGGCTATGAAGTACTCTCTAGGGCCATCCTCAGGGGGAAACAGTAGTCCTTTTGGACTGACACAGTGGCTTCATTGGAGCAAGAATTAAGTGTGCACTTTGTGCCAGACCTCACTCCATTATGCTGTATAGTATGAGCAGGTGGGCCTTGAGGTGGAAAAGATGGAGAAACCCCTGAGCTGCATAGGGTATGGCTCCAGCATTGAGCTGGAAGGTGTTTTTTGGAATGATTGTGCTCCATCAGTACTTTTGTATTGAGTTGAGTTGGAGTGAGGTGGGATAGTGATGTGATCGTCCAACATCCTGACCTCATTAATGATCTTGCTACTAAATGCAATCAAATCCTCACAACAGTGCTCCAAAAATTTAGTAGAAAGCCTTCCCTGTGTCTAGCGCAGGATGAACTCCATTTAATACCCTTGTTTTTGGAAGAAAGCGATGAACTAGGCAGATGTCCTAATACTTTTGTCCATATATAGCGTGTACACCAGTCCTTGTTCTAACGTCTATTACCCCCATTTTAGTAAACTACTTTGACCACAGGAAGCAGCACAGTTCTATGGTACAGACTGTGGTCATCTGTTTTATCTGCTTTGCATTGTTAGCCTTCTTTCACCCATATCTGTGGTCAAGGACACTTTTAGGACCACCACAGAGCAGGTTTAATATGGAGGTGGGTCATTCTCAACTGCAGTGACACTGTGTGATGAGTGTTAGTGTTTGATCTGGCTCTGAGTGGATCAGGCATATGATGTTTAACCCCTCAGTTTCACTGCTGGACTGAGTCCTGGCCAGAAATATCCAGCCAACAGGGGCTGTGGGCGGCATCCTGTGACCAATGATGAAAGACTAGATGATGCCTGATCATAGTACCTGGTTCTGTGGTGGTCCTTTGGAGTCCTGTATGCACAGAAAGAGAGTCTGTAATTATTGAACTACAAGTGCTCCTGTGTGGTCAGAGGAGCTGATAGAGTGGGCGGTGAATAGAAACAAGGAGCTCAGAGTCAGTGAAATATCAGAATGCAATAATGCTATTGATTTTTGATACATTGATATGCCGATATATGATTCTCAGATCATTGTAAGTATTTTTCTCATTCCTCCTAAAGTAGCAGCTCTGAGATGTGAGGTTTTCTTATGACAGTGATATATATTGAACTGAATGGTCTAGCTGGTTCCCAAGTCTGTATGTTCTAAACAGGCTCCTTTCTGGAGGAACAAAAAGTGCACTCTTTGCTTCACTCTGTTCGCGCACTGGTTTGAGGTGACAGTGAAGAAGTAAACAGAAAGGACGCGGCCTGCTCCTGCAGGATGACACTGAACAGCATAACAAAAGAGGAAGCAATCCGAGCTCATGGCGATTCCTTTGCTGGCCTCGCTTTGGCTATAGTTCAGTTCTCTGGACTATTGTTTCACGGTCCTTCAGGGCCCCTGTTGCACAATAACTGTGTATTTATTGCAAGTTTAGTTCTTGTGACAATATCGAGCCTTGACTTGTTGTTTGACTAATTAGAAACACAGTGGTCTGAGTTCTGGAAGATGGAGTCGCTTGCGGTGCAGGTCAGAAACACCATCTTGCCAAAAGATACAGTTTACATTAAATACTGAGGCTTTTGAGACTGTTGTATGAAATGACTAGATTTTATTTTACTTTGCATTTTTGGCGGCTCACCACCAGTGTTTTGAAAAATAATATGTGAAACATTAATATTATCACGAAGAATGCCCGTGTAGTGCCAGTTCAAATCAATCTGACACACATGCAAACCTGGCGGCTGAGCTTGGTTTTCATGCCCCATCACTTCTATCTGCAGACACACCCCTGAAGAAACTATGTCAAATTGTTAGTCTGTCAGTGGCAACATCAGGAGTAAGTACTGGATGTCACAGTACCAGACAAGTCAAGTTTTAAAGGATCTGTGTTCCAGGGGTTCTCAACCATTTGCATCTCAGGGTCCACCGGTAAGCGTAAAGGCCCACAAGAAAGCTTGTATGTACGGATGCCCGTGACTCCATTGCCTTAAATTGATACCGTCTAGTGTGCCTTGCGACACTTCTGCAATATTCTTTGCATTTCTGTTGATGTTTATAATTTGACACAATTATCTCTCAGGTACCAAATTTATTATTTAAAGTCAACTAGTTTACCAGCCCAGTATGGACTGGGTCTCCCCCATGTGGATGAGCTGGGGACCACTAGGTGCTATGGCCCACTGGTGGTCCCCTATACAGAATGGAAGAAACCCTACTGTGATACTACATTTTACCATTTATCAGTATTGTTACTACCAGAGTCATAATTGCCCATGAGTTTTCACTTGGCGCCATTTCCTTTTCATTTCTCTGCCTTTAAGACTGATATTAGAGTACTATACATTTTATTATTTAAACCATTTCTCTCAGCATTAAGATACAATACACGATGGGCAGTGCAGATAAATATAAGTACAGTGAAGGAAGCATTTCTCATTTTGGAAGGAGAAAGAAAGTAAGTTGAGATCTTTGACGAACAAACTGGGTTCCAGATTACTCCTAGATGCCCTCAGCTAGCGCTCAGATGTGTTTAAATCCATCACCAGTTCACCTGATTTAACATCATCGAGCATTGATTTACTGCAGACAGATTTGGATGATAAATGAATAATACTAGACTCTGAGGAGGGCCGGAGAGCTGGTTATTTTGCCCCGATCAGAGTCTCTTAATACTGAGTAACGAACAATACCCAGCCAATCTGTGTGTATAAACGATAAAGACCCACAGTTTAGACAAGATGTGCTGCTAATTGACTTGAATTAATATCTTATAATTCTGACTGACTGACCAAGAGTCAGCTCACAGTGTCTTTAAAACGGCAGACAAATCCGCTGGTTTACTTTCCTGAAAATAGGTCTGCAAACTCAGCACCGGTAACTCTTGTGCAGGTTGGGAGAAGGAAAGGAAATTCCCCGTGTATGTTTTTATTAAAAGACAAAATGAGTTAAGGTTTAGATCTCCAGTTGACACCATGTGCCACCTGCAGAGACTAAGAGAGTGCAGATGGTGGTGTGGTGGAATTGTCTGGATCCCGATTTGAGCCATCTGCTCTTTCAAGTCTTGGTTTTGCAGTGTTCCATTCACCTGCGCACACCTGCGTGGCTCCGTGGTGGGTTCTGTAGTGCTGGTGGTGCTGTGTAATGGCTGGAGGAGCACTGCTGTGGGACATGAAGAAATAATAAATAAAGCTGGTTCTAAAACAATTAAGCCAAGCTTCCAGTCTGGAGAAGGTCTGAAATCTGATCTTTGCTCACTTGATATTTTTACTCCATGTCTAAGATGGAGACTTGGTCTCAGTGGTGTCTGTTTGTCTCTGTGTGTGTGTGTGTGTGTGTGTGTGTGTGTGTTTGTGTGTGTGTTTGAAACCGGCACAGAACAGCTTCCTAATCCTGTGAAGAAACAATTCCGTTTTTTTCCTCCTTCTTTCTAATCAAGTGCTGTTGACCCTCATTGCAAAAGTGGTGTGAAAGAGACCAGTGTTTTGAGTCACTTGGTCTGCGATGGACTAGTAATATCCCCTCACTCCCTTTCTCTCTCTCTCTCTCTCTCTCTCTCCTCTCTCTCTCTCTCTCTCTCTCTCTCTCTCTCTCTCTCTCTCTCTCTCTCTCTTTCTGTGCCACCCTCTCTCTCTCTGCAGTGAACTGTACATGACGAGATACATGGCCAGTTGTCACACAATATAGAAACCAGTGAAACATGGCAACATCCAATATAGGGACAAAAGTACTGGGATACCTGTATTGGATGGAACGCCATCATTCCAGAAAACACAGTTCCACTTCGGAATGGTGCCAGTAGGTTCATGTTTATCTGCTAAATAGAGTCCTTCTATATTGACAGTATTTCTATACAAGGACTAGACAAGCTGTGTGTGCAGTTGCACATCTGTTTGTGCAATGTGTGCAAACTTAAGTACCTGAAGGCACTCAATATGAGGGGTGTCCACTGTCATTTGGGCATATAGTGTAGATTGAGTTTCTTCCCACTCGGTCATGTTAGACATATGCTGATATAAAGAAACAATATTCAGTTCATATTATATATTTCAATATCATTCCTGCACTTTAATCAAACAAGCTGAAGTTCTACCAGTTCTTTAGATACTCAAAGCAGCTGTGACTTTACAGGCTCCCATTATGTTACCACATCGTGGTCCAATGCTTTACTTGATGTTTGCATGGCTGTTTCAGTGCACTATTGACCTGAGCACCTTCGTAGTTCATGGTAAAGGTTAAAATGCTAACCTTTCAAGACTGCAGAAAGAACATGAATGGGAAGTGGAGCTGTGTGCTGATAAAATACCATTGAAAGTGTTTTCACAGACATATGTCCCCCGAATCTACATCTACAAGCACATTACTGGTATTAAAATGACTCGGAACACTATTTTTCTTTACATGTAGGAGCTTGCATACTGTCGCGGTCTCCAAAATAACAACTTTACTGTAGAATGTATTTTGCAGTGTGTCCCTTTTACCACTTGCCAGATTCACACTATGTCAAAAAATTAAAACAAATGTTTTAATTTGAATGTTGTTTGACAGGTGCTTCACGTGGTTCTAAATTCAAGTGAAAGTCAGCTTTATTTGCATTAATAAAAAAATTAATTAAACAAATCTCCACTGGCGTGTGAAAACCCTGCTTATCCTTTTTTTGTTATTTTAAAAAAATATGAAAATTGCGGCAAAATTATTAGTTCAGACAAATCTCGAAAAATTCATCATTTGGGAAAATACTGAATAATCACTGTTTTGGGGGGAAAAATTTGAAAAATATTGAATAGTTTAGAAAAGACTTTATAACCACACAAACACACACACACACACACACACACACACACACACACACACACACACATACATATACATATATATATATGAATAATGTATTAGATCTATCCTAGATGGGCTATCCTTTAAATGGTGTCCACTTGTGTTATAGATGATTTCTATTCTGAATTTAGTGTGAAAAATTCAGAAATGTTGTAAGAAATGCTGTAGGCTTGCCTTGTCCCTCTTCTCCTGTGCCTGATTGGTCTCATTTATATTCTAATTCAGCAGTGTTCTACAATGATGGCCAAAGAGAGCCTGTGCTGGGCCAAATCTAGCACAATAAACAAAAGCCTCACCTGGCCGCAAGAAAGGCTGAACATGCTTGTATACGGCTGGGTTTTTGTGTGTGAAACAGCGGAGAGTCTCATCAGGATTCCACTCGCTTCCTTGTTTCCAGTGCAGTTCGGGCGGTGGAGTCACGAGGGGGCATTTGTCAAAAATATTGATGTGCCTGAAGAACTTGCAGAGCACTAAAGCGTGTCTGTCACATCTTCAAAAAGAAATATTTGGGTTTGTGCAGAAAACTGCTCCTCCACACACATTGCGATGTTGATGTAGAAGCAAACTAGCTTTCAGAGCCTGCTTATTGGTTTCATCATGTTTATTGAACTTGGTCACCGGGTTTCATTTCGGAGACGCTGGGAATGTCGCAAAAGGATTTAATCTTTGATTAATTAGGACTTTTTTGGAGCACTCCTTTAGACTTAATTAAGACCCGGGCCACCCAGAGAGTGTCGAACTATAGGAGAACACCGAGATGAACTGATGAAAGAATGGAGCTGATGGAGACTTATTTGGATATGAAAAGGGAGCTGTAGTTCGGTCGACAGCCCCTACCTGATCGGCATGCATCTGACTCCTTAAACTCTGCTGTCAGCACATGCTCAGGGCATTCAGTTCAGGTAAAAAGCTGTAGCATCATTCAGCGCTTTCCTCCTGGCACCAGCCAGTGCCTCCACTGTGCTAATCAAATCACAGTGATTGCCGCTCAATAGCGTCTTCCACTAGTCAGGAAATGTATTACAATACATCATTGGATTACAATGGGCAATGAACCTCCGACTTTGCATCAAACCCGAAGGCAGCAGACCATTCGGAGATGCCGAATCACTTCTTCTGCAGTATTTGCATCTCTGACTTTGCCGGTGCGGGAATGGAAGTGCATGGGAATGTTGTTTTTGATAAATTAGGCATTAATACTGTAAAGGCCAGCAGTGCATTAGCCCGATGGAGAGCGACTAAGCAATTTTCATACTCCTCACTGGCCTTGGCATATAATTCCCACTTGAATTAGGCTAGATCAGCTAAGCAATCCAGACAATCACTTTTAAGGCTATTTATACACCTGGGTGGATAAAAATGCACAGAGGCTTGGACAGTGGGCGAGGGCAGCTCCTGATAGGATCTCACAGGGCTGGAATTCAGTCGTCTTGCCAGCGCTGGCTATCCTGAGGGCTGTTCATTTACATCACCTCACTGATGGAAAGTTTAAAACTAAAACAAAATGACTTGGCAATAGCCTGGGTGCGTGCCTCCCAGGCCCAAGTTTCAGGCTTGCTCAGAGGGCGCTGCCAGCTGCAGGAAGGGAATGAGGGGGGAAAAAGCCCCTGAAACCTCAAACCGCTGAATGTGAGAAGTGAGTAAAGCCTCATTCTTCCTGTGTGAGCTTTGTCTGACCCTTCCTAACCCGGCTAAGAGAGACCGAGACGGAGGAGAGACAGAAAGAAACAATTGAGAGAAGGCTGGTGAAGGACAGACAAAGAGGGAGTAAAAGGGACAGGGTGGAAAACAAAGGGCGAGGAAGCAAGAGGGTGGGGGAGATGGCAGGGCTTTCATTTCTGCCTCAGTGTCTGGTGAAAGGGGAATGGTGATTGAGCAGAAGAGCAATGTGTTTGATCTACAGGCCACTTATGTTAAACATCCCAACCTGTTAACATAATACCATACAAATGTCCAGGCTGCATTTTTTTCTCCCCTCCCTCTGACCATTTACCCTGGTCCCTGCCGTTTTCACTCCCCTAAGCCTGGTCAAGTGCTGCCACCTAATTAACAAATGTACTGTGGATTAACATTAGCAGTGGCTGTAAAGGTTTATTAGCAATCCATTGAGTATAAGGAGTGGGAGTGACGAGGCCTGGCATCAACAGAAGCCATGCAATCAATAATTCACCCCCACCCACACCATACCACACTTACCCTAAACGCCCCCGTTTTGCCCAGCTGTCTCCCCACTGGCTCAGTGTCCACTTCAAGACATTAATGCATTCAAATGAAGAGTTGGACTCCTGCAAAAGTGCTGAACATCTGAATGTGTGGTTATAAAACTTTCCTTCTCGTTGCTTAATGCAATTAAATTGTTAAAGATAAGACCTTGCTTTTCCCTGCATGATCTACTTTGAAACTAACTAATTCATCTCTTTTTCTCTCCCTCTTTAGACATGAACTACTGAAACTGCCAAGGAAAGAAAATATTTGAAAAGCTTGAGGGAAGAGCGCCGTCTCATCCCCCCCCTCCAGAAGAAAGCTTTGGAATCATGAAGCTTTCGTGGCCATTGACATTTTGCTTTTCGTTTCTTTGGGGGACAATCGTGATGTTCCCGTCTACCCCCACGGGTCCACCTCCAGAGACAGACTTCACCTTCTGGGTGAAGGACACTAGCCTCACGCACCTAACTGTCCACCGCAGGACGGGCGAGGTGTTTGTGGGCGCTGTGAACCGAATCTATAAGCTGTCAGCCAACCTGACAGAGCTACGCTCACACCAGACTGGACCCATGGAAGACAATGCCAAGTGTTACCCTCCGCCCAGTGTCCGTTTATGTGTCCACAAGCTGGAGTCCTCTGACAACGTCAACAAGCTTCTGCTTGTCGACTACGCTGGCAACCGGCTGGTGGCCTGTGGCAGCATCTGGCAGGGAGTTTGCCAGTTCCTCCGGCTGGATGATCTCTTCAAGCTTGGGGAACCTCACTCTCGCAAGGAGCACTACCTATCGGGAGCTCGTGAGGCAGATGGAATGGCAGGGGTAGTCGTGGGAGATGATGACAGCGGTGATCCAAAGAAGAAGAAGAAAGGCGACAGCCGGCTGTTCATTGGCGCTGCAATTGATGGCAAATCGGAATATTTCCCAACTCTGTCCAGTCGCAAACTGGTGGAAGACGAGGACAGCGTGAGCATGTTCAGCTTGGTCTACCAGGATGAGTTTGTCTCCTCCCAGATCAAAATTCCATCAGACACACTGTCCTTGTATCCAGCATTTGACATCTACTATGTCTATGGCTTCTCAAGCCGTACCTACATCTACTTCCTCACCTTGCAGCTGGACACCCAGCTCACCCAGATGGATGCCTCTGGCGAGAAGTTCTTCACCTCCAAAATTGTTCGCATGTGCTCCAATGATACCGAGTTCTACTCCTATGTTGAATTTCCATTGGGTTGCACCAAGGACGGCGCTGAGTACCGACTGGTCCAGGCAGCCTACAAGCATCGGCCGGGCAAGGCTCTGGCCCAGGCACTGGGGCTCTCTGAGGATGAGGATGTGCTTTTTGTGGTGTTTTCCCAGGGGCAGAAGAACAGGTCGAATCCTCCCCGGGAGACAGTGTTGTGTCTCTTCACCCTTCACCAAATCAACCTGGCCATGCGTGAGAGAATTAAGTCCTGCTACCGTGGTGAAGGGAAGCTGTCTCTACCATGGCTGCTCAATAAGGAACTTCCCTGCATCAACACGGTGAGTTTGGGAAAAAGCTTCTGATTTCTTAAAGAAAACTGGAAACGTTTTGTTCAAAACATCTGAATAGTTAAGACAATATTGTGTAAACCTGGGCATTTGCAGGGGTTTAATGTGAAATAAGCTGCTCTTGAGGTAGTGATGGCTGAAGTGCCTTCATTGCAAAATACTACTCAAAGAAAAACATTCTTACTGCTATCAACATGATTATATATGGAATGGCAGAAGACAGAAGAGGTTCTCGGGTTTACTGCTCATTCTGAACAGTAAAGAAATTGAAAAGCAAGAAGCTAGCAAGCCTTAGACTTCTTCCTCCCTCATATCTGATTGAAACATTTGTCTCTTCGGTGACAAACATTTCACACCTAAGGATTTGACACCCTTAACAAGATCTCAACAAGCAGGAGTGTAAAACAAAAGACCCTTACTTGTTAGCACATCCTCCTCTTCCACAGCCCCGGTAATCACTCCTCAAAGTACAGGTTATACTGAGGGCATGGGCTTTACTTGCAAATAAGGGTTAATGTTGAGATTTGCCTTGGTGGAGCTGGTCCCAGCTGCTGTCTTAATGCTCCTTACTTTACCCTAATTGTATTCATGACCGTCATTTATTAGTATAATTTCAGGCCTGGTCTTTAGAATGCTTAAGCATCACTCATCCCTTACTGTTTAATCAATAACCTGTTTGATCAATAGTTGACTTACTCCATTTGTTTGTCTGTTTGTTTTCCTGAAAGGCCAATTTGCGGATGTCATGTATGATGTTCAGTGCCCTTATTATGATCTGACGCAGGCTCATCAGAGAGCGTGTGCATGTAGGAGTAGACCGTTTAACGCGATTACATGACTTGATCTGCTGTAATGTACCTATGATGAAAAATCCATGGAAGGTAAACAGGATGGTGAAGCCCAGATTCTCACCCGGGGGAGGGAGGGAGGGAGGGAGGAAGGGGGTTGGGGGGGGGTGGCTGGACGTCAAAGGCAATATGAATGACATTTGAAGTGAGTCGAGTGTACTGTAGATCTAATTCATGTCTGAGTACTCACTCTAGATTATTGCTGTTATAAAAAGATTAAATATTTATCTCATGTAATTGACTGAGAAGAGATGAATAACAGCTGCAGTTATGATTTTATATTATTTAGTTGCCTTCAAGCTTGCCTCTAGGCTCCTTTTAAAACATACTGTTCACATAACGTTTCACTGTGATGCCATTTAGTTTATATGTAGGCAGAATGTTTTTGCACTTAAAATACTTTTACTGTGTGATATAAGCTACTTTCCAGAGTCATATTTTAGTAATGCATAACGCCTAAGAGGGCCCTATTTTATTTTTTTAAGGCTAATATTCCCAAAACCAAACTTTTTTGCATTTTTCAGACAGAAATCGGATGCATTTTGCCCAACGTGTACGAGTCTAAATGTATGGAAAATTCAGGGTTCCCACACGTTCTGGAAACATGGATATTTTTTGACTTGGAAAATCCTGGAAAATATTCTGTGAACTTTGAAATTCCACCATCTGTACATTTGTGCTTGGATCTTAAAAGGTTTATATGAAGGTCCATAAATGGTTGTATATTGGCATTGGCAGATCTGCAGATCTGAGATATGATATTGGCCCAGACTTCCAGAATTCCTATCAACCAAAATAACGCTGGACTGCCTGTGGACAAGGGCAACTCTGAAACGGTGAAACCACGAGGCTTACAATACACTAATAGATGATCTGTATGCACTGTAATATAAACTACACTGTTTAAATTCCATTGTCATGAATGGAAGTCGTGGATAATGTCCTGGAAAGGTCTGAGAAATGGTCTGCTAATAAGAAGGAGAATCCTTGAGAATAATATGCTGTGAAATACAGTATATACATTAGAATTGTGAAATTTCAGCATCAGCTTAGATTTCTCATTTTTCCATAGTCCTAATTGTCATCCTACATCCTTTATGTCTAAGCTGGAGCAGAAATCCACCTCTGTAGAATGTTCTCCAGCTTACTGGAGTAGGTGGGGCTTAACAATTCAGTGAATCGGACATATTCGGAGTGCATATTGCGGTCACTTCCGGGGACAGTTTGCACTGATTCTCATAGGTATATCCTGGCACATAGACTCAAATCTGTTTCAGAGGTTAAGCTGTCCTGACGGGTGTTGACTGAGTCAGGCATATTTCATATGCTTTGGCTTGCAGATCCAGGCTTTGGAAGGCACTAGTGGCTCTACCAGTATTGCCTTCCAGAAAGGCTGTAACATCAACATAATGTGGCTCTCGCACCCAGCCAAAATGCCCAACTAGGACACGGGAAATGTTTTTGAAAGGACTTTTATTTATTGTGAGCAGAGACAATGATTTGTCTAGCTGTGTAATAGTGCTGAGAACAATGGCACAACACCTCTCAGGCCAGTCTAAGCAGATGGACGAGGGAACGAGGGAGTGCGCATGATGACCTGCTTCCTCTATGTAGGAGTGGCTGTGCTTGTTTTTATTAGGTAGCTCCAGGGTTCCCCATGACTGATGCAAATGGGTGCCGAGTTGCTGCAGAGGTATTATTAGGTCGTTCTCATGCGCGGCAGCGGCCCACTGCCTCATAATGAGGGTGTGCGTGCTCCTGCCTCGTTTAGTACATTTATCCTTCATAAGCATGCAGAAAAACAAGGCGTTCTAAAACTACCCCTCCCTGCTAACACACACACTCTCACACATATTCAACCCCCCCCACCCCATCCCCCGTTCTGCCCTGTGATCACCAAGATGGCTGCTGCAACAGAGAACAATGTCAAGGAGGCCAGAGCGTTGAGTACAGAGTTCTCTTTTAAGTCCAGAGCACATCGTTCCAACAAACACAACAAACGGCTGGTCTGTGGAACGTAACTGTGCGGGACTGTTGGGAGTCCCACTCATTTGCACTGTTCTAGAATGTTTTCCTCATTCACAGTGTTCTGGATCAGTGCTTCTCAACCCTGGGCCTGGGGGCACCCCTGCCCTGCACTTTCAGTGGATTACCTGCTCTACCAGACCCCCTGCAACTCCCCTGAAAGGGCTGGGCTGTTGAATCAGCAGTGTTGGGAGCTGGAACAGCACTAACATGTTCAGGGCAGGGTGGCATCCAGGACTAAGGTTGATGCACGTTGTTCTAGATGGTCCTCCCTCATGTACTTAAGAGGTTAGGTTATGTTAGAAATAACACACCAACTATGGTGTTCTGGAATGTTCTCTGAATTCTCAGGGAGTATTCCAGCTTGGAAAAGTGCTACAATTCACTCGTTTGCAACAGAATTAAGTCCCAGTTTAAACGCCAATGAAGCCTTCCAGTGTGTTTACTGCTTTGTTCACACGAACATGCTCCACACTGATCAACGTGAAGGGATGGGACTACTGATGTCACTGACCTTGTAATGGCTCTTTCTCCACCTCCTAGTTCCACACTCTTCGAGGTGGATTTCAGTCCACACACTCTTTCTAGAATGTTCTGCACCCATTCACACCATCCTTGACTCTTCTCCTCCTTTCACACTGAATAATATTCTTCCCCACTGATACTGGTTTGTGCTAAGGTCGGGCAATATGGTTAAAAAAACCAAAATCCAATCCATGATATGATCACAGAAGTATATAATTCAGTACAGTTGGATAAAATAGTCATATCCCCCCCACAACATAGATCATATGTTCTTTTTCTCTTTAGAGTGTTGATGTTTGTTGGGTTGATGTGTACTGGGTGTGTCAGTGATGCAGGACCAGTTCTCCTTTTCTCCTCCTATATACAGGATTTTAACAACTGGTCTCAGATCAGAGCACAAAATGCTAGTCCAACTGCAGGAGCTGCAGACGCTACCCCAGAAAAATGTGCTGCGTCACCTTCATCCATGAACATTATAGACCGTCATTAGTGCCTGAGTTATATCTGCCCCCAGGAGGCGCAGTCTGAACGGAAGGCTGCGGTGTTAAATCAAGCGCCCGGGTAAAAGGATGGCAGAGCATTAGTGCTGCTGATGTCATCTGGAGGGTAGACTGACCTCCATTGGATCTTTATGGTGGGGTAAGAGAGCAAGGTGGAGAGGAGGGAAAGTGACAGAGGAGCCGTTGTGACTGTAGCGGCTGGGCTGAAACAGTCGATAGTTCACCGGATGAGCAAGGGAGTGGGTCAGCGCTCGATGACATCATCATTAGCCCTGGCGATGTCCTGCAGATGTTTGCTAACGCCATTGATTTCTTTGAATAAGCCCTCCCAAACAGCTTCCAATCAGAAAACAGTGAGTGGTAGTTTTGCCACTGCAAACAAACTCCCCACATAACCCCCTACACACACACACACACACACACACACACACACACACACACACACACACACACACACACACACACACACAACACACACACACACACACCTGTCAGCTGAAGCCCATTGTAGTCCTATGTCCAATGGATGTATGTTTTTGTGAGCTCTTTGGAGAAAGGCCACCTCAAAGTGATAGACCTTCTCCTGATGAGCCGTGGAGCTGCATGATGTCATGTCTGCTCAATGGGTGTGTGTCAGCAGCGGTTTAATCCCACAGCCCTAGCCTCTGAGCCTCCTGCGGAGGTTTTTTTCTCCTCTCCCCCCACGTTTCCTCCCTCAGATACCATATCTAGCACTTAAGCTTGTCAACAGAGGCCACTATAACCTCCCAAGGTCAGATTAATTGTCTGTTTCTACTACCTTGGCCTTCAGCGGATTCTGCCTGCCTAGATGCACTTTCTCATGTATCTGTGTAATAAACTAAAATAATCACCCGATTTGTGCTGAAATGACCTTTTAACCCATAAACGCCTGGTGTTCAATCAACCGTCTGTACATTAGGCCATAAATTGACTCATAGTCTGCTGGCAAAACATTTTATTGATCATAAAATGTAAAGCGATGTCAATGATTTAAAAGCCATAACATTAAAACCACCTGACTAATATTGGCCATGGAGGTCTTTTATCTTTATCATAAACGACTCTGACCTGCCAGCACACACCACCTTCTGGTGGCCTGTCATATCAGACACCAAGACATTAGCAGTAGCCAGCCAGCCAGAGCCTCGTTACTACTGGTTTTACCAGCTGCCCTTCCTTTAACTGAACAGCTAGAAAAGACCTGCCTGATGTTTTTGGAGGAGTGTTCTGCCCCAGGTGTCTAGTCTTCACTAGGATTCTGACATTTGTCCATTTTCCCTGAGTTTAAGATGTCAGCTTCAGTGTAGATCTCGCCCCTTGATAGATGCCACTGGAACAAGCTAATCAATGTTCTTCACTGCATATGGATATGGTTTTTTTAATATTACAATGATTGATGTATGTATCACAAAACTGTACATAACAAATTAGTATTATTGTTCAGCATCATCTTAACCAAGTGTGTTGTGCTCTCTCTCTCTCTCTCTCTCCTCTCTCTCTCTCTCTCTCTCTCTCTCTCTCTCTCTCTCTCTCTCTCTCTCTCTCTCTTATATCCTACAGCCAAAGCAGATTGGCGATGATTTCTGCGGCCTGGTTCTGAACCAGCCGCTGGGAGGGCTTCGGGTCATCGAGGGAACGCCGCTGTATGACGAGCGCACAGATGGCATGGCTGCCGTGGCCGCCTACACATACGGAGATCACTCGGTGGTGTTCGTAGGGACCCGCACGGGCCACCTCAAAAAGGTAAAGCGCTACACATCTCCATCTGTCTGTGAATTTGGCTTTGGATGCGAGAGTGAAACAGCCAGCTGTGAGGGAAGCTTGTAATGGTTAGTTGACTCTGTTGGTAACATTAGCCTGATTGAATTCAGGTTGTTTGAACAGTGTCGGATACGGTGTGTGATTTCAGATTGTTGTGGAGGGACTGTCATGTCAGAACCTTTAATATGCATTTGTTTTTGGTTCTAGACCAATTGAAATCATTCAGAATGATGTCCAATGTCTTGTAAAATGCTGTAAAGGGGAATTCCGTCCAATTTTCATTTTCATTCATTATGGCAAGAATTCATTCAAAAGTAAACGACTGATTTGGAGTGGTGTGCTGTGAAATGTGGCATTCTGGAGAAAAGCGATAGAATTTCTCACAGTCGTGAAGCGTTTGTCTCCACAAGCTCACCGAAGGGTATATTTGTTACATAAAGTCTAAAATACACACCCTGATACGGGTCTTGAAGGCTTATTTAATGCCAAAACTACCCACAAACAGTGCATCAGAGTGGGAGGCATGCAGGGTGCTGTGCACCAAAATAGTTCCCAAGGAAAAGTTGTTGGCAGTGTTTTACCATCAAACCACATGACTTATAAAACTAGAGCAATTTGATATATTGTGATATACTGTAATCAAGCTGATATCAAAATCAGATTTCAGGAAAAGTATCATAGTCTGAAAATACACAACCATTTGTGGTAAAGAAAACACTTCAGAAGTATAAGATCTTGATAGAACAAAGATAATAAAGCTAGCAGGGCTGCCCATGATTGCCCCGTTAAATGTGAGGTCACCATACTGAAGCACGGAAGCATTACGTGGTTTGGTAAACCAATATAGGTAAAAAATCCCAGTGTGTAGGCGCTGCCACAGGTGGTTGTGTGAGTGAATGTCAGCCGTTGCAGAGTGAGCGCGAATGTGCCAATGAAGCTTTAGGGGTGTTGAATTGCATTTAATCCTATCATACTGCTGCACATGTGTTCCCCTGCAAGGAGATATACTGAAAGCATTCACCCTTTATTCCAAGGCTCGTGCGCGCGCACACACACACACACACACACACACACACACACACACACACACACACACACACACACACACCCGCAAGCAATAATAATAAAAGTCCAGCACCTTATGACTCACCATATCTGAGAGCAGTGAACAGCTGGAGATGTTTAAAGAATAATACGGTCACTGCTGAGTTTATGAAAATACCCCACACAAGTTACAAACTGCATTTTTCACTCTTTTCCACCACGGAGCTACTGACTGTCACAGCCCAGTGACTGCAGTCAAGTTGGCATTCAGACTTGCACACGTTTTAGAAGAGAACAACTTTTGGTTCCCTACAGAAGTTTTAGTGGATGGTTCTTCAAACGGATTCTGCAGAGTTGATCAATCTAGTATCTGTCACATTTATAGTGTACAGTTTACAGAACACACTGACACTGGAATCCGTTGGAATTCAAAGGGTTGGTGAATCAGCACAGGTTCTTCACTCGTTTCATTTTCCGTGGTGGCTGTTGTGAAGGTGCTGATTTCAGATTTCTACACCCAACTCAAAACACATAAGGATAGATCCACTGCTGTAGGATCCCTCTGGTTCTTTTCTGGCACCACTCCAAAGGAGGAGTGTAGAGGAGTTGAGAGAACACACAGCAGGCCCTCAAAACCTCAGGGAGAGTAAAAGAGACAGGGTGGAGTCTCTGGTCGGGTTTTTTTTTTTTCTCTCTCACTGTAATAAATAGTTCTGACTGCGTATGTGATAACCTCCAGCATACACCAGAGCCAGACATGTGGAAGAGAGTTAGAGACGGAGTATAGGAACCCAAATGTACTCAGCACCACCCTCCTATAAACATGCATCTATGTAGAATAAAGCATTTCAGCTGGAGTGAGGTTGTGCAGTTCGCTGAGACAATCTCGCATTAGAGAAATTAAATCCGATAAATTTGAGGCGAGACACAGGATGCAGAAGAAATCATTCGGAGAAGCTGACTTGGCTGGGCTGATTCGCTGCAGACATAATAATTAAAGTGAAGTTGGGGTTTGAGGACTGGAGCACTGGGGGTGGTGGTGGTGGTGGGAGGTGAAATATGCTACAGAGCTGTGTGTTCTCCATCCAAGCACCCAACAGGGAAATATAAATGTCCTCACATCCATCCTGGTATCAACCCCGAGGCCAAAGGCCAGTCCTCTGGGACTCGTCTTGTTTTGTTTTCTGTTCATGTTATTTATTGGGAGTTTGTGTGTTTATGCATGTTTTAATATACCTCCCCGCCACCCACAGCCATGTTGCTTGTGATCAGATGGTCCGGTCATGGGGCCTTCAGCTGGAGTGGTTTTCGGGTTTTGGCCAAAGATTGAGTTCAGTGTTTGTCTGTGTTCTGGTAATAACAGACTCTGTTTATTATTTGTGGTGGTGATATTTTTGAACCCCTCTCTCCTTCCATATGGGCCGTGCATTGCTTGCTTTTCATAATAAACAACTGATATAAGGATTTCTTTATGTTTGTCTTTGTAGCAAGCGTTCCGGTGGAGTGAAGGGCAGAGCGTTCCTCAGTGCAGGCTAGTCTGCATTAGAGAAGGTTCTGGTGCTGCACAATTAATTACAAATTACACCTTATCACACTTTTAGACGCTAATAAGCTAATCATAATGGACTCCAATTAATTGGTGCTATTCAGGAGTTCAGGCACCACAGCAGAATCAAGCAGGTGTAAAAGGTGTAAAGAAGCCCTGCTCTCTGACTGTAAGCCGGGCAGAATGAAATTGGTTAAATACTGGCATAGAGATTATACTGCTGCATATAGCGAGTGTTTTATGCCTTGAAATATATAAAAAAAAATGCATAACTTAATCAATAATATGCCAGTTTTATATATTTATGCCACGTTTCATTAATCAGTCAATCAGTCAACAAAGTAGCCAAGCATTTACAGTAAACAGGGATTGAAAAAAAAAGAAAGAAGTAAAACCTTGTAAGATTATAAAAGATTAAGAGAGCATAAAATAAACAAGTTAAGATTTAATTAGTAGGATAAAGGATAAGGAATAAAACGATCACATTTGCTATTCCTCAGAGTGGAAAAATGGTTTAACCAGTCTGATTCAGAGTGTTGGGATCGTTCAGAAAACCCCAGTTGAGTATATAGGCCTTTCATGACTCTGCCTTGCAGTGTGTGTTAATAATCACAATCGCAATGCCAGTAAAAACAAGCACCGCTGCTGTTGTCGGCGTCAGCCAGCTGAAGTCTTGCACAGGGCAGGAGTTTTCAGTTGCAGGCGGGAGGAGGTGAGGGACGGTTCATTGTGTGCGATGGGGCGGTGCAGTATATTGTTGGTTAATCATAATCACAGTAGGGATAAAGCAAAGGATGCAAAGGAGCCCTCTAACCGATGTGTGTTTTTTTTTTTTTGGATTAAAAAAGGAGTTTGGTTTGTGAAAATCATCCCATGTAGGTTTCCTTAGTGTTTAACACCAAGGCTGTAACCCATCCTCTAAACCTGGCAGTTAACAGGTGAGTTGAGACGGGTGTAATTGAAGTGAGCTCGTGCAGGAAAAGCATAAAACTGTACAGGATTATGGCCGTCCAGGACAGAGTTCTTCACTGCTGTTAAACACTTTTGCAAGATGTATCTGAATTTTTGATGATTGAGGGTGTTTTTAGTCAAATCAAAGTGGTTTGTTTGTGGTAAGAACGTGATCCAGCCTCGATCCGGCCATCTGTGCCACTGCTCTGTGTTAAACTGCAGAGAAAGTCACTGGTCCAATACCCAGCACCTTCTTTCTGGCTCGTGCCTACAGGTCTGAACATTGTTACATGGTTTGTTTTCACACAAGGAAAAATCTAGGGAAATGCTCCCAAGTTGCCCTTGTTCTTATTAAAGAGTTTTCTCTGTTTTTTTCTCATTTGCTAGAGTCCTGTTCGCTCAGCACGCATCTCACTTTCATGAGTCTTTAACTGCTTCCAGTCCAACTTCCTTAGTCCTTTTAAATTGTTTTATGGACAACAGAATTCCCAAGTTGCTGTTTTCATTTCATACCATGCTGTGTTCTATAAATGACATCATTCACTGTGGACTGGAATAGCATTCACAGGTTCAAATCTGCACTTTCAAATTTGTCTGGAACACAGACAATTGCGAGAGATGTTTTCAGCTCATGAAAGAAAAGTGTGCACAGCAATAACTCCTCATCTACTTCAAATCATAACAAAACATCTCCTCCTCGTCTTCCAAACACAAACCTGGCATTGACTGAAAGTTTGCAATACAGCTCCAACCGTCCGTTTCTAAATTTAGTCAGGTTTACGTTTCACATTTGTCAGAAGACAGTTGCATGTCGGCACTCTGAGATTCTTGGCATTCAGTTCCTGCTCTGATTGCATCCAACCACAGCCAGTGCTAATTGGCTAAATCAAACCCAGGCAGAAGAAACGATATGTGATTTGTTTTGAGTTGCTTGAGTACGAGTGAACATATCCCACATTTGTCTTGTATTTTTGTCCACTTGCAACATTTTATGTTCCAAAAATGTATCATAATGAGTCATAATAATGAGTTTTTGTACAACCGTTTTTAAATCTCTCTTCATCCACTTGAAATAAACGCACTCTGTTTCGGCACCTTTAAGACAGAAATAAATGAGGAAATGAATGACCCCTGTACTGATGTGGTGTTCTTTTATTGTGCCTCGTTTAAAAAGCACTATGAGCTGCAGTGTGAGTGCTGGGTCTAAACTGAGGGAAGCTGAATAGGCGGCGATGTGTAAATGAGGTTTTTGTCATCAGAGAATGTTGTCTATTGTTGAAGCTTGGTATCCATTTTTGGACTGTATGGATTTGTTATGAAACTTATACATTATTTACATTTAGAATTGCAATCCCTGGTTGTCCTGGTTAATCAAGTTGGGGTGGAAATGGGTGGTCATGTGTAAAAGTGATGCTAGCCCTGATATCCCAAATGAATTTCCAAATGGGCTGTTTGTTCCCTATATGGAGTGTATGGACTGCGTGACCTCTATGAAGTGTATGTTTTGAAACTTTAACAATTTACATATTGCTATGGACATCTTTATTTCAGTAAAGACGGGGAAATTCAGTTTACATGATACCAGGCCTTTAAATACATTTTTGTATTTGATTGAATTTTCCTTCTTTATTTATCAGTTTATGAGGCCTTACATGGTCCTGCACCAGACTGCCTCTCAGAAATGCATGTGATTTATGAGCCAGGAAGGTCCCTCAGAGCCTCAGTTTCTTCTTTCAGATGTTTCTCAAAGTTGGACCAAAGCTTTGGTGACGCTGCTATTTGCCTTTATGCTCCAAAGCAAGTGAAATGTAAACTTTGAACCTATGTTTTTCAGTCAGATTTGAATGTAGCGTTTCTTAGCCTGTCGTAGTTTTCAGTTATTTTATTATTTTTTTATATTATTATTTTCTGTTCTTACTGTATTTTTAAACCTACACGAACTCTGTCTATTGCATGTAAAGCACTTCAAACTTTAACCTGATTTGTCTGAAAAGTGCTGTATAAATATGGTTTGTTGCAAACTGCTGCAGTACATTGCACTGTAAGCGTGCTCTGGTGTGTTGCCCATTTCAGGCCTAATGCAGACCTAATGCGCGAGAGGCGTGCTGGGATTTCTTCACCCGAATCAGACAGCTGCTTGCGGCCTGGTGTGGGGCGTGTGTGCTGTTAGTTTCAGGCTTCTGTGTGGGTGTGTCCGGGGCTAAGGTCATTAATCAGCAGATCAGGAGCTGCGGTGAATAAGGCTAATGATTTTCATCTCAGTATCTGCAATCAATGAAACGTTCAGCCACTCCGTTTCCATTGGCCGCATGCCTCGAGGAGTAGCCTAACTTGTTTACACTGAACCAAATGCGGCGCCGGCAGCCCTCCTTTCTCAGGCAAAACAAATTGGTTGAGATAATGGATCGTGTTGCGCTGAACACTAATGTTGTAATAAAATGAATCTCTGTCCAGATCACTGAAAAATGCTATTGGATGTAGTTGATTTAAATGTGTGCACAATTTCCACGTCAGTGAAATATATGACATGCATTCTGGTTTGTCCTTCTGGTTACTCACATTTCGTAGTAAATGTGTTGACATCCTTTATTCATGTGGAAATGATGAACGCTCTCAAATCTAGTACATTTAATGCCTCACTGTTTTCAGGGTCACTTGGTCCTTCAGTGTGAACTGTTAGTCTACCTGTTGTTTCCTCTGGATTGGAGGGCACTGGTGTATGCTGGGTAATTGCCTCCTATCTCCCTGTGAAGGCCTGTTTGTTTTGGCAGGAGAAAAGAGGACGCGGGCTGCTTTTCTCAAGCTGTACGGAAATCACCCAAGAGCCGTTAGTGCTTCCTGTCCCTGCAGGCTGGTGCTAGAGTTAGCAGGAACGCAGAGGATCCAAGAGAGAAAGAGAGAGGGATGGAATGAGAGAGAGAGAGAGAGAGAGAGAGAGAATGAATTCTGGCATTACACTCTTTTGTGTTCCACACAAATATATGTATTTTTCTCTGCCTAGTCGTAGCATTGATTCATGTTTGAGGCTGAAGCACGCACTCCCTGTTTGTAGCTTTTGGGACAGCACCGTGACTTAATACCTTCTGATAACAGAGTACATATTTTGTTGTTGATGTAGACTGTGTGTGGTCGGCATCAGACTTACTTACCACGGTGCCCTCCCCGTTTACACATTCATTTGCAAGTGGCAATGATCTGTGGATAGTTTGGAAGAACAATTCTCCCAATTTTTTCTTCCATGAACTCAGTCTGCAGTTGGGAGGTGTTTGTGCTGTGGTGATTTATGGAGAAGGTTCACTTTGAACTAAATAAAGAATACAAATCAGCAAATACTTATACATATAAATACAGTGGCCAAAGATTGCGATGAAGGTTGAGATTATGGCTTTTGTATGACTACTGGAGAAGTACCAGACTGGAAGTGTGGAGATCATGAAGATAGAAATGGACCAGGCTTTATGGATTTGAAAATCCCATACAATGGAAAACGGTTTAATAGGAACTGACCTACCATCAATCTGTTTTAGGAAAGAGAAAGATTATTTATGTAGAAAAAATGTTACTGGAACAGTGTTGATTTGTTACATTTCTGCTCCCGATTTACATACGCCCAGCTCACTGGCAGCGACGTCAGGAGAATATTGGGTTGATGCTGGAGAGCAGCTCATCACCTCCAGTTGATTATGGGAATACAGAATACAGCAAAAAAAGGCCTTGTGTTCATTTCCTGTGCCACTAGAAAGGAAGCCAAAACTGGACCTAAAACAAATCAAAAGCCAGGAAGGCAATTGGGAATCATGCTAGGCTAAAAGCTGACACAATCGCTCTTCTCCAGTGTGCAAACAAACTGGACTACCTCAGCTGAACCAAACTGGGGCTAAGCACACATGCGATGGGAATGGACCACATTATTATTTTATCTGTACGACTCAAAAAGCAAAGCCAAGGAAGAAAGCAAATGTTTATGGAATGCTGTCTCTAAAAATGGGTTGAATTGAGACACCACTGTAACAAGGCAAATTGGGAATTTTGTGAATCCACATGAGGATAACATGAGGAAATGAATGGAATGAATGAAAGAAATAAGATGATGCCATAATTTGCTCCATATAAAATGCAGTCAGTTACTTTTTACTCTTCTGTTCTGTTCTGTATTGATTGTTCCTGTAGAGAAGTATTGCCACTACAATAGGACTCTCTGACGCAGATGAACAAAAGATTATTAGTCCTGCAGTGGGATAATTCACATTATTGTAGTAGCAAAGGGATAGTCAGGGATAGTAAGGCACTCAGTACAAGAACATAGGTCATAAATAAATACACAGTGCCTTATATACAATACAAATGTAAATAATAAGTCACTCTGAAGAACATTATTTACAGCTTTGCAGATTATTTACAGGTACCTGTATATGGGGAGATGAAAGACATATTGTACATGGTTATATTACGAGGCGATATAAACATCATGCCTAATGCCAGGTGTGGGCTAGAGGGGTACAAAGCCTCTTAGCGTTGAGCTGTGGAACGGTGGAACTGTGTTTTCTGTAATGATGGTGCTCCATTCAATAGCTTTTGGATGAACTTGGGAGTTGGGGATGAGGTCAGGTGGGAATCATATCCTGAATTTGCTAATGCTCTTGTCACTAAATGCATTCAAATCCTCCAAGCAGAGAAAGTAGAGATAGCTATAGCAGGATAAACTATTTTTAATTCCCTTGATCTTAGAAGAAACAATGAAGTGGCAGGTGTCCCAATACTTTTTGCCCATATAGTATCTTCATATCGCTCAACGTAGAGTTCCCTTTCAGTGTTCTGTGTCTGTGTGGAAGTGATGCAGTGTGTGTCTTACTAAGGTGGCACTACCCACTGCCTTCTCTGCCCGGAATGTAAAGCTAAATGAAAATAAATAGAAGTCACTATTTCTCCCTACACCTGTGCTGTTTTGGTGTGCAGCCGGAGTGCTATCTGCAGTGCAACCGCAACAGACTCCCCGTAATCTCACCTCTGGGAAATAAACCCAAGGTTGTCAGGGTTTTTTATGGAACACCGCAGCAGCGGCGGCGGCTGTGTGGATAAGTGTGTCTGTGTGTGTGTGTGTTTGGGCACGTACTAGTTTCACATGTCTGTATATCACAGTGGTGTGTGTGTGTGTGGTGAAAGAATGTAGGAACGCTGGAATCCTTAATAAGGCTGTTTTATGTAGCTCTAATGTGCAGTTATTTAGCAACTAAAAGGGACTGACGGTAGTTACAGTATATCACCAGATTAAACAGGCTATACTTGACCGACCATCCAAGCTGTCTCAGCCTTGTCCTTCCTTTCCGGAATGGCAAGGGCAGAAGACATTGTGTGCTTTTTATATGTGGAGGTACAGTTATGTGGAAGCATTTGGGAACGCCCTGAAAGACATTCAAATGACATATCATTTGTAAAGTATAATTAATAGAACTTGGTTATTTTAACCAAGATTTATCTGTCCAAAGCACACTATTCCAGAAAGTCCTGAGCTTTGTCTAGATGTTCTCTGGCAAACTTACGTCTCACCATTTGCTAAAGAGAACACCAAATTTATTTATGTTTAAATATGTAAAAAAAAAAAATAACAACAACAAAAAAAAGATTTATGCAGTCTACTCGACGTGACTGTGTTTATGCTTCATGAAGATAAATATTCTGGCCTGTGACTTCTGGAGTCAGATTCTGTAGTCGTCGTGGCCTGAGTTGAAAGCATGATTGAAACCTGCAGATTAGATCCTGTCTCGTAGAGCTTTAAGTGATTGATGGAACGTAAAAACCAACCGGCTCGACTATTAGATTGACTGTACTGCTATTAATAGTAGTAGGTGTGCAAATGAAGTTATGATGCAATTACAGAACAGTTCAGCGGAACACTAACTGCATATCACCACGCTAAGCTCTCTACCTGTTCTCGGATCACCGGCCCACGCCAACAACTCACATCCACATACTCACATCACGCTCGGTTTCAAGTCAATAAATCTTAAGTGGCCTGTACTCGCACAAAATGAGCATAATAAAGCAAGTCGTTTAAAATCCATTTCATCAGGATGTGGGTAAAAGCTTTTTTTTATTGTTCATTGTTTTAGCATCAGCCTTTTTCCTGTCCCCCCGATGCCTCCCCACGACAAACTGCATCATCATCTTCATCCCCCTCCTCTGGTTGTCCCTTTCTCAACGCTGTCAGGCCGACTTAAAATAATGCAGTAATAATGCAAATTTGCAATAATGCAAAGTGGTTCCCGAGCATTTTCGAGTTAACTAAATCTCCTTTGTCAATATTTCTCTGTTTTATCAGCAGCACAAAAAAGCCAGTAGTAAATGAGGTGCCACTGAAATGATTTAAATATTTTGTAAGATGGACATCTTCTACCACCTGATATCTCCAGACTGGGAGGCTTTGGTCAGTTGAGCTCTGATATGTTGCTGGGATTTGTACTCATGGTCTTTTCACACTTGAAGAGCAGCAGTTAGACTGTAGGGCCACTGTAGAGCTGTGAAATGACACTGCATGAAACACAGTTCTGAGACTTTTCACCTTCCTACTCTTTTGGGCACAGAATTGTACATGGTTTCACAGGTCAAGAGTGAAGTGTCTGTCTAAGGTCATAAGTTCAAATCACAACACCACAACCCTCAATGGAGTTTGAGAATAGGAAGGTTTCCCAGGTTCTAACCTGCAGATGGGAATAAACAGTAAACAAACTGGGAAGGAGAAACGCAGGCTAAACATTTTGCATCGTATTTAAGGAATTTCAGCTGCGGCTCAACTATATGTATGGTTGACCAAACTGAGATATGCAAGTTAGGAGAACCTTAGGTACGTTAAGCTGACAAACACTCTGATTTCAGTTCTTTAAAGTATAACCAGTCCCTAGACAAGCCTCAAACGACATGCCATCAGGTCAGTAGCAAACATCTGAGGACCTGTTCACCATTTTACCAGTCATTCTTTCCTTATTCTGATCAGCAGGATCAGATTGGGCGGGAAATGGAGCTAATTCCGCAGTATAAATCAGTGTGTTGGGTGCGGCACGGCCCTGGAAAGGTCTGACGGAGCTGATTTACGACACTCCTCGGCCCTCGGCCACGTTTGATCACTGCTAAATCTGTTTGCCGTAAATCGAATGTCAGCGAACAAGCCAGAGAGATGTGTTGCGTCTAGAGCTGGAGCATCATTCTCCACATGCTACATGCAGAACACAGTGAGGGTCCGCTGCACCAAGCCTGTGCTTGTGTTTGTGCCACACAGAAAGAAGGATCACATTGCGATTGTGCTGAGATGACTGTATGACGTGTGGTCCAGCAGAACACATTGATTTGATAGAGCTAAACACTTTCCTACTTACATCTGTTTGCCAAAGCACACTACAGCAATAGTTTGACCAAAACATGCTAACGTGGCTTATCGATGAGTGGAAGCTCTCAGCCACCAATTATCATGATGTCTTTGGCATAATGCTATCTGAGGGCCATGCTGTTTCATTATCTGAAAGGAATATTTGCACTTGGAGTGAGCTTTTCTTTTTTTTTTAAATCCTTCAGTTGTCGGTTTATTGTTACTATTTAAAGCCATTTTATGTTTTTGTTTGTCACAAACTAGCACACGTCCATCTACTCAAATGAGTAAGGCCTGCCCCCTCAACCCAGATGTTTGTTTGTTTAATTAAAGCAGCTTAAATGGCAGCCAGTCAGAACAGAGCTCAATTGCATACCCAGATCAACCATACCATTTAAAACCACTGACTGGTTTATCTGGCTACAATGGCACCAGTCAAGGGGAAGTCTACATGTTAGGTAGCAAGTGTAGCATCAGTTCTTGAAATTGGAAAAGTGTAAGAATCTGGCACTTGACAAGAACCAAATTGTGATGGTTAGACAAAGGGCATCTCCAAAAGATTACGCAGGTCTTGGAGTGTTTATGCACTACAGTTGTCAGTACCTCCCAAAGGTGCCCCAAGAAAGGGCAACCAGTGACCCAGCCTCCATATTTAACTCATCTGTCCACTGAACAAAGACATGCACTCTAGCTAGCAGACACACAGTGTCACAGTGGTGGGCAGCCTCCACTGCGATACCCGGGGAGCAGTTTGAGAGTTAGGTGCCTTGCTCAAGGGCACTTTGGGCACATGTCATTTCAGGGACTTGATTTGGTCTTGGTTCCAGATGCCATAGGACACCTTCAGAAGTCTTGCCTTGATGGGTCAGCGCTATTTTGGGTGGCACAAAAGGGAGCTTTACAAAATTTAGCAATATTATTAAATAATATTCAGTTATAGGTGATTAGTTTGTCAGTCTAAAAGGTACAGAGATTCATTTACAGGGATAAGGTTAAAAATGTGAATTCTGATCTAGTAGTTGCAACTCTGAAGGGTTAAATTCAGAGTGTCTGGGATTGATTAGCTCGAAATAGTTCACACCTGATTTTTAAGGTGTTGGTTGGCTGAGTGCATTGAATTGTAGGCTTTCGCAAGATCACATTACAGGGTCCAATATTAACAAACAGTGTGTTGTGTGGTCCCATCACAGAGGTTCTGAGGGCAGGCCTGAACGTGAAATCTTGGTGTTTTTATTACCCAGTTCTTTAATTAGACCCCCGATTTCCACCTCTGAAACTGGATTTGTGTGCTGTCCTCAGCTAACAGCTGATTTGTAGTGACACCTAGACCAGACCCATCAGGACTTCAGATCAGACTCACTGACCTCTCGTGTGTAATTCTTCTCACAACGTATGAGCTTTAAACTGTATTTTGGCACAGCCTCATCGATTTCTAACCTTTCGCCTTGCTACAAATGTCATTGAAATGTCATTGGATTTAATAGAAACTCTTTCCTTTTTGACATTTCAGTCCCCTTTGCCCCAGAGGCCAATAAAGCTTAATAAAGCTTTTAAACAGGACAGCAGAGCAGTGCTGAAGGCTTTGTGGATCCTGATGCCACTGGCTGTGATATTCACCTGCTGCTGGATTTCTTGACTGGCTGGGCGTGAAAGATTAGGGCTGGAAATAAACTCTGCAGGGTAGTAGATCTCCAGGAGTGAGCTACACCCCCCATCCCCTCCTACTTTAGGAGTAAAGTGTCAGAAGAAATTTGGTCTGTTAACCCGAAAAAGTGAAACTGTTACTGATAGTTTTATGTGTTAGAAAAATGGAAAGTAACAGTCTCTACTCCAGGGCAGGCTTTCTACTGGATTTTGGAGCATTGATGTGAGGATGTCTTTGCATTCAGCAAAACAAGTGTTGGGCTACTATTCATTCCTGATAGAACCACTGGTCCTCACCCTAAACTTACCAGTTCGTCCTGTTTTTTTCTAACCATTTATTCCTGATGGTACACTTTCCTATGTAAACTGTCAGGCCCTTGCAACTCGTCCAGAATGCAGCGGCATGCATCTCCTCTGCTCCGTTTTCTTCATTGGCTTCCCATAGCTGCCCACATCAGATTCAAAACCTTGATGCTGGCCTACAAAGCCAAAAATGGTCAGCCCCTCCGTACATGATGGCAGTGGTTAAAACTCAAGCTATACAGAGAGTCCTTGGAGCATCAAGTAACTCTGCTTGACCCACCATCCCTCAAATTGTAAGGAAGACAAACAGCCAGAGTCTTTCCTGTCCTGGCACCTAAGTGTTGGAATGAACTTCCCCTGGAGGTCCGAACAACTGAGTCACTCGCTGTTTTCATATATTGACTGAAGACCCATCTCTTTCAAAAATATTTTAATTTTTTAAAGGTTTATAATTATACCCAATCTGGTTAGTCTCTTTTTTTTTGACAGCCTCTAAGTGTGAGGTGTGTCTGGATTGTAGCGTCTAATTAGCTAAGGCTATCTAATTGAACAACAAAGCATTTTTGTAAGTCGCTCTGGTTAAGGGCGTCTGCGAAATGCTGTAAATGTAAATGAGATGAAAATATTGGATGATCACCCACCTCATTCCTAACTTCAAACTATTGGATGGAACACCATCATTCAGTGTCACTGCTCCACAGGTCAATACTGGAGGGCTTTGCACCCCTCTAACCCACACCTGCCATTAGGTATGGTACTAATATGTTAGTGTTTATCTGCTCCAGAGAGTCCTGTACTGTTGGCAGTAGTTCTCTACAAGGACTGGACAAGTGGTGTGTGCATTTGCACATTTGTATCAGCAGTGAGTGTAGCTAAGTCAGTCAATGCATTCGATAGAAACAAGTAAATGTATGTCCAAATAGTCCTATAGAACACAAAGTTTGGTGCTGAGATTGGCAATACTGTGAAAACAAGACATTAAATATCGCTGGTTGATACTGATAAATGACTTTTAATATTGACTAATGTTTTGGCTGATTTGACACTTTGCAATGACTGTTCAAAAGTTTGGAATCATAGTTTTTCACATGTTATATGTTGAAGCTTTTAGATGTATCCAGAATGACGAACAGAGCTGTAGATGACCAAACTTTAAACTTTAGAGTCTAAAGGGATATGTAGTTAATAAATAACAAAATGGATATTTAGAATGACTTATTGAAAACCTCATGATCAAATATTTGTGCCTTCCTGGTTGGTCTGGGCAATATATTGATATTGGGATATAAACAGATCAAGATACAGACTGAGGCGATATTGTTTAGAGTGAGTTTTAAAGATAAGACTGTGTATAAAGTAGAAATGAAGAATCAATATTCAAAATTTCAATATGTAATAATATAGTATTATAGTAAGAATATGGAAGAGATTTAGTTTGGTGTCCTAATTTTTTCACATTGTTTTGTATCTTATATTGTATAACTTAGCCTGAAAAGACATGAGTATTTTGATTCCTCATTGTTGACTATGGACTTCAGCTCAGGACGCCGATGCTGGCCTGCCTTTTGTGAAGGAGCCCGGGTCAGGCATTGTCTCTACTTATAAAATATTCATACTTTCTGCAAAAGTAGTGTCTGCAAAAAATGTCATATCCATATTAAACACTTGTCTTTGGTGGATTATACTCACCTCAGACGTGAACCCTAAATCCGCTTTTCTGTGATCTGTTTGCCATGCCTGTGGAGTACAGAAGCCTGCGCAGCAAGCACTTAGCTGTGTCAGGCCCTGCGTGAACTGTAGTTAGATTTGACGGTAGATCAGTAGTCAGGGTGTCAGCGTAGTGTGCGGGATGCTGAGCTGGTGTTACGCAGCAGACGTCCACCAGTGCATTGAGAACAGATGTGGCTTCTTTGCCCATCACACCCAGTTAGCTGAAGATGACTCTAATTCTAATTTTCTAATTCTAATTGTTCTTTTTTGATGTTGTTTTATTCAGCCTTTTATTAAAGTCTGAGGGCTGAATTTAATTTACTCAGTTCAAATGTGAACATAATATACTTAACTTATACCTTACATTAACAATGTGATCAAGCCCAATCCTCCCAAAGAAGAGGAAACTGCACTTCCTTAAGCTCCTGTTTCATTTACGCTTGCTGTAGTCGGACCCAAAGCTTAGCGCAGCATAAAAAAGCTTATAGCTTAAGGTTCCATATCATGACCTTCCTATGCGGACCATCAGACCATTGCAACTTATCCAGAATGCAGCAGCGTGGCTCGTCTTCAATGTTCCTAAATTCAGTCACATAACTCCTCTTCTGCTATCAGGTTCAAAACCTTGATGCTGACCTACAAGGCCAAAAATGGACCAGCCCCTCTGTTCATGATGGCAATGGTCAAAGCACGAGCTGTACCAAGAGCCCTTCGTGCTTCAAGTACACCACAGCTTGACCCACCATCCCTCAAAACGGAAGGAAAACATGCATCCAGACTCTTTTCTGTTCTGGCACCAAAATGGTGGAACGAACTTCCCCTGGGAGTTCGAACAGCTGAGTCCCTCACTGTCTTCAAACGCAGACTGAAGACTCATCTGTTTCAGGAGAATTTAACTCCATAAAGACATTTGTGTTCAACAGGATCTAAGCGCAAGGAATCTCTAGATTCTAGCCTTGTCTACTGGCTATGGATATTTTCTGAGTGAACAGCAAAGCACTTTTGTAAGTTGCTCTGGATAAGGGCGTCTGCTAAATGCCATAAATGTAAAAGTAAATGTTAATCAATCTTTCTATAAGCTATCACGTGTTCTCCAAATAAAGGCATGCACAGAGACGTAACATTTGTAATATGTATACTGTTACTTACATGTATGCTTACTGTTCCTAATAATGTTGTAAAAGTTGTATTATTTTTTATAATATTTCATAGTAGGATACGTACACAACACAAGACCCTGATTACGACCCTGGAGTTGGTCGTGTCTGAGGTGGGGCACCTGGCAACAAAGGGACAAAACTGGAGATGAAAAATAGCTGTAATTTGCCCACCTCAGACAGGAAGTGCTGAGTCACATGAATGGAAGACCTGACAAAACATGAAATGGAAGTAATAGATAGTTTTACCCTTTACTCTTAATGAGACTCTGTACACTTCTTCCACATGAATGTTCCAATTGGCTGAGTAGTGTGTTAGTACTATGATCCACTGCTATTTGCCATCGGCAGCCAGAGTGAAAGAGAGCAAAATTGGCCTCTCTGGGTGGGTAGATGCTGGCGACCATAGATAGATGTCTGTTAATGGTTGTATCAGAGTTTACATATCTGTTAGACATTGTGTCGGAGCAGGGGACCTGCTGGCTTTCCTCTGAGTATGGAGGGAAGCATGTTCCTTACCTTCCTAATATTGGGAGCATTGTTTATGATAGAGGGGAGGGTCATAGTGAGTAACTGGTGTTGAATATGGGGCTAAAAATATATTTTAAAAAATGATGACGCTGCAGAAAACTTGAGTATAGTTATAATGAAATGATCTTCTAAATCCTTCGGCATTCTTGTTGGATGCACTGTGATTTTACTGGAGTAAGGTTGCGCAGAACACACTATTGCTTATTTCAGTCAGAGTACAAACAAGGGAGCTCACAACGCCGAAGCAAATCAGATTTTTCCAACAGTTTATTCAGTATGTGTAATGTTCCAACAGTGAAGTGCTTCATGTAAGTTCAACAACAACCCCAGAGTCAGTCTCTTAGTTCCTAAGTGATTGAAATAAAAAATAAAAAAGTAAATAAAATTAAAAATAAAAAAGTGACAATATTAGCTCGGAGAAATCGAAGGACACTTTAGAGAGGCGTTAAAATGAAGTAGAAAATGGGCTGTTTTGCATTGAACCTTATGGGGACGGGTGGAGCTACACATCATACTGCCAGCATACTCACTAGACCTGTGGTTGCTTCTCTTATGAGAGACATTATACTTCATGTTTTCTTCAGTCATTAGTTTCGACAGAAGGCAGCCACTCAAGGTCCTGTGGAAAAGGGTTAAATATTCAATTATACATCATCTACAGATACCTTCTAACAGCCAATTTGCAATGCATGAAGTACAGCTTATGATTGTATACAATAACAGGTGATTTCAGACTTTTGAATGGTAGTATATATCAAATCTGCCATCATTGTTTGCTAATTAGAAACAAAGAGCAGGAACAATAGATCATTTTAAGCCCCCTTAGGTGCCTTTTCACAGCCAAGGTGCCTCCGCGAAGGTAATGCATAATTGCTGGCTGCTGATGCTCCTCGTGGTTTAAGTGGCATTGCTTGGCCCACGCCTTTTTATGCCTCCGCATCCAAACTAATCACTTTAGCTCTGTGCTCTGGCTGACACAGGTACAAGCTAATGAACAGGAGTGCTTACGGCCAGTGCATTGCAGGATCAGGCCACTCGGGGGGTGCCTGGCGTGTCGTCGCAACCCTTATCTGCTTGTTTCGTGTCATAATTTAATGGGAGGCTCTGTAACTTCGTTAAAGGTCAGGGACGAGTCACACTCATGAATAGGCGCTTGGTGGTTAAGAGGGCAGCTTTTAAGCACCTGTCTGTGGCTGGCTGGCCCAGGACCAGGCCCAGGGCAACTGCTTGCATCCCTGCATGCTGAATGAGGAGCTGGTAAAGGTGGTGGGTGAAAATATAGTACTTGAAGTCATTTTCACACTGCAATACAGGGATCAGCAGATTTTTGCTCCACTTTATTTTGGCCAGGATGTATAAACTATGAACACCAAATATCTCAATATCAAAATGTCATGAGGCTCGAGGCCAGAACAGTTTTTTTTTTATGTAGGCTAGAATAATTGTTCATAACTAGAAGCAGGTGTGTAGAATAAATGCGCCAATCCAGGGTGAAGCAGGAGCTGATGAGAGCCAAAACACCCAGTGTGCCGTATAGCTGATTGCATTATGATCTCATCTTATGTCATAATACAAAAGTCACTTATTAAAAGAGTCAGTAAAGTCTAAATGTCATAATGAACTGATATCCAATCAGCTATTTGTTATAAGAGCCAATGAAGTCCATGTGCTGTTACAGCTGAATATTATGACATTGAGATGATGTCATAATGGACTGGTTTCCAAGCAGTTGCTTGTTATTAAGAGCTGAAGTAGTCTGTGTGCTCTTCACTTCAATATTATGACATAATGACCTCATAATGTACTGACATCCAATCAGCTTCTTTTTTACAAGAGTCGAAGTAGTCTGTGTGCTTGTCACCTCTCTATGATGGCATAAGATGATGTCATAATGGATGCAGCATGTAATCCGCGCTACAGCAGTGCAGTCAACGTGATATTTTACAACAATATTGCTCTATATTAGTCCATTATGACATCACAGCACATGGGCTCTAGGAACAAGTGACAGACTGGATGTCAGTCCATCACGACCACCATTGTAATGGACATCCAATTTAACATCAATTATAATGTAATATAAATGTAGCTACTTGTTATTAGAGCCAATGCAGTCCATGTGCTTTCCATGTGTTTCACTTCTTTAGTATGACATAAGACATATGACCCTACATGTTTTCAAAATATGAACATGATTTTTTTTATCATCTTACAATTGCTTGTCTTGTAGTGACCCATACAGTTGCTCTGTGTTCTACAACTACTGACACGACACTCAGTATGTTGATATTATGTTGATAATAATACCAAAATATGACCTCAGATCATCATACTGCTCAGCATTAAGAGCTGGCCCTGTTTGTGATGATGGAAGCATTTCTGCTTACAGGTGGCTCTGGCCATGGAGTATTTTTTCCTCTCTCTCACCCACCTGAAGTTTGACAGAAAATATGTCATATTTTTTTTTCCCCTCCTGTCTCTCTCTCGTCGACTGTGGCGGCTGCTGCTAGCGCATGACTGCCAGACGCATTTTATCATTCAGTTCCCATTCCACCGCTTCTCAATTTCCGCCTGGGCTAACCTCGGCGCTGGAGCTAACCTTGGAGGCTGCGCTGCCGAAAAATGAGCCATTAGATTCCTGTCCCTTCACTAGCACTGCTGCCACACTGCCCCTCAGCCTGCACATGTATTATAAAGCCCAAGAAACGTCACATTATGTCATCTTTGGAATGCACACATGTTTCTAAATGCACAGAGGGAGATGTAGAGTAACCAGAAGACAGGGCAGTGAAAGAAACTAGAGATGTTTTTGGAGCCCAGTAGTGTTCAAAATGAATATTCAGAATGTCTCCTGTTTAAACAGTGGCGATCAGACCTAGATATAAATATCTTCTCGAGAAGTTCCTGTAAATAGATAATTACAGTATATTACTGTAAATGTAATAACATTACTCTAAATGATTACATATTGATTAAAATAGTGGCTGCCATCTCTTTACAGCATTCCGGCCTACGCTGTATAATCTAATAATGAATTAAATAGCAGCAATTATTAATAGGGCGAATGATTCCAAGCTTTTTAATGATACTTCTTTTAAAAACCACCATTATTGTCTGTAGATTAAGCTCCTGCGGCATGGTGCATTTTGCTGCTGGAGGCCTTGTTGTGGTCCGGAGTCCGTGGGGGAAACGACGGCAAAGAAACAAGACGGCTGATTTACGAGCCTGTGCTGAATGAGCACTCTGTCCCGGCTAATTGTTAAATTGAGGGGGGGGGTCTCCACTAAATTCCTCCCGCAAATCGGCTCGTCATCACATGTCCCGATTAGGCATTAGTTATTTAATAAAGGGTCTCACAAAGAAGAGCTGTGTGTCCAAACTGCCTGGCACTATTCAACACATGCACCCACTGCACGCCGCATTACTGCCGCTCCGCCGCTGTCCCTGTGCACCACGTGTGCTGGACTTCTGCTCCTCAGCCAAGACCACCGTAACTCAGCAAAGAACAAACGGCGAACTCCAACACACAACAGCAAACACCAAGAACACACAGACGCCATCAAATTCCAACAAGCCAACAAAACACACTGAACCTCAGCAAACACCAACAATCTAACAGACTCCACCATGCACCAGCAAGCCTTAAACACCAACAAACCAACAGACTCCACCGTGCACCAGCAAACACCAACAAACCAGCAGACTCCACCATGCACCAGCAAGCCTTAAACACCAACAAACCAGCAGACTCCACCATGCACCAGCAAACACCAACAAACCAGCAGACTCCACCGTGCACCAGCAAGCCTTAAACACCAACAGACCAGCAGACTCCACCATGCACCAGCAAACACCAACAAACCAGCAGACTCCACCGTGCACCAGCAAGCCTTAAAAACCAACAAACCAGCAGACTCCACCATGCACCAGCAAACACCAACAAACCAACAGACTCCACCATGCACCAGCAAACACCAACAAACCAGCAGACTCCACCATGCACCAGCAAGCCTTAAACACCAACAAACCAGCAGACTCCACCATGCACCAGCAAGCCTTAAACACCAACAAACCCTAGTGAACCTTAACACAAAAAAACACACTAGTGAACCCTTACACTAAGAAACTCTAACAAACCCTAATAAACCTAAAACTCTAGCAAATGATCTCCCCATTCATACCATTCTAGAATGCTCTGTCTCCTTCACACTATTTCAGAATGTTCTCCCTCATTGACATTCCTCTAGAATGTCCTCCCCTTTCCCATTTTTGTGCTACAAGTTATTTTTCTAAACATTCCTACACAGCTGCCAGCATTCGAATGGTGGGTTGTGTTTGGTGTGTTGGGCAGAGCCAGCAGCAGAAAGTCCCTGGTAGCCGCTAATGCAGCAGCATCCCTGCTATGCGGGCTGGAGAAAGCCGAGCTGTATGAGATTAAGCTGAAGCACAGCGTGCACATTGTGAGTTTGGCTCTTTGGGACAGAGCGCTTTGTAATGTTAAGCAAACAGAAGTTCCTGGACAGCTTTACTCAGAGACACTCTTTGTTGCATTAGCACATTGACCGGGGGAATTTCTCAAAGTAATGCCCTGAATATGACAGCTACACACGGAGCACTTTGTGTCAACGTGTACCATTATCCTGCTCTGAAAAAGCATTTTGTCACTGTCACATCAAGACTCATTTAAGAATGACTCACTGATAATGTGTTCTATGTACTAGGGGTGCAACAAACAACTACCTTGAAAGTCAAATAACCTATTGATTATTGAAACGAATAATGGATCGTTTGCATTATGAATCACCCAAATAGCTCTTATGTAGCTATCAGTTTTTAAAAGTCATTGAACTAACAATGTAAGTAACAAAGACAGTAAAGATGAATACCTTATTCATTAGCATGGTCTTTTCTGCTAATATTAAGGATGATTAATGATGTTTCCTGTCAAAATTTCAAACCAAGGATTCATTTTACCAACAGTGTGTGATTGGCTATTTTGCATGGCCATCAAATAAGTGTGAGCCAAAGTAGGTGGTACTTGCCCACATAACCAACACCAGGCACCAACAAACTAGCTTACCCCAATAAATCCTAACAAAATCCATCAACCCCAGCAAACCCAAACCAACCAACCCACCTCGACGAAACACCAGCCAACCAACAAACACCCCACTTCTACAAACCGACAAGTGCCACCATACAGCAAACCCCAGCAAAACCCAGATGTCCTGCCCAGTGTTCTTCCAGGTAGACTCTGGATGCACCACGTGTGCGGTATTAAGACACCACCCAACTGAAGAGTTGTAAACCCATTGAGGTAAATTTCAATTCTACACAAAGTTGGTGGTAGTTCAAAGTAGGTGAATTACACTAATAATGTACTGCACCTGTAAAATCACAGCCCAGTGGAGCACAAGTGTGGCGACGGCCCATTACAGTGGTCATTCATCTGGGTGTGTGGCATCAAGATTTGCCCATTTATGCTTCTTTTTTGTGGCTTCATCGTGTTGACGGGAGCTTTCGCGCCTGTCTGGCATGCCAATAATGGAAAGCAATCTGCTGCGAGTGTTTAGATATGGATATGGTTTGTCCAAGGTAATTAGCTTTGGCTAACTCAGGGGATCAAGTCAGAGGCAGTAAAATAACTGGAAGAGACAGATGGCAGAAAGCCTTGTCTCTCTGCTCTGCCCCCCCATACGACAACAGCCACCATCAATTCCGTATCAAATGGGCGCGTTGAAGCCTCAGTTCCAGTAGTGGTGAGGAAAAAAAAAACGGTGCTGATGCAGAATGTTCTGCAGAATGTTACGAACACAGAGTGGCTGGCCATGTCTGATTTAAGGTTTACGGTTTGTGACAGACTCCCCCCTTCCCACAACCACGACTCTTTTCTTCTCCTTTCAATACGTAGTAATGAAAATTGTGAAATTGTTGTGCTGGTAATATTTTATTCTCTTTCCTTTCTGTAGGATTTTCCAGCCTGTAAATGCGTTGGACACACTCAGCCACAGCAAAGCTAACCAGATTTCAGTGAAGCAGCGAAATGAGGCCATCCCTCAGATTTTCTGTTCCTTAGCAAATTTTCTAATGCCGAATCTTACACTCCACTACAAAGAGGGAGAAAGGCGGGGTGGGGGAAAAGAAAGAGGGCGAGATCAAGAAAGAAGGGACAAGAAGAAATTGCAACGCTAACAAACACCACGCAAGAAATTCACTCTCCTCCATTTTGCCTACAGAGACAGAGAGTCACAGAGAGAGGGGGGGGGTGGCAGAGAGAGCAGAAGTTAATGAGAGAGAAGGAGACTGTGAGACAGAGAGAGGAGGGAGCGTAACGGAAAACGAGAGGCGAGAAGCGAGTGCTGCTCTTTGTGGGCCTGTCTTGGTGTTTGATGTGAGAGCTGAAGGATTGTGGGTTGGTATCTGAGGAGGACAGGGGCAGGGGGTGAAAGTGGATTTTTTATTTTTTTTTTCCACACTGCGTGTTTTGGAGCCAGGCACCTGGAACTGGGTCACTTTTCCAGAAATGATCAGAAGGGAGGGGTAAGGAGGGAGAGAGATGCAGAGTTGAGCTTGCTGTTTCTATCTCAATCTCGCATTATTATCTGTAGCTCTCTCTGTCTCTCTCAATTACATACACCATATGGCCACATGTTTGTGGACACCCCTTCTAATGAATGCATTCCGCTCCTTTAAATTGCACCCACTGCCGAAACAGATGTGCAAATACGCACACACACAGCTTATCTAGACCCTGTTGAGTCGAATTGCCAATAGAGTTGGACTCTCTGGAGCAGATAAACATGGAACTGTTGGCACCATGTCTAATGCCAGATGTGGGCTGGAGGGATATACAGCCCCCCAGTACTGTTCTTGTGAATGATGGTGCTCTGTCCAATATTTTCGGGACCAGTTGGAGAGTAAAAGCTCTCGTGGCTAAATGCTGTCAAATCCTCACAACAATGCTTAGAGACAGTTGCTCCAAGAAAAGCAGGAATACCATTCATTTAGGCAATAAATGAATCCATATAGTGTGTGTATAGATAGATAAAATATCTTCCTTGCTGTCTCTCTCATGCTCTCGTCTTTATTCTCCTTATTTGTCTTACTCACCCTCTATCTGTCTCAGTCTCACGCTCCCTCGCTCGCCGCTCTCTCTCTCATCTTACTCTCTTTCTCTCTCTCCGTCTACCTCCCTCACTGTATCTGACAGACCCTAATTGGTCTTTCAGAAGTGATGATCCTGTAACTCAGGTGATGGGAGGAGTGGATCGTATTTTTTTTTTTTTTTTTCGCTGGATGCCGTTGGACGCCGGGCCCAGCACTCAGCTCTTTGATGTTTTATTTTATTTTGGTGGGCGAGGCTGAAATCCACAGTGCTCGTAAAGTCATCCTCACTATTTCAAGCCTTTGACTCATAACCACAGCCAATATGTTTGAGTATAACAGTCTTTCACCACTTCTGTCTATGTGTGTGTGTGTGTGTGTGTGTGTGTGTGTGTGTGTGTGTGTGTGTGTGTGTGTGTGTGTGTGTTTCTCTGTTCCTGTATGTGAGTGTACAGAAACACTGTCTTTCCAACAGTAACAATAAGGCTATTGGGTTCCACCCACTGACCCCAGTAACAATACCACTTCACTGCTGACTGTTCCATAACAGCCATGGCCCTGTTTCTTTAACTGAGATGTCAATGCTCTTCCTACCCATAAGGCAATGATGGATTGTGTGGACAAGTTTCAAAACTTGTCAACAAATTAACCACAGTTTTATAGTTGACTCCCGCGCTTCTCTCTCGCTCTGTGTGTTTGTGTGAAGGCTCATACTGATTCACCAGTAGAACAGTATTACGGAGTGTTTTTTCTTTGTTGTCTCCCCCTCCCCCTCCCCACCCAAGTTTCTCCCACATCACGTGTCTGCCCCCGGATCATCCACATCATTCCTCCGAGTCATGTGACAGTTGCCTACTGCCTCTTTTCAAACTGCCGCCATCTGCATCGTTGCCGTGCAGCCGCTTGAAGTTTTGACACAATGGTCGGCAGACGCCTGTGCCGACCAGCAGCACACTTATGTGATGTGGGAAGAGCGCCATCATTGTAACCCCAAAAACACTGCATGCTGTATATTTAAACAGTGTCCTTGAATTCCAATATTTCTGCAGCATAATTTGAACAAGATTGTACTCTGTCCAGTTTCATCCCCTTGGATACCAAATGTCCACACATTAGATCACGAAGCTCTGTAAGAGCTGTACAGCTTGAGTTAACCATCAGTTATAGGAAGTAAAATTGAAACGATGTATGTGTTGATGAGCTTTTTACTCAGGAAAGTCAAATCCGATCTCACCTGTTCACACTGCAGTGAATCCGCTCAAAGAAATATCACATCATTTTAATGCAGGTGTAATCAGACTGTCCATGTGAGTGCTTTGATAAAAAAGGGTACTACTTTATTTACCCTTATTCTAACACACTTGGCAGCAGTTGCTGTGAAATGCCACATTTTTGGGTGGAGCACGAATAGGTACATTTGGGATTTGAAAGTAGCTCCACACTCAGAAGAGCCTGAAGATGAAGGCTCTCCATTTTGATCATGTTAAAGGAAATTCACACTGGAAAATGTCTTTTCTGTCAACCTCTAATGAGGCTTCACAACGCTCTGGCTTGTGCCGCACTAATTCCATGATTGCGACTCATTGTAGCGGCACATTATACAGTATGCAGGGTGAACGGAAGGCAGAAAGCGCGTCTCAGCATAGCACAATGCTGCTAAATGACAGCACAGACAAAGGCCGGGTCTTCTTCCTGTGCTGCCGTTTAGTAGGCGCGAAACCTGCTCCTCGAGGACAAGCGCATGCCCTTCAGCGCCTTCATTCAGCCTGTTTTCTCAGCGTCACCTGTGCGAGCGTGCAAATTGCGCAGAGCTCCTCCACAATTCACACCGAGAGAGCATTTCATACATCCGAAAAATGGCATTACGCTTTTAACAGGGTTATAAAGTGCTTTGTTTGTGCATGCCAGTCTGCTAGCTTGGTAATTGCAATGCTATCCGATACTGTTTTGACTCTATTCCAAAACAGATTTCACTGCTTAGACCTGTGAAAGGTTTTTTCTGTCTGTGCTGATTTGAAATGAAATAATAGAACTGACTAACACCACACACACACACACACACACACACACACACACACACACACACACACACACACACACACACACACACAGTTTCCAGATGCCAGTTGTGTTGTCTTGCCAGCTGTATCAAGGGGGGATGGGCCTAGTTTGCGGCTGTATTCAAATCCATGTTGAGTGACAATGACTTCTTCCCCTGAAAGATAATTAATTGCGCTCGTAAACTGTTCACTGTCTCTCTCTCGCTCGCACATGCTTTCCCAAGCGCTCAGCATTCCCTGCGTCAGGAAGTGACGGATGCCGCGGCTATTGTCTCCCTGGATGGCTCTGAAAATGAATTGTGCCATGTTTCAATAGCTCGGACCTGAATGGCGGAAATCAGTGGCCAATTAGGCGAGAGCGTGCTCCCTCGAGGGCACACTTTACAATAGATATTTAGTTCCCTCCAGCAACTCCGCATAAAGTGTGTGTCTGGGGCGGCTGAAGAGCTGCCAGTACAGGTTTAAGGCGCTTGAGCAGGTTTAAAAGTGCTGCACATGCCGGTGGTGACATTGACTGTGTGTGTGTGTGTTTTAAGTTTTCTCTCTTTCTCTCCTGGAGGTCTTCCAAGCTCTTAATGACTTTTGCAGGCACTCAAGAGTCATCTCCTCCATCAGGTCTGTGTGTGTGTGTGTTTGTTTTTGTTCTTTTTCACAAGTAAAATGTTCTGACTGGAGGGAAAAACAGAAAAAGCAGGAAGGCCTCCCAAGAAAAACACCAAAATGAGATATATGATTTTTTTTCTTTCCAAAAAATGTACCAATTCTCCCAGAAAAACATTGCAATTACACATGTTTTGTTATGCGATTGTTCATTTCCTTTATGTGTATTGGAATAGCAAATCATTTCACACCAAACTCCAAAAATGCGCCTGACAATATTTTTGGCAACTTTTCAAAATTGTGGACAAACTTTGTTTCAAGCATATGATGCTCATTTAAATTCACATGTGGCAAGTTATAGTTGTGAGCAATATAAAAATCACATCTGAAAACGGATAAAGATAAAAAAGAGTTGACTCAGTCTTTGCCTTGTGTGTATGTGTGTGGTACACAAAGCATGGAGAACAGAAAGAGCAGAAGACAACTGTCTGAGGACTTGAGAACCAAAATATCAACAATCTTAAGGTTACAAGTCCATCTCCAGAGATCTTGATGTTCCTTTTTCCACAGAGCACAGCATAACCAAGAGGTTTACAACCCATGGCACTGTAGCTAATCTCCCTGGACATGGACGGAAGAGAAAAAATTATGAAAGGTTGCAACACAGCATAGTCCAGATGGTGGATAAACGGCTCTAATCAAGTTCCAAAGAAATTCAAGCTGTCCTGCAGGCTCAGAGTGCATCAGTGTCGGCGCGAACCTGCCGACATTTGAATGACATGAAACGCTATGGCAGGAGACCCAAGAGGACAGAGACATAAAGCTAGACTGCAGTTTGCCAAAAGTGTACGTGAGTAAGCCAAAATCCTTCTGGGAAAACATCTTGTGGATAGATGAGACCAAGATGGAGCATTTTGGTAAAGCACATCATTCTACTGTTTACTGATAACAGAACGAGGCCTACAAAGAAAAGAACACAGTACCTACAGTCAAATATGGTGGAGGTTCAAAGATGTTTTGGGGTTCTATTGCTGCCTCTGGCACTGGGTGCCTTGGCTGTGTGCAAGACATAATGAAATCTGAAGATTATCAAAGGATTATGGGTTGCAATGTAGGGCCTGGTTTCTCCAGCAGGAAAATGACCCCAAGCATACTTGAAGAAGCACCCATAAATGGATGGAAACAAAGCACTGGAGATTTGTGAAGTGCTTGTAATGAAGACCAAAGGTGATCTGGCATCATATGAAATTGCACCTCACTCCATAACACCAGGCCTTCTAGACGTGTGACAGCAAAGCATTGATCTTGGCGCTGATGGGGGATTCGTTCTTCTCCAATAAGACAGAAGTGAAATCCTTTACTGAAGATGACCTGCCATTCTGAGTAACTCCATCACAGTATGGCACGACATCATTGCTAGGTTTGGGTGGGGTTGCTGGTGTTGTAAAACTGCATTCCACACAATGATGTTTAAATCTTTAGTAGTGAATCCCTGGTTCACCTGCATGCTTCATTAGAAGTGGCTGTTGTACTTACATGCATATATACAAACTCTATAATACATACTGGATATATTATTACACACCTCTTGTCTTGAAATTGCATAAAAACAAGTGTGTATGTGTGTGTTTAGTTAATCACGTCAGTGGCACTCTGGTAGCTGTGGGTCCCTCTCTCTCTCCTCCTCCGGATCTGACCTATTGTCCGCTGAGTGGCTTCAGCTGGCCGTGGCTTCCCCACTAACTCCCCACTGCCCGTTTATCTGAGCTGACCAGGCAGAGTGCAGTCGGCTTTTTTGTGTATGTGTATGTGCTGTATGTGTTTCTGTGCTGTCGGCAGCGTGTTCTGTCTGGCTGACTGGACTTAGTCCTGCGTGCCCCTCAGCCCTGTGTTTGCCCTCTCTCTAATCACCTATTTACTCACCCGGTGACCGCTGGCCTTCGCCACTGCCCCCCCCCCCCCAGTTCTTTTCCCGCTGTGGATTCTGCGAAGGCTGGAAATGACCTTGGGCTTTTAATTGCAGAATTTAATGATGTAGATGCCTCATTTAGGTTGTGCTGGAGTGCTTTGTTTGTTGTTTACTGATGTTTAAATAGGATGCACAGTAACATGGCAGTTCCACCACGGATGAGCAAGCGAATGGTGTGTGTTTTGCTCAGTAATTATGGGATATTAGCTGTGGTGTGTCGTGATGGCCTGTGAAGTATTCTAATGGGTTAGTAGGTCTAAATTGCAAAGTGCAGCTCCAACTTCATTCCCAGATTTCGACTGTTCCGTCTTGCCATGGATAATTCAACACGTGTGATGTCACCATGTGTACTGTGAGTATGTCCTGCTGAGAGTGTGAGTGGCTCTTTCTTCCCATCGCCTCCACCCCTCTCCCCACAAACTCCCCCCTTTTACCACCACCTTGGGACTTAATCAGGCTTGACTGACTGGCACTCACTGAAAGTGCATTCTCAGGCGCGAGTTCCCCTAGGAGGAAACCCATCATCCCACCCAGAGCACCTCTCTCCCTCTGCCTCCCTTTCCCTCACACACACTCACAGAGGCTCACACAATGGCCACCACTTCTGCCCCCCTTACACCCCCTCCTTGCATGTTAGATATTCATAGTTTCCCCTGCTCCTGCATCATCCATCTATTGATGATATGCTAGATACCGCTCATCCTGTACGCTCCTTTCAGCGTGACACAAATGCATCTTGATGGATCTGAGAAAACCCTATTACTGTAAACCAGGTCCGAGAAAATAATCCTCAGCATTAGTGACATTTTCAATCAGATGTGGGGGTGGGGGAGATTTGGGGGGGGGTTACATGAAAACTTCACATTTGACAGTCCTGACTGTCACATTGCTGTACTGTTCAAACATATTTACCCAACTGTGTGATTAATCACATAATTAATTAAAACCGGAATCACAATTACATTTGACAAACAAGTTTGGTTATGCAACCATAGCATCGTGGTTTGTTAGATTTAACTGTACTCTATGTGCAAAAGTTAGCTGCTGGTTCTTTGATGGCATTGCTTAAAGAAGGACCTCTTTTCCATTTGAGGCACCCTTTAGTGCATCAAACTATGAATGAGATCATGTTGGATTTTCATTTTATCATTTATGATTGTGTGTTCTGGGGATTGATTCTGCACTGTTTGATTGACCTCCCTCCTCCAGTACACGTGTTTTGTGAGTGTCTTCTTAGAGTGTAGAGCAGAGCAGGGCCATGAGTCCCAACTTTAGAAGGTGTTAACAGTGCTTTGTGTTTGCTTTACTTCACGGCCATGGTTTGGAGCTGTTTGCGCAGACCCTCACGTGTTTGTTTTGCTTTCAAGACCTTTTCCAAGGCAGTGTGTACTACTATGCTATAAGAGAGAGAGAGAGAGAAAGCATGTAGTAGGGCTGTGTTATCAGAACATATTTGCAAACATTGTATCATCGATTCAGAAAATGTGAAATATACTGTTAACAACCTGCATTCTACTCACAGTATCACTGCAAAAGAAATGTAGCTTTTACAGTACCTATACTATCAGCTGTATTATTAAAACCACTGACATCAGGGGCTTTAAGGCAATAGCACTAGATCTAGGATTTGATCACAGGTTTGCATCCTGGGTCATGTGGATATATAGCATTCTCTCCCCACATCACATCCATTGTGTCCGTTAGCAATTGAATCTGGACCCGGTGCTTTCCTCCGGGCTGCCCAGCAATGATGTAATGCCGGCTGGCTTCAAATGTATCAGCAGAGGCATGTGCTTGTCTTCACTCTCCTAGTTTTGGAGCAGTATATTTGGGATGGGGGGGAGAGTCCTAACGGTTGGGTAATTGGCACTTCCAAATTGGGATGAACAGTTGGGGTAAAATTATAAAAAAAAAAAAAAAACACTGGCATGCAATGCATGCACTGGCCTTTAGTATACATTGATGTGTACAATACATATTTTCTGTTTGTCAAAATAATGAAAAAGTGTATTCTGTATTCATGCATATGTCAATAGTGTGTATATACCTGTATTACATATATACATTAATAGCATGTAACAATAATAACAATGCTTTTGAAGATCAGAAACTTACAAAGGGTTGAAGTTTGGTGATATATGGAGCTATTTTTAAAATGTTCTACATAGAACCATTAACAAATACATTTTCCACCCATCTGAAGAGCACTTTAACCAGACAAAGAACACTGTAGGCATTCAAATGGTTATTTGCGTTTTCCTGATCCTCTGTATTTGACGTTTAGTTAGACTTTTTTTTCACCCATGAATGTCCTCGGTCCGAGACGGCCCTGCTTTTCTGTAGTTCTGTTTGTTGTAGTGCTACATACTGCACTGCTAAATATCATTGCACTGTTCCAGAAAAGTGCATCCAGAGTGCACTACCCCAGAGCAGAAACACTGGAATTCCATCAGTGCACTTATTTACACTACTCAGACAAGCCCCATGTAGCCCCCCTCCGAGACAACCAGTGGAATATCCAGCACTGATCGCCTCCCATTTGCCTGTTTCTGACTTCTGGGCACCAGATACACCTTCCACTTTCCCCTTCCTGTGGTTAGGGAATGCTATGCTGTGCTCTTCTCAATTCATTCAAAACTATATTGGCTACATCAAACCAGATCAAATTCCAGAGGGAAAAAAAAAATAATAGATCCACTGTTGTGGCTACTATTGCTCAGGACACCTCTAATCCTGTATGCTTCACTGATTCCTGTCCCCAGACCACCAGCCTGCTGTGGGATTCACTTACCCCAGGAGCGCTCTGCTCACACTGCAGGCATTTACAGCCCCCCAGAGCCCCCCTGACCCATGCTCCCCTCCGCCCCCCGAGCCTTGATGAAGTGGTGAAGGCAGAGCGGGGGTCTGGAAACCACATTGACCCCCCGCGAAAGGCCAGGGCAGCGGCAGGAGGATGAAAGAAGCTAATGAAAATGGGACAGAAATGTCAAAGGAATATTAAACGTTGCAGGCAGCAGTGTCCTCCCAACATGGAGAGAAAAAGGAGGAAAGAATTGATGGAAAGGACGATGAAAAGAATTCTGTTTTACGACTGATATGCAGAAGCATCTTGTAATCTGTTCCACAATGGAATATTTACACGAGATAATTATATTCTACCTGATCTATTTTTTTTTTTTGGAAATACTCTGTACACTTATATTACATTATGTGCGCCGCCCTGGGTGCATTATGTTCATGTGTATTAGTATTCAGTAATGCTCATTTGGCTACGCAGGAGCTTCTCATATAGTTATAAGTGTCGCTGTGCATTTCTGTAAACAGCTTAATTAAAGTTTACTAAATAGGCGCGTGGTTTGTTTAGGTGGTGGATTGCTTCACCGCATTAGCTTTGCGCTTAGTGTAGTTTATGGTCAGCATTGTGTCAGTGTAGCTGGAAAACAAATGTCATTAGTTCTGTGTAGTGGTTAAACTCAATGTCTTCTGTTTTTTTCCCCTCAAATCAGGACATTTTATTTCATTTGACTTGATCAGAATTTCTTACATTTATATATTACAAAACCAGTCTGGAAGGATCAGCGTAAAGCCCCTCTGTGCTGTCCAAAATTAAATTTTCTGTAAGAGGAGACAAGTGAGGGTGACCACAGGCTGTCTTCTTTTTCCTGGACATGAATTTAACGTCCTGCCCTTTTCAACCAATGCGGTAAGGGCTCCATTTCAATTGTTGATGCTCATTTGAACTGCTTGCTGCATTTGCGCCAAAAAAAATTGGTTCCAGAACCTGAAAATGCTTGCACCAAGGTTCTTATAAGCCTAAATGGAACCAGTTCAAGAACCAGGTGGGAAAGACCCAACACACACACGCACGCATTTGAGCAGAATATTCTTTGGATGCTTGTATCGATATATTCTGTACATACAAGCATCCTTTTTGTCTTTTATGTGTTTTAATTGCTTTATAATGTCTATTTTTCAATTTCTACTGTATATAGAATAGAACTTTATTGATCCCTTGGGAGGGTTCCCTCAGGGAATGTTGTGTGAGTAAGTTTTCCCAATGCTTGATTGTGATGTTTTTCCATGTTTTCCAGTTTGTGAGAATAGTTTGTTTGTTTGTGTGTTTGTTTTTTTTGCAAAGCTTATCTCCACCAAACGTACTGCTGTCCTCCTGGTTTAGGGTTGTTGTCGTGTTGCCTTGAAGGCAGCGTGATGGGGATAGTTGGATGGGCTGTTACAGTTTGCGTATTTATACCGAAAGGGTTTGAAGGGTGGGCAGTAAAATAAAGCATGTATGTAATTGTGTATACAGGTTTCGGAGTTGACTAATCCCATTTTGTATATCTTATGCTTAGTGTAGTGTGTACTGTGAATTACTTTCTATTCAATAAGGGGGAGGTTAGTACAAGTATTATGAGTCATATTAAATATGTTTTTGAGGATGTTTGACCATGAATCTCAGAGTAACTGAGTGGTCTTGTTCCCAGTTTTTCATTGGCACAGACACTGTTTGGTCTATTTCAGATAATAACTAATAGATTTTGCCTGAGAAGGAGATATTGAGGAATTCTGAGATTAATGGACTGGGTTCTAGCTTTGCTTTAGCCTTAATTTTTTAGTTTAATTCCAAAATTCAAAAAACAGTTTACTCTCAATGCTGTAATTTAGTGTTATGTGTGTGATATAGGATAGGGAGAGACTGATGTATCTGCTAAATTCATGTTACAGGGTAGAAAGGTGGATTTAGTCTAGTTAATAGAATAATCCGAGACGTTGGAAAAGAGTTCAATGATTTATGTGGTTTGAGGAATTGAAGAAAGTGGGTTTTGTAGAAAGAGTAAAATGTCATCTGCATACAGGCTGATTCTGTGTTCTATGGTGTGGGTCTAGATACCTTTAATAGTTGGGCTTTGACATATAGCTACTGTTAATGGTAATATAAAAATTCAGAATAGGAGGGGAGAGAGGGCATCCTTTCCGGGCACCTCTGTGCAGTGTGAAATTGTGTGATATTAGTCCGTTGACTGTGGCCTTGGGTGAAGTGTAGAGCGTTTTAATATACAAGCATCCTTGCATGTGATTCTGAACACTGAGAGAGGGAAATTGAGCTGTATTTCTGGGTGTTGGATCAGTTTGGGTCATCTGCTTGGCTCTTCTGAGAGCAAGAACACCTGTGTGCAGCTCTTCTTCCACTTGGGCTTTCATTTTGCTGCTGGCCTGCTGCCAAGTGCAGTGCCAAGTCTGGGAATTAAAATCTCAGAGTGCTGCTGTGCTACAGCATGGAGGGTATATATATGTGTGTGTGTGTGTGTGCGCGCGTGTGTGTGTGTGTGTGTCTGTTTTTTGCCATCTTACTCACCAAAGAGCCAAGTCAGCACTGTCACTCTGTCACTGGAAGAGGCTGCGTTCTCAATTAGCTCCTCACTTCCCTGTCCGTGAAACACGCAGCCAAGATAGCTGCTAGCATACAAAACCTATTCAGCCTATTGTTAAAGAGAGTGGAATGAAATGTGCCGCTTGCTAACCGGCTGAATAGCGCGGGCGTGCAAGGAGAGAGAAAAAGAGGGAGAGAGAGAATTCGCATTTGAATTGATAATGTATTTTTCCCCCTTCTTGCCTTCTGATTAAAATGCATATGCACTGTTTGGTCAGCACATTTGAAAGCGACTGCACCTTAACACGGCTTAAACCTTGTGCTTCCTCTGCTTTGCTTTATCTAATCCCCCCCCCCCCCCCCCTCTCTCTCTCTCTCTCTCGCTCACTCCCTCTCTTGCTCGTGTGCTCTCACCCAAGCTTTAACTCGCTCTCTTTTTTTGTTTTGTGTGCTCAATTTTTGTGTCTCCATCCGTCACAGCGGAGGCAGTATATCCTCGGCCAATTATGGGAGACAGCCTCGAAAATATCTTAATCAATCGTATTGATCTGCTGAGTTTTCTTCCCCCTTTTCAGCTCAGAGAAAATGTAGGGCAGCAGCGTGCGGCCGGACGACCCAGACGGAAATCATACAGAGAATCTGCCAATACCTTTTGCTTTGCTTGAAGGGTGTGTGTGTGTGTCTGTGTGTGTGTCTGTGTGTGTGTCTGTGTGTGTGTCTGTGTGTGTGTCTGTGTGTGTGTGTGTGTGTGTGTGGTTAGTAAATAATAAACATCACAGGGCGCTGCTAAATCGTTTTTCGGGTTTTGCTCCGTAAGACTGTTGTTTAAAATAGGCCACGCTGCTTCTCTGGGGCAGGAAATCAGATATGGAACCAGGAGCTGTGGAGGTAAATCAATTACTATTCGGTTGCCAAGGCTACAGAGAAAAACGCAGATCTGTCACTCTCCTGAGAGCGAGCGTCGTTTGTATTCATTCATTTTATTGTGTTCTCTCCATCTCTCTCTCTCTCACACACACACACACACACACACACACACACACACACACACACACACACACACACACACACACACACACACACACACTCTCTCTCTCTCTCTCTTTCTTTCCATCGTACCTCTTTCCCATAGATGTGTTGGGACCACGGTTAATGTTAGTGGTGTCTGTGCCGGTCATCAGGCCATCAGGCCTTCTCAGGCTTCACGTCATGCAACATCTCCTGGGCCTCATCTTTTGATTTAACCAGGAAAACATAGTGTGTTCAGACTCACTATGTGTTGAGTTTACTGTTCATACCATCTGTGGTTTTGAATACTGAAATCATTGCACCCTAAAAAAGGCAGGTTAACTTAAAATTATAGTGTTTGAGTTAACTCGACTTCATTTTTGTGAAGTTGGCTTACGTTTCTCAGCTTTAAGACTAAGGGTTACCTTATTGATATAGTAGCACTGTATCTCAGTTAGGTTGGTGCAATTTATAGCTTGTTAATGCTGGGATTTAGTCAGAACTGTCCCACTTAGTTCGGTCCCAACTAAAAACATACAATTGCTTATGGTCAGGAGTCCTCCGTTCTGCAGATGTCATGTGACTGGGGAGTCCTAACCTGCAGGTGGGAATTAAAGCCAAACAAAGTGAGGGGGAAGGAGGACACAGAAGAAATGAGATTAAATTAAGGCAATTTCAGCTCATGAAGAGGCAGAGCATTCGCTGTTGTTTTTGAGGGAGCTTAATGTCAACATTTCGGAATGAGAACTTTTCGGAATGTTGACCCGACAGCAGTGCAGTGCGAAAAAGGTGACTTGGAAGAAATGCATGCTGTTGTTTACAACCACGGTTTTTCTAGGTGTGTCCTGGTGAATCAGTGTATTCGTGTTGTCCAGAAGTGTGTTAGTTTGGTTAAAATAATACGGCCTAGGCTTTAACCATGACGTGTCTGTGCTTTTTAATATATTTTAAGGAATATTGCAATTCCAGTATGCAGCAATAGAATTGCAGTACTGGTATTTTTTTAATCCCTCTTATTATGTGAGTGAAAACACAATAGGATAGCAGGCAGGGCTACTCCTGGACCAGGTTTAAGGAAACATTTTACATTCCTCTTATTGGAGCACACCCAACATTTTTCAGCCTATTTTCTATCTGCTGGATCTTTACTCAGAGCAACAATAGGAATCCACTTGAGCAGCTGCCCCCTGCTTTCCAGTATAAGTATGTCTCCGAGTTGGTGGGCTGCTTTTTCAATGCTGGAGTAGTTCTTTAATGGTGAATTTGTTACTAAATCTGTATAAAGAAAGAACCAGTATTATATATTGACTGTACTGCAATGTTGGAAACAGAGCACTAACATTCATACTGGGTGTAATACAGCCTCCATGACATAAGATTAACAATATCACCTTCAAATGTAATATCTTGGTTGTCCTTTGTCCTTAGCTGCTTGTGAGATTGATGGGCATCAGTGCATTTGCAGTGAGGTCAGCGTGAGTGGTTAACATTGCGATAGCCCCATGCTGACTAACAAATAGAAGTGAGAGAGGGAGCAGGGTCTTTTGGGGGATGGGGAAGGTGGGGCTGAATGTGAAGGAAATTCACAGAACCCACGTTCCTCCCCCATTTCTGTCGCCATCATTTTGAGTCCCGATATGTGGCATAGATGGAGGTGTCCAGACAGATCATCTCTGCCCGGGGGTGAAGAGGACAGGAGCGTAAAGGAGAGGAGTAGGGAGGGGGATGGGAGTCAGGAAGAAAGGGAGGGGAATTGGGGGGAATTGGGGGGGGGGGGGATATAGGCCTGCATGCCTTGAAGGCCGTTTTGGTTGGTGGTCCTGTTTTGGCTCCCTCTTTTTCGTGGTCTAGTGCTTCTGCTTTGTGTGTGGTGTGTCTCTCTCTCTCTCTCTCTCTCTCTCTCTCTCTCTCTCTCTGTGTTTTCATACGTTGTCCTTCTGGAAGAATACAAAGCAAGACAAAACTGACCCACTTAGTGTTCTTAATATGATATTTATAGGTACTACAGATAAAATACACATTGGATATATTATTGTTAATGTAGCTAATTTCATATATATAATGCATATGTGATATACAGGTAGGTTCATACATGCACAAAAGTATTGGAACACCTTCTCATTCAATATTTCCTGTGAAATCAAGGGTATTGAAAGGGGTTTTCCTGCCTTTTTTTTTTTTTTTTTAAATAATTGAGGACAACTCAGGGACTAGCTTTTGAGAGCATTGTTGCTTGATGATTTGGTAGCATTCAGATCTCTTATACTGCCATAAGTATTACTCTTATATTATCCTGACTTTGTACAAAAACAAGTGTGTGTGTATGTGGCCAACCAGGGGACTCGGGCAGTATGAGCTTAAAACCTAGCCTAGCACTTACCCCCCTCTCCCCGAACTCATCACTGTCTCCTGAAGGGTTAATGGTTCAGTGAGCAGTGCCTCAGGTTGTGTCACACACACACACACACACGCACACACATGCACACACACACACACACACTGTGCTTAGTGATTTGAGATGAGCAGACAGGATGGCTGGCCACAGACACTAGAGCACTGTTGTGTGTCTCTCTCTCTGTCCTATTCATCCCATTGTGCAGGACAATGGCTTCGTGCAGAGCCACTCTCTGGCCTTCAGGGATAATATATAACATGGGGGGTCGAAGGGGGTGCTGCTGACCCTTTAAAACAGCAATAACCATCCAAGGGCCTTCTGCAGGAAGTGGGTCAAGGAGACCACATGTTTCCAAAATCAGAATCTTTCACTTATGATTGAGTGATATATCAAATAATGTAACTTCGCTATTCTGGAAGGCATTTGAACAATACAGCGTATTATCGGTTGTAGAAGTACAGTTAATACCATAAAATCATGTTGGAATGTAACTGATCATATTAGAGATCCCAAAGAATGCATTATGTTTGAGATATATAATCAGTATGTATGTGACTTTGATTGGCTAGAACTGCTCAAATGCAGTTTTACAAACTTATTTATGACCCTGATATTTTGACTCATGAAACATGCTGATTTATTTTTAGCGTTTAGTCTTTTAGCCTCATTTCCATAGCCCACTAAAGTCACTGTTGCATTTAGTCTGAAAAGACTTTCTCTGGCTAGATTTATGTAGAGGGTACATTGATGTAAATATAACAAGTCAAGAAAAGATTTAGGGTATTGTAAAAGATGTAGGGTTTGGGAATTTGCCTTTTATCCACCTTTGGGTTGTTTCAGCTAGAGCGAAGGCACACCAGTGGTATAGATTCAAAATTTGTCGCTTCCATTTTTCAACCCTGCTAAAGTAAATACACTTTTGTGCATTTTTGTGTTGGACACCTTTTAAACCCTTTAAACCTCTCTTGTGCCCCCTCTTGTTCTGCTCTGTTTACCATTGGCCACTCCCTGGTAAAGAGACCAGGGAATATGAAACTATTAAGGTTTGTAAAGTTAATTTTAGAATCCGACGGTATGATTTTGAAACATGCTTGAGCACAGTGCTGTAATGACATGCTAGATGAAGGCGTGCATTGCGTTTGTAATTGGCAAGGATGTTTAGGGATCAGGGAGGCTGGTACAGTATGTAGGAAGTGTTGAATGAGGGGGTATCCAGTGGAGAAATAGGCAGCCTCAGGCAGCTGTAAATAGTGGTATGTGTTTGGAGAGCACCTGTTCACTGGTAATATGAGGCTTGGATTTGTGAGTGTGTGTGTACGTGTATCTATATACAGTAGTTTGTCATCTGAGTAAATGATGTAAATGTATTTATCTGGGCAGTGAGTGTGTCTTGGAGTGTGTTGGCCTATGTGTGTAGTGTATGCAGCAATTTATAGACATGTGTGTGTCTGTACACTCAGCACATAGCAAGATCTATATATAGATGTGTATGTACATATGTCCACATGTCTGCACTATGAGCATACATTCAGATAGTATGATGTTGGTTTTAAAAGCAGAAAAGGCTTTGATTGGCTCAGCTTTACCACCCCAACTGCTCTTCACTAAGCCCTTTTTCTGGTCTGGAAACTACTGTAACTCGACTATTACTCAGTATCTAAAATGCTGCGTGACTCAGTAACTACTGTAGATGATTTAATTAGTAAATACCGTATTTTCTGGACTATACGTCGCTAGTTTTTTTCCATACTTTAAACCATGCTGCTTATAATGAGGTGCAGCTTTTTCTTCTTATATATGTTATTTTATATATATATATATATATATATATATATATATATATATATATGTTTAAAAAAAACAAAAAAACTTGCGGGTGCGTCTTATATTCCGGTGTGGCTTATAGTCCGGAAAATACGGTACCTAATGTAAATTATTCAGTAATATGAATTATTCTGTATACTATACTGTATATAATACAGAAAATAATGTATAAAAATGATACATAATGTGTGTAAATGTGGAATTGTTAAGGATCTGGAGTCTGGGCCCAAATACAGGTTTTATTGTATTAAAGATTTAAAAATTCAGTGAAATTTTGTGATTTTCTGTTATGTTGTAGGCATGAGCCACTTCACTTCCTATAGCTGTTCTGTCTGGAAAAAGTGAAGTTAAGTGAAAATGCAGGTGTGTGTGCCCAACATAGCATTTCCATGCAGACTGCATCCCTGTTTTTTCACAGTTTTTCTGCAGGATGGTCTTACGGAGACCCTTTGTGTCGGTGTCAGGGTCAGGAAGTTCAATTCTGCTTCTAAAGCTAAACACTTTGGCCTTTTAATCTGCTTTTTGAAACGCTCCCTCTCCTCCCCTCTCTCTTTCTCTCCTCTCTCTCCTCTCTCTCTCTCTCTCTCTCTCTCTCTCTCTCTCTCTCTCTCTCTCCACACACACACACACACACACACACACACACACACACACACACACACACACACACACACACACACACACACACACACACACACACACACACAGAGTTAGGCACACTTTTTCTGTGCTTATGAAGGGATCTGAAAATGTTCAGATGTCTTGCACATGGATGCAATTAGGATTTGTTGTGTTTCCAGGCACTGAAGTAGCTTCCCTATTCTGTCTGCTTGTAAACCCGTCCAACATTTCCAAACATTTGCAAACATTTGATCCCTAACGGGAGAGGAAGGGTGGCAGGCGGGGGAAACTGAAGAAAGTGAAGAAAGAAAGGATAAAGATGGAGGATAGGGAAGAGTCTAGATCAGGCTGCTCAGAGAGGCAGAGTGTTGTGCTTCGAGTGTGTGTTTAATTTAGGAGCTAAAGCCCCTGGTGTAAAACAGCCATTATCGCCTCTGGCTAATGCTGGCATTCTTCAACAGGTCAGGTCTCTGTGTGTGTGTGTGTGGGTGTATGTGTGTATATATATATATATATATATATATATATATATATATATATATATACCTTTCTGTCTCATCTCTCACCCTCTCCTCTGTCGTTCTCTGTTATTTTCTCATCACATTCTTTTTCTCTCCCTCTCTCACTAGCTCTCTCCCTTGTTCTTTAGACAGGTGTGGGTTCTCAGTTTAGCCTCTCCTGAGGACTCTGCAGGGTTTAGTTGACAGAAGGCATTTGTTTTTGAAATGGAGAGTCATCAGCCGTCGGTCTGGAGCTGTTTAGGGGCAGATGTTCTTGAATCTGTTGACCAATGAATAGCCCTGGGTCGATTAGAGGCGTGTTTCACATAGGAGTGTTGATGGAAAGGACATGCAGAACACCTCAGACACACACACTCTCACAGACACACACTTAACCTACAGATAAAATGCTTCTCTTGTTTGCTCACATCACAGGATGGTCTGCGGCAGGTCAATTGATGGGTCGGTCTGTGGAGAAGAGTGTTAGGAAGAAAAACTCTTAATACTGAGCACTAGGTTTTCTGTGTTGGTGTACTGATACTGATATTGATGTACAGCATGTATTGATTTTCAGCTTTAATGGGTACTGATGGATAATAAAACATCCTGATCTGCTGTGAGCCACTTTTGATGGACACTTTAGACTGATTTGAATCTCTTCAGAATACACAAAACCGAATAAATCATTTTGGAAATCAGTCTGGAAATATGATTTATGCAAGATTTCCTGTAATGCTAATGCTAATGCTTTGTAATGCTAACAAATGTAACAAATGTTACGAGGACATTATTCATTAAGTTTCAGGTTATGAAGCCATTTGGGAAGCTCTTGTTTAGCTGACTCATTCTTTTCTCACTTCCTTTGTTTGTTGATTAATAGCTAAGATTAATAGTTTTCAGGGAAGTCTTATCAGTATTGACATTCCTTTTAATAAAAAGCTGCAGCACTCAGGAAACATGGCTTCAGTTACTTCGTTAATACCAACTGGATCTTGATGCTGTTCTTCTGTTTTATATTTGGAGAATGTTGTAGCGGTATTGAATTTGCCCAGTGCCTCTGTGGTCCTCTCCTTGGCTCTCTGGGCTCAGGTCTGTAGCTGAATCAGTGTTTACTCTTGGGGAAGATGGTTGCTAATCTCTCCGTTTGTCTGCTGTCACCCTTCAGAGGCGAGGGTGCGCTCCCTGCAGCCGGCCCGAGCTGACGAGGGCCTGAATTAGATCACAAGGCTTCCAGATGGCTCCAATTTAATTATTTAGCACAGGAGAAAAGCAATTCGGGACAGCCGCAAAGATATAGAAGGAGGTGAAATGGCGTCTGCAGGCGTGTGTGTTTTTACTAGGGGCTCTGAGGTGGAGAAGTGGCTGCCAGACAGGCCTGTAAAAGGTCACTCGTAAAGGGTTACTGTGTTTTTTTTCCTCTTTTCTCTTTTCCGCTGCAATAGAAGGACCTGAACAATGAGCTCAGGTCATTTCCCTCCTCTTCACTCGTCTTTGAAACAGGGTAGAATGAAGCTTGGTGGTGATTCGATTGTGGTGGTGGTGAAAAATGTGCTTTGGTTCTTTAAAGCAGAGTCCTCCCAACAACACTCTGGAGCGCACTTCTCTTTAAGCAGAATGCTTCAGCTGAGAGCTACTGGCCCTTTCCATCAGTTGAGGGCCATCTTGGATTGGGGCATCGGAATATATGGATATTAGGGGTCTAATGGTACACAGAAGACCCCACGGCAACAGAACCCTCCCCTGTTTGTGCAAGTTCCAGTTTTTTGCACTTAGAGCAGTATAGGGCCCCCCTGGGGTAGCTAGAACAGATCATAATATGTAAACACACACACACACACAAAATTAACAGTATATCAAAATCCATATCCATCTCAAACATGGTTCTTTATCAAATTCCAATGAAAACACAGGCCAACTGTATTCTGAGTTCAGATTCTGCTTGAGAGCCCACTTTCGTTTCCATAAAGCACCATGTTTGAAGTGTATGAGTGAGAAGAACATTTTAAAGCTGGGTTCAAAGGCATTTACTGCTTCACTATTGTTGAGTGTACAGCTTGTTCTGCATTACGTTCATTAGTCTTCATTCACCACCTGAGCTTCATCTCCAGCTTACTGTGTTCTCCATAGAACTTCATATAATTATAGTGTGACAATTAGATGGTAGTTGGGTGAATGATGCAGTATGTGTTGAAATGATGCGCATGTTCACATGAGAGTCAGGACGGCACTGAGTCAGGCCAAAGTTCTCACTGAGGTTCAGCAAATGGAGAGCTGAAGTCCTGCTCCAGGTGCTAGAAAAGGTGAGATGTCCTTAAAGTGAAAGGCTTTAAGATAGACTTAGCCTGGGTTTAGAGACCACTGACTGAGCCCCTGGGGGTTCGTGGCTGCAGGAGGAGGAGCTTTTACTTTAAGAATCTTTTAAAAGAGAATATGACCCTCTCTTTCTGTCGCTCTTGCTCTCTCTCTCTCACATGCACACCCTCCATAAACTCTCAGCTATGGAGTGCATGGAACGCCAGCTATGTAGTTTTTTAGTTTTGGTGGTGTGGGGGTTGAGAGAGGGGGATACATCAGTAGAGAGAATGTATATACAGACTGTACATGTAAAGTGTGTGTATGTGTGTGTGTATAATATATGAGTGTGTGAGTCGTGTGTGTACATGTGCTCATACAGAATAAAAAGAGATACTCTATATGGACAAAATATTTGGGACACTCGTTCATTATTTCTTCTGAAAGCAAGGGTATTAAAAATACTTAATCCTGTTTTTGTTGAGAGCAACTGTACTGTCCAGGAAAGGCTTTCTACTACATTTTGGAGTATTGCTGAGAAGACTTTTACTTTCAGTGACGAGTGTTAGTGAGGTCATGATTTTGGATGATCATTCATCAAGTAGTATAGCTACTGACACACTCCTGTTCAAAATCTTAATGCCAGTTTAAAATATTGCAAGAATGGGCATTTTGCACTATTGGATTTTAAGAAGGTTCTACAAAGAGCTACACAATGTTTAAAGAAGAAATGGGAGCAAGAGACAAAATATGTTGATGAACAATGTAACTGAAATAGGCTGTTCATCAGCTGATCAAAAGTTTAAGACCACGGCAAAATTTGCAAAATTTGGATTCCATGTCATCTTGTCATGTTTGTCACATAGTAGGATTGTTGAATTGCAGAAGCAGGGCCTCTCACAATGTGCCATCGCTGCATAGGTCATTTTGCATTTCTTGAAGGATCCTGATGGTTATGGGACAAAGAAGTCAAGTGATAGACCCCAAAAAGATTTCCAGCACTGAGCTACAGGATACAAAGTTTTATTCTTAGACAAGAAAAAAAAGATTCTTGGTCATGATGGCTTCCAACATTACTGGTATGACAAGGAGATCCCACCTGAGATTTTCTATGCAGCACAATGTTTGGGAGGAGGGGTTCCATCATGATTTGGGGTGCTCTTTCCTTCAATGGAACAATGGAGATTCAGGTTTGCAGGGGCAGCCAACAGCAGCTGGCTATGTGGAAATGTCGCAGCGGACATTCCTCATGACTGAGGGCCCTCGTCTGTGTGGTAATGACTGGGTTTTTCAACTGGACAATGCTGCAGTTCACAATGCCCGTCTGACAAAGAACTTCTTCCAGCAGAATAACATCACTCTTTTGGACCATCCTGCATGTTCCCCTGATCTTAATTCGATTGAGAACATTTGGGGACGGATGCCCAGGGAAGTTAACAAAATTGGGCAGCAGTGGAGGCCCCTTTGTGAAGCCATTTTCCCACTGGCCTTCTAGGAAACACTTGCATCAAGCATGCCTAATCAGATGTTTGAGTGATAAACAAGAGTGATGGAGCTAATCATTACTTTACACTTGAATTTCTGTTTTGAGGGGTTTTTCAGGGGTTTTTTTTGGCTATAGTCTTAAACATTTGATCAGCTGATTATTTCAGTTAAATTGTTGTTTTCAATATCCACGTAGAACCTGGTTTAACAGATTTTTATCAGGTGTATTGTGTGTGTGTGTGTTTGTGTGTGTGTGTGTGTGTGTGTGTGTGTGTGTGTGTGTGTGTGTATACATGTGTATAATTCTATCCACTGGTATTCAACATTCCTTGAGAGAGTGAGAGAGCGAGAGTGGATGAGTGAAAGCCACCTGGCTTCTCTCAGTCTTGGGTTAATGGTTGTCAGCGTTTCGGGTTTCAAGGCCACGAAAGGCCGAGCTAAACATAATAAACATGATCAGTCGTAAATTTTAATCAACCTCCAATTGTTTATCTTGGGACTTTGGAGCCAGCATGTGCCCTGTCTGCTGATTTACAAGTCCAAGCAAGTGTCTGCAGATTAGCTTATCACAAGTGAGGAGATCAGACTGAGTTGTCAACCTCTCCTGGCTGTTTTAAGGCTATGTGTGTTAAATCAGTACACACACAAAAATATTAAATTAATAAATTAAATAAATAAATAAATAATTCTTAATGCTTAATAAAAATAAATTAAAACTAAATCATTAACTATTGAAATGATTCATGTAATTGATTTAAGAGGCATCTGTTATACTGTAAATGTCTTATTGTGGCTAATGTACTGTTTTGTCCTGTGTTTTCATACTGGTGTTATAGAAAGTGCGTTGAGTTTGAGATAGTTTGTCCAAAGTGCATATATTGGTTTGTATTTGAATTGTGGGGTCACAGGTTTACGCTGTGTGAACACAGGTAATGGGAATTAGTCAAGCACTATCTGGAAGTATCTGTTGTCCTTGGATGTTCTGTTGTTGTATTGCTGTCATGAGCGTACAGATTACAAATTACAGAGCTAATATTAGTGCTGTTTAATATTGCCATAAATATAAGATCTTGATTTTGTTGACATTTATACTATGTATAAATATGACAACTGCGGGCTTATGCTGATGGGCTGGGTCTTTTTGATCTCTCAAGGCCAATGCATAAAATGTCTATGCAGTGTAGAAAGTGGCACTAAATACACTGGGTTTAGCATTGTAATATTAACGTTTTGTGGTTGCTGTATTATGCCGCAGGGTTGTTCTGATATTCAAGGTGTTGCTGTGTTACTAACTGGTTGTTAGGTGTTTCTATGGTGTTGCTAGGTGATTTGTATGGTATCCCAGTGATCGCTTGATGGGTGCTATAGTTTTGCGAGGTGATTGCTATGGAGTTGCTTACTGGTTCCAAGGTGCTTTCTGTGGTATCCCAACTGGTTCCTGTGGTATTGCAGGTGATTGCTGCAGTACCACACATGTTGTTGGGTGTTACCGGTGTATTTATATCTTTAGCACATAAGAAGAGTCCGCAGAAGATTCACTCCTATGGGGGTGAAATGGTTTGGTTCACAGAAACCATGAGCTTAATCAAAGAGCTGTATACAAGCTCATCTGCTGATATCCTGAAAACATCACTAGCGCTCTGATTAAACGGCATCACCAGGCAAGCTGGCTAGGTATGGACTGTTGGACTTGTGAATGTCAATAGAGCTAAACCTTGAACATCGGCACCGCTTAATAGGCTCTTCTCAATCTGATATGGCCTTACATCTCGAATCTCGACAAATTCCATCTATATTAAGCAAATATGAGTCTTAAACTCAGCTCGAGTGTCAGGGAAGTGAAGACAAGCCTGGCTGTCTGGCCGCCCGCCTGCGTCTCAGTCTTGTTAACCCGAAGGGCACTCCAGTGTGGCGCGAGAGCCGTTAATTGTGTTTGTTCTCAAACACGGCGACATGATTGTTGTTTGTCCTCACTGATACTGTACGGCGCTTTCGGCGCATAATGACTCTCGGCGCATGCTGCTGACTCAGGCACGTGGTGGTGGTGGTGGGGGGTGTCAGATTCTGACAGATAAACCACGAAGGCTGTGTAAATTGAATAAAAAAAAAAAAGGCACACATGCTTGGGGCAAATTGAGCTGTCTAGTCATCTGAGGCTTCCTCCATTTGTGTGGAGATATACAGTAATGTGGAAAAGTTTTTTGCACCATTGAATTACGGTGAAAAAGCTTCTTAGCTGGACAGTAAATGTTTATTTGCTTTGTAATATATATAACAAAATGCACATTTTCTCCCAAATATTTTCCCAAGTACATGTCTACTGATACCAGTCTTTAACAGAAGCTCTGGTAGGTGATCAATGAGACGTTATTTCCTTATAACTATCGTATTCAAAATACGACGGCTGAGTTGCTTTGCCAAATAAATAAATAAATGTTACATTTCGTAAAGGACAGGAAGCATTAACCTGTAGAGGGATGCACCAGAAACCATTTGGAATATTGGATACATCATGTCCCGTTGAATATAGAAAACGGCTGTGTGTACTGATGAGCAAGAAACCCCCTCTGCCTGATATATTGTAGGTGCATGACTCTGCTCTGCAGCTCTGACCTGTTGAGGCCTTTACTTCACAAGACATCTGAAGATGTTCTGTGATTTCTGGCACCAAGATGTAGACAGATCCTGTAGAAAGTCCTGCAGTTTGTGAGGCCCATGACCCTGACCTTGGTTCACCTGTTGTCTTGCCTTGGAGCACTTTTTGTAGGCACCTGTTTTGGAGATGTTTTGACCTGGTTATTTTTCCTCCTTCCAACACATCAGCTGACTGTTCTCTTGCTGTCTAATATGTAGGTCCCACCTCTGCAACATGCCTGTGACCAACACAGTCCCTGCCTAACTGATATCGAGCTGGGCAATATGGAAGAATATTATATCATGTTATTTAACAACATTTTCATGAAAATATTTATTGTAGATCTTAGACATGCTAACACATTGCACCAATAGCAGCAGGTTCTTATAACCCCCTTAATCAAACACTCTCTTAGTACAGTCTATTTTTTCATATGTGCTGCATCATATTCAGTTAAACAGGACTACTTGCATGCTTTCTAATTGAACAATTTCTTTAAACACTGGTATTCTCTACTATGCAGTCAAATATGACACAATAAAATAGTCATATTACCCACCCCTTGATTGAGGTGTCTATGGCACTGATTGTTTAATCGTTCATGCAGTGGGCTGAAGTGTGAGAGTGTGTTGGAGACTGTGGGCTGAGTTTGGGCTAAATGAACTGAGCGCTCAGCTACAATTAGCTCACGGTAAAGCCGCGAAGCCCCGCTGAGGCTGAATGGACTTATTTTCCAGCCACTTATCATAACAAGTCGTTTCAGAGAACACGCGTGGCCCGGCTAATGCACGGACATACCAGTGAGACGGCACCTATTCTTTTATTCGTCTCGCACACAAACACTGGATCAAGTGGAAATACGGTCTGAAAGCCGACTGAAGTGACATTCATAGCTGCACCATTTATGCTGCCGTGTAATTCCTGCTCCTGTGACCCGTGCTTCATGACTCAGCTATGTGTTTAAATGTCTCCAGTATTGCAGTACAAGGCCATGCGTTGCTTCAGATGAATACATGATAAAGAGCACATCTGCCTTGCAGTGACTCTGACTTTGTTGGTGGTGGTTGCTGTATTAATGTGCTTCTTTGTGTTCTATAGTGCTTGAAACATAATTAAATTCAATGGAGTCCAAGAAGGGATATGGCTTCATAGGTTTGCGCTTTTATCAGGATACAGATCTAATCACTGCACAGTCTGGTTAGTGGAAAGGTGTTGTTTTATCCCCTAAATGTAGTTACTGTATATAAAATGAGGTTTAAGCTGTGTGTATTGTGTTCTCCTGTATATGCATTGAAGATGCAATACATATGATGTTTTTATTAATACAGTGGAACCATGAGACCACACAAAAAGAGAGACAGTTTTTTTTTTTGTTGACGTAAACTTGGGCATACATAATCATTGAATACTGCATGTAAAAAGCAGTCCTAAGGAAATGACACGTTTTTATGATGCTAATGATTTTGGCTGTGCTCATAGAGCAGGTGAAAGAGGCCCACAGATGGTTGACACCTATGTGTTATCTGTGGGGCAGTGTGAACAGTAGAAACATGCTGAACCTGACGTTCAGTTCTGATTTGGGTTACATTCACACGTAGTAATTTAATCCAAAACATATCCGATACACAGCGATGCGACCCTTTCTAAATAGACAGATTAGAATTCATGCAACATTTGTCAGTCAAACTCAACATTTAACAACAAGGGAAAGGGAAAATAATAAAATGAATGTAGCCTTTTTAAGGATGCTTGAAACCTGAAACTGTGCTATGCACATTGGCCACCAATGAGTTGTTGTGGTGCTGTAAACCAGCCAATCAGGGTGTATTAATGAGCATAACACAACTTTAAGGTGTTTAGTAACTTTGTACTGTAGGCCACATCTGTAAAGCTACATAAGCTTTCATGACATCTGAATAAATCTACGTAACCAATAACCAAAGGCTGATTTCAATATCAAACTGTATTATGAGTTATTTTAATAAGTCTATGTAAGTATATGTCGGATGTCATCTGAGTGGCTATCTGAGGATCACGGGTTAGCACCGGGTCATGCTGCTTGCCATTGGCAGCCAGAGTCTGGAAGAGCAAGAACTGGCCAAGCTCTCTCTGGGTCTCTCCCCACATCGCAGTGTGATGCTGGCCTGCACAGGCCCAGCATGGAGCTGGGGAGCCGGCTTTGTCCTCCGGCATTTATCCCTGAAGTTATCCTCCAAGCATGCTGGCTGCTAAGTAATGATGCCATGGTGGCAGGTTGGAAAGAGGCGGTTGTAGATTTCACATGTATCTGAGATGGCTTTTGCTTGTCCTCATCCTTTTAGTGTCAGAAGAATCCTATGTGATGGGGGAGAGTTCTAATGGGGTTAGGGAATTAGTGTGATCGTGTGATGTCATTGCCAGCTCTAATATTTGAATAGGATATTATTAGCATATTGGAAAATTAGCAAAGCTTATTCATAGACCTTAAATACTTTTACATACCTTAGTTTAGAGTGTGTTATTACTTTTAAAGCACTTTATTTATAAGTGTGCGAATACAGACACTGTTAGGGAAGATCAAGTTTACTATTCATTGTATTTCCCATCAGGCTAAAATGAGTCTGACCATAAAACAACGTGGTTTCCAACCCGACTAGTGCTAAGGTTCGTTTTATCTGTTGGTGCTGCCTTTACTCTGGCAAAGCCACACTGAAACGGCCACTTCAGTGAGACAGATCAGGGGGATGTTGCCGAGGGTCTAGCTCAGGTGTCTGGCTTTAAACCCAAAGCCTTTGAGTTTTCAGGGCGGTGAGAGGCGTCCGACTGAGTGAGGATCGCTGTGGAAAGCCTCAACTTAACCAGCAGTTCCTGGACTTTCCCCCCCTCGCTAACATAAACACAGGAGATCTAACTCCAAACACACTGACGACAATGTGGCAGCATGTGCAAGTGTGTGTGAGTGTGTGTCTGGACATGAATGTCTCAATGTAATGCCACAAGGATGTGCAAAACCAACATTCAATTTCCTGCGTAATTAATTCCCAGATTGAGAGCAGTTTGATGTTGCCATAGCTGTAGACTGCGTTCAGGATGGAGGGGTTAACTGGCTTAAAGAGGAATTCAAGGAGTCTCTTTGGGGTCGTTGGCAAAGTTTCATCTGCCCCCTTTTTTTGCTCTCCTTGATGGAACGCAAACGTGTCTTTCAGGAGCTCTGGAATGCCTCAGTTCTGTCTCTTTCTCCCTGTGTGTGTGTGTGTCTTCTCCCTCAATATCATATTTCTTTCTCTTTCTTGTCTTCTCCATCTTTCTTCCTTTCCCTTTCTTTCTTTTTTGTTCACCCCCCATTCCTCCAGACCCTATCTCACCCCACTTCAATTTTTCTGTGCCATCTCTCTCTCTTATAGGCTATTTCTTGTCTCACTCTCTGTACATCATCTCCCTCATCTCTTGCTCTTATTTTGTCTGTTCACCTCTTACTCTGATACGTTCATCTCTTTCAGGCAGTATCCTCTTTCTCTCTCTCTCTCTCTCTCTCTCTCTCTCTCTCTTTCTGTCTCTCTCACACACTCTTTCTGTATGAGTTGTGAACATATTGATGGTCTCTTGGCCAGGCCCCAGTCAGAGCACCTGGGCAGCAGGCTGTGGTGATCAGTGAAGCCTGACTGCTCTGCTGCTCAGTGACAGGCGTTTGAGCACACGGGAGTTGCTCTCTACACCCGCTGGGCTCGGCGTGACAGCCGTGCAGAGCCTCCAGCCCAATCCCCAAACCGTCACCACGGCTGCCAGGCCTGAGCCGTGTACGCCTGCTGAAGGATCCGGCCCCGCTCCAGTTCCCCCAAACGCTCTCTTCACTCCTGATTCCTTTCCCTGGGCTACTCGTCCAAGTCAGTGTAGGGAAATGGGCACCTTACAGCAAAACACATATCCTGCAAGCTCGCAGATGAAGTGCTCTTAATTAGGTTTGGGTATTTCACTGGAGAAGTGGAGATGCTGAGATGTTTTGTTTTTTTTTCTTCTGTTTAGGGCCTTTCAAAAAGCCCTCATGCCCACATAAACTACCACTAAAACGCCCCAGTAAAACTAATCAGGAAAGGGTTAGTATGAAAACCAGTACTATTCCTGGGGAATTAACTGAAAACCAATACATACTGGGAAAGACGATGATTTCTTGACTGGAAGACTTGCACCCATGGACACATGGATCTTTAAATGTAATTAAATAAGCAGGTGTCATTATTTACTGCAAACCGGCCCTCAAATCCCAGTGAAGTTGATACAGCAGTTCTAAAGAAATTAGTGAGAGCGAAGGTGTGAACAGAAGTCTTGCTAATACAGTTCTGGGGAATAGAGCGAAGTCTGGATCTCAAAGTTTAGTTTTCCAGTAACATTTTTCTTAATACAACTTTCTTGCTGTTTCCTCTTTCCACAACTTCCCTTGTGGTCATTTTGCCAGCATAATGGGAGTCAAGCAGTTGAGTGGGGGCAAATTCAAACTTCACATAGCAAAATATAACACTGTTTAGAATCAGCACTTTCTACTTTTACGAAAACATAACAGGATTTTGTGCTGCCTGGATACGCTGTGTTTTTTCTGCAAGCTTTTGATTGGTAAACACGTATTGCTTCATTCAATCAAATCTAACTGATTTACATTGTGATTTATATTCCTGTTGATTTGTTTTCATTGAGAGTTTGACAAATAGAAAACTCTGAATTATGAACTTTGTTCAATCACCACAATATTATCACCTATTTTCTGCATTAATTTAGGCTGACAAAGCAATTTATTGAAGGTAAAATGTTTCTTAGACATGAGAATGTATTTTATTTGCTTCAGAACTGAAGAAGCGATTGACCATTGACTCAAATGACTTTCATGTCATACATAAACATGTAGATCCTGGTAAAATACTGTTTAGAACTTGTATGTGTTTATAATAAATATATAAACGTGTTTGTCAGAGGTGTGTTAAATATGCTCATATGAAAACTAATACACTCCTCAGGCCCTGCAAATGGAGTGCTCTTGATAGTACAGCTTTTTGGAAGTGCAGCGCAGTGAGCAAGTGACGAAAGCTCTAAAGATACTGCAGGTTCACCAGACCATGCTGGAATGTTTTATTTTTGGGGCTGTAATTTAGTGCAAACGGATATCCGAAACCCAGCTGAAAACGATAATTGGTAGGTGTTTCCTGATAAAAAAAAAAAAAAACATTCCAAATATGCCCAACTTATAATTAGTGCATTGTAAAGTGGTGACATACTTGAATAGCTTGGAGTAATTGCTGTTTTAGTGGAGCTGGGTGGGTGTGCTTGTGGATTGTGAAGGGCATTAGGGCCAGTATAGTGGGCTGGGAGAGACTCCCCAGTGTTTATTGGTTTATTGGAGGTTGAACACACACACACACACACACACACACACACACACACACACACACACACACACACACACACACACACACACACAGTGATTTACTTTCTCTATCCTGAATCAAACTATTACTATAGTGGACCATTCCATTCAACAGCAGTTTAAGGCCAGGTATGTCCTCAGCCTTAAGTAACCTGGCCATGGTTAGAGCCTGGTCATATGTTAGGTCAAGTCAGGTCAAGTCACGTTCTATGTAATTATCATATTATAGCACATCGGTTCTCTGTATCAGAGTTCTACATACACCAATCAACCATATTATTAATATAATATATTTATATAATATTGTATAGACACCCCCCCCTTCATTCCCCCACAACAGCTCTGACCCAACAAGGCATGGACTTGTCCTGTGGCAGCTGGCACCAAGACATTAGCAGCAAATCCTTTGAGGTCCTGTAAGTTGTGAGGTGTGACCTTGATGGATTGCACTGGTTATCCTTAAGCTGTTCACCAGTTGGAGTAGTTATGGTCAGCAGAGACCACTGTATACCAGGAACACTACACAAGACCTGCCTCACCTTTTGCAGAGGTTCTGACCCAGTCATGTCAGGCATGCTCAAGAGCTCTATACAGTAGATCCCTCCTCCTGACTATTAAGCATATTATCTGTGTTCTTCCTGAGCTGTCAGTGGTTTGAATGCCATGGCTGATCAGTGATGCAACCTTATTGAAGAGTGTAAACGTATACGATTCCAGTATCCTGACCATAAATTTAGGAATGCTTCACCGTGGTCACAGTTCTGTGAAGGACTCGCGATCACTCTCGGCAGCACGAGCCAATGTTGGGCCGCTGCACAGATTGTTAATTTCCTTCTCGAATGCGTTTGCTTTTAGAACCGTTCCAGCCCCAAATCCCCCGTGCCTCTTAAAACGCCAGTAATATGCTAAAATGTAACACTAGCATGTCCTTTTTTCCGCAGACGGGTCCCTGTTGCTGTGTGTGTGACTCATATTCACACACTTCATAAATCCCTTTTCCCATGACTCTTAATTCAAAAGAATCCTATTAGTTAGATGTGTGCGTTTTAAAAAGCATTAGGCACTCATTCTGTGCCCCCACATTGTTAAAAGTGGCGTGCATACACACACACACACAGATGCACAAATATCGCTACAATTAAAGGCCCCAGCCTTAGGGGTCAGGTCAGGTCAGAGGTCTTGCCGTGCATAGGAAGATGCTGTCCAAAGCAGCAGGAAAAGAGGTGTTGGGATTGGATTGAGATGAAGCAGGTGCTGAAGGTGCGAGTGCTGAGCGCCTCTGGCCCCATCTGAGGAAACTGGATAAGAGGCTTTAATTGAATTTCAGACCCTTTTGTTTGGGTCCTGAGATGCAGAGTCTTTGTCTCCTCCTGGTCTCCTAAGAGGATGAATTTGGAGCTGAAGGATTTTGACCTCATTTTCCAGAAAACTGGAGGAGCTTTTATTTCTCCTCTCCTTGTGTTGTTTCGGTGTTAATGTACAATAGTTTCCCCACAGTGATAAGAAAGAAGAGCCCCCTCTTTTAAAAAGCTGAGGGCCAGCCCTCATGAGGATGAGGCACCTGCGAATTCAGGAGACACTCCTGTTGGAAAAGTGATGCTGTAATGTTACTGATATTCGATGCTCAGTGTGCTGAAGGGAAAAAAAATCCTTCCACTGCTCACGCCTAATCCTCTGTGCACCGTGGGGCGCGAAGAGTTGCCGAGAGCAACAAGCTATGACAGATCTCTAGCAACGCTGAGGGTTAGTGAAAGCAGCCTGAGCCACTCACTGTGTGTGTGTGTGTGTGTGTGTGTGTGTGTGTGTGTGTGTGTGTGTGTGTGTGTGTGTGTGTGTTTGCGTTTGCTACACAAACAAGAGAAGCAGCAGCAGCAGCAGCAACAATGAGAGCCTTGACTCAGAGCTTTAAGGCCTTGTCCACAGTCCATCTGCACTGATCCAGCTGTTTTATCAGCTCAAGAAAATACTCCTTCTAATGAATGCACTCGAAATTGCAACTTGATGCCGCACCCAATGCTGACACAGATGTGCAAATGCACAGACACGGCTTGTCTAGTACTGTCATTAGAATAGACACTTGCTAGAGGGGTTATAAAGCCCGTCCAGCATTGAGGTGTGGAACCATGTTTGGGGAGTTGGGGGTGTTCATGACCCAATATCCTGACATCAATAACGCTCTCGTCACTGAACACAATCCAATGCTCACAACAATGTTCTAAAATGTATTGAACACTTTTTAATAGCTTTGATTTTGGAAGATGATCTGTTAATATGATATGATATGATAATATGATCTGTTAGCTAATCAGTGATGGATTAGTATCAGTTTCTGGGTCGATGTGTACAGTGAAGTCATAACAGACATTTTAACGTGGTTTCTGAGCCTGTATGACACTATAAGCATGAGCTCATAACTGTGGCTTGCTGCTCAGAAAAGTTGTAGCAGCCTTGCCACTGTTGCACAAAAACCTTGTAGCCCCATTTTTTTTTTTACTTATTGTGAATCTGGCAGTTGTTTTTTACATTGTGTCCACATTTCATGATGAACCAATAGAAATAAACATTAGAACCAATAGAATTTGTTTATTTAATTCTGTTTTTTTTTTTAATCTATGCAATGGATGCCAGAACATTATGATTTGAGGCCAAAAGTCCAATGTTTTTGGTGGCCCCACAATGAGATAATTTACTGTTTCTTTACTATGTAAATATATGGTAGTGTCCCTGTCACACTAAAACCTCCAAAATGCAAATTTACATGATAAGAAAAACAACATTTAAAGAACAAATGCCAGATTCAAATTTGGCCAAAGAGAAGAAATTATAGTACATCGTATAATTTTCTTTCATTAAATTGTCCTTAAGTTCAGTAGTTTTGTCTTGAATGGTGTTCATTTCACATATTTTATTCATTTGTAGCCAATAGTCATGTTTAAACCATGTAAATTCAAAGTGCAGTTTTCTTCAATGTACGTTTAATCATGGAGAGCATAACTAGGCCTGTATAATTGGATTTAGTGCAGAGTGTGAAATGTTGAATAAAAATCATTTTTGATAGTCATTTAAAAAAATATTTTAAAAATGTATATAAATAAGTAACTATTACAAGAGCTCATGGGCCAGCTTTGGCCTGTAGGCCACATTTTGAGTAGCCCCTGAATATGAAGTGTGACACACACTGTCTATATAGTACCAGTGTCCGTGACCTGCTGCGTGCCTCCATCAGAGGAGTTAATAGATTATTGTGCTATATATACACTTTGTTATGCTGTGTTTTGTGGATTCAGATTTTTTTTAAGTATGTAAGGGAAAAATGTAAGATTATGGCCTGTTTAATTAACAGGGTCCTTTTGTAATATATCCTCAATAAAATAACAAGCTTTGTGGTATGATTCATTTTGCTAATCCAATAAAAAACATAAGCTTTGGATTAAATTCCAGCCATTTTTATAACTTGGCCACTTATTTATTACAGCTTTGCCATTATATCATACACATTTGAAACACATTATTTTGTCTTTTGTCATTGTGCAGTGTGTTTACATGGTGTATATGGAATATCCATGATCAGGTGATCAGGTACTTGTGTAAATATCAGCTGCAATTTCAATTTCTAAGCTACTTTTGGCTCATTGAAGAACCATGCAGACATCCCACCCTGGCAAAACCTTTGGCAAAATTATTGGTGGTTTCTTGGTATCTTGGTATCTGTGGGCCAGGGATGTATAATTCTGGATGAATAGACCAATAGAAATGTTCTAAAATTTCATTAACTACTATACAAAGGTTCTTTTTTGCCATTTCCTGTAAAGACACCATTCTATGCATCGTTTTGCACTATTTATTTTTATTTTATTTTAATTTATGGTACATGTTTTGGATTTTGGTTTGTGGCTTTTAATTTCATTTTACACATGTATAGTGACAATAAAGGCATTCTATTCTCTGTTACTAGTCTATTGTGGACATACATGTTTTTATTGGATGGTAACAATATACACAATAGCACACAAATAGTGTTGGATATCTGAATTGAGTCGTGTAGAGTGACCATTCTCTCTGGTCAGTTTGCGCTCTGCAAGGTTTACACGTCAGGTTTCAGTCCCCACTCGTTTGGAACCGACAGTGAGAAGATAATAAAAAAGGTAGAGTACTGTAGGTACCATGCAGTGAAATTCGCTAAATTTAACTCAATATTACAAACCTAGTTCTTCATGGAACCAAAATTGGTTCATCCGTTAGATTGCTTGAAGAACCTTTGAAGTAGCATAGTTTCTTATTGACACGTCCCTGTTTTTGTAGGTCATGTTTACAGAGTGATTACAGCCTGATAGGCTTCTCAGACGCTTGTCTTCTCCAATGGTGCCACCAAAATCCAATTTTCATGCTACTATCTATCACTCCGTCACTATAGCCTTATTGTATAGCTATCACTCATTCGAGTCTTTCCACCCCCCTTCCTCCTCTCTCGGCTTTTGTTTTCCTTCCCCCGTCCTGCCTTCATCTGACTGATGAATGGAGCTCTCCTGGAGATAGTCCATTCAGCTGCTTGGTTGGGGGGCTGGCTATAAAGACAGAACCACACGTCTCCGCTCTAATCCTTACAGCAGCCCAGTACGCACACCTTCACAACCAGTCTCTAATTCATTCATCTGGTCATTACAGTCTTCACATCTCTTTAATCTTCTCCCAGTTTGGAGGGAGTTACTGAAGCCCCCATTTATGTTGTGTCTGAAAGTTGCTGGGACAGCACTGATAATGCAGATGATGAACTGTGAGAATAGCTTGTCTGTTTCATGTCTTCCACCCCCCACACACACACCCCATCACTAGTTTTTCACTTTTTGATTTATTATGAATCATAATTTGGTGGTTTGTCTTTACATTGTGTCAGACGTTCTGATAAATGGACCAATAGAAAGGCTCTAAAAATGGCTTGGAAAAAAAATATTTTTACATAGACTTTCATAGACAGTTAAGAAGCCTTTTCATTTCTTCTCTAAAGTTGCAAGGATTTTGCTGAACAGCAACAATAGGCAAGGCTTTTTTTTCATGTCCCATATGTAACTATTTATGAAGGCAACAATATCAGAGTTTAATTTGTTTGTGTTGGAGAAGCTGTTTTAAATTCAAATTATTTTGACTATGCCAAGGGTGCCCAAAATGTGTGTCTCTTGTTGGAGGCTCAGAGTCCAAAGCTTGTAGTGGCAATTAAGTAGCATCAAACGGTTTTTGAGCAGTGCCGTAAAAGAATCCTGTTTTGGAGGCGCGTGAGTGTGAAGAACCTTTACCTCATTCTAAAGGTTCCTTACCTGTTTGAAGTGGAGATGGATTAGTCTTTTTTCTCGTGCTGATACTAATTGAGGGTGGATACGGACTCCCACAGCAACCTTTCCCTTCAAACTTGGCCCTCCATCATCCTGCATTCTGTTGTGTGCGTTGTCTCTCAATATGAAGTGAACTTTTCTTTTTCTAATCCAACCACATTTAATAGCCTGTTGGAGCTCAGAGTGTTGTTAAGTCTTTACTCTGCTTCATGTTAGCGTTACACTTTCTACAGATATATGACCTGAGGTCATCACCTGAGGTGTCATTTTGGGAGCGAGGTTGAACACTGGCCAGGTTGCTTAGGCGACGAGAAATATCGGAACAAGTTAGGGTTAGGAGGTTTAACGTTCATCAATCCGCGGTGTTACACGTACACCTGAAATAGAATGCATTACCAGCCACAGTGGATTGTGAAGGGGGTGGTAATGATCATGACCAACATCTGGCTAGAATTGTCTGTGTGACCAGCAAAATGACTGGCAGAACTCAAATCCACATTCAGAGACCAGAGCCAGAGACCCCCACACTCCTATCCCACAGCTCAGTGCAGCATTCTTCATCTTCCACGGGACATAGTAAATATCTTGGGACCTGAGTGTTCAGGGCAGGTCCTGCAGCAGGGAATCAGACCTGTATTTGCCATCTAGAGTTTAATGAGTAACTGTAGTATCGTGTGACCTCATGCAACTCGCAAAATATTGATTGTCTGATCTGAGCAGCTCTCGGCATCAGCTAAATTATTAGCCAGCAAGCAATCGTGTATTTGGACCAAGAACTATTTGAAGCGTCATTTTTTACACCATCCCCATACAAGCTTCACGACCAAGACAAGTCTTTAATTCATTCATATGGCTGATTTAGTCTTCACATCTCAGGTCTTCTTATCTTCTCCCAATTTAGAAGCAGATGAACTGTGCACAGTGTTGTTAACTTAGTGAGAATATTCATTTCAACATTTCGCCTCATGTTCGCTTAACCCCCTATTTGCATCCCACCATCTTTAAAAGAAAACTTGCAAACCAGTCCACTCCGGCCCAAAATCCCTTATCTGAGTGGGTCATGTTTCTATCTTCTCCGGAAACGTCTGCAGTTGAAAACACTGTTCTGCATTATGTGGAATATAACTATAGAGGCTTTCATGGCCTCACTGCCTTGGTGGATCAACCAACAAAAACAGAAAGGAAGGACATTTCTCTGTACTTTGAAAGAGGGAGGGAACTGGAGATGGAGCTGTGAGGGAGGGAAAGGAGAGAGAGAGAGAGAGAGAGAGAGAGAAAATGAACCTGGTCCACTTAAAGAACTCCTTTCACTCGGCCCCTTGAATCAGAGCACAGACGAAGCCTTCAAAATCAATAAGAAACAAGCAACCCCGACGAGCAAAAACGACCCCCTCTCCCTCCGTCATCTGCCTTATTTTCTCTTCTCTCTTCACTCTCTCTGTCTCTCACCCCACTCTCTCCCCTCTCCTTCAGATCGATGAGGGGAAAAATTGGGCAATGATCAAACCCCGTCAGGCTTCCGGCCGCTCACGGCTCACTGCGAGCCCCGTACGGTGAGGTAATTAATAGATGGATCGGCTGCCGCTGCCACCGTGGCATCCCTAAAGTGGTGGCAAAGGGGGCGGAGGTAATATTTATCTAAATCCCAATTACCCCAGTGTGAGCTGTTTGATGTTGTGGTAGGGTCAGCTCTCAGCAGGTAGTGGGAGCTCTCTACATTTCAAACATTCATGGCTGAGAGACGCAGGGGAGGATGTCCCCGCTCTGCAAGCGGTCATCTGGACCCCTGGCTGTCCTCGGAAGTCACCTGAGGTGAAAGACGGCATGTGTGCCTCAGCAGGTGTGAGGGAGAGAAGAGGAGAACAGAAGCACTGCAGCGATTTTCTGTGGCTGATATACACACGTGTTCAAAGGTTTGGACTGAAAAAGGCATTTGATCTCTAATTCTATATATTTCTGTACAGATGCTGTGTATACACACACACACACACACACACACACACACACACACACACACAAACATATTCATTAAAACAAGTTTTATGGCATGTTATTCAATACATGTGGATCCTAGATCAAATCACAGATCACAGAATGTAGCATATTGTCACTGTCATGCAGAAGTCTTGTATCTCCATTTTTGCTGAATTTCACTTTTTGATGTGAAAATTGGACAATGAATACTCTAAAATGACTTGAAATAAAATCTTTTCATTCCATTAAACCAAGAAGAGTTAAGAAGGATGATCCTGTAAATTTGCAGTTTTTCAGATACGAGGTTTCTGCATAACACTGACAAATAATAGTGACAGAATTCATCCAGAGCCAGGGAGAAAAAATTGATTTCATGGCGGGTTATTTGACATGTCAGTCAAATTGACCCTCGCTGTCAAAGTAGGGCCATTCTTGGCCATAATGAGCAAAACCTCCTAGACTCTCTTACGATAAGCAGAAATCTGGCTTGCAAGACTGCTGTCAAACCTGAAGAACAGAATCCAGAGCCACAGTCCTACTCTCATCCATCTAGCATCTCTGTCATGAACCTGTCTGAACCACAGGATACAAGTGTCGGGCAGTTTAACAAGACCTGAATATCCAAAGCTCATAACTAGTGCAAAACAGAGACTTGAACACATGCAGGTAATAATTTGCTGGCTAGACAATAATTACAAATGCAATTTAAGGAGTTGGAAATACGGTTCGATTTAACAATAAGAGACTTCACAAAGCGCAGAAGAAAGAATGCACGAATGGTCACATTAATGGCACTGTTGGACGGTCCAGAATCCTGAAGATGGAGAACATTACTGACAGGTTGAAACCTGGCAGTGAACATTCTACATTGACTCTCATGGTGTACATTCAGATGACCATGTTAGGACATGTTGCTAAGCAGATTAAATATGTGATGAAGTTTTTTTTTTTTGGCCTGTACTGCAAAGACATTTTGAGAACATGGAAATGTTAAATGTCCTGTAAAATGTTCACAGGTTGTAAAAGTGCAGATCCAGTTTTAGTGTTCCCCTGCATGAACGGCGCCTGTCGAGTGCCAGACCGTTGTTTTCAGCATCCACGTACCCTGTGAGAGAGCTGAACCCAGGAAAGTTGACCCATGTTTCTATAAACAGCAGAAAGGCCAGGGGAATGCTGGTGGTTTTATTGTGGGTAGAGCAGTCTCTGGCTTCTGTCGGGATGGCAGACTATTTTGTTTAACCGGCCCGCTATGGAGTGGTACTCCTCAGTGTTTTGACTTGCCCCAAATGCAGGGCACTCCGTGTCAGGCGCTGGCGTAAGTGCCCATGGAGACGAGCTCCGTCCCATTTGTTTTTTCCCCATAAATGGAAGTACTTAATGAGTAAAGAGCTGTGCAGGTCACGGTCGATGACCCTTCGAGGACGTTCACTTCTTAGGAATGGTCTTAAACACTTAGTCACCCCCCTCCCCCCTTCACACACATACAGTACATCTTTCAGAAGACCTTTGAGAGGTGACGCAGGTGCCACTGGCAGTGGCAGAACTTTCCTTTACACGGAAAGCCTGACTTTGACGCGTCCTCTGTTGCCTTTGAGTCTTGCCCGACTGTTACCTCGATGAGAAGCAGCCCAGTATACAGTGTATTAATTACTCTGCCACAGGTGTGGGACCACAGGATCCACTTACTGAATCACTCAATCCCATTATGCTATGGCATGACGGGGGAAAATGCAGATGGTGGCTTCTGGAAATAAAGCGATGTGATAAGCCTTCAGGTCATGCAGTTGTAACCATGACAATGCCACTGTGTACAGTATATTAATTACCAGGCCACAGGTGTGCAAGTGTAGGATCTGCTTACCTGAATTCTGTGGAAAGAAGGGAAAGTGCAGATGGGGCCAGTTGGAGATGAAGCAGTGAACAAAAGGGATGGTAGTAAATGTATTTCACAATATTGCAAAAAGGTGACAGAATACAAATATACAATATTTCCAAAAGTTTGTGGACACCCCTTCTAATCAATGATTTAGCTACTTTAAACTACATCCTTTGACTCATATGTGCCAATGCCTGTATAGAAGTATTTCTATTAGAATCGGACTCTCCAGAGCAGGCTAAAGGGATATAAAGCCCCATAAATAATGCATTGAGCTTGTGACTATGAAACTGTGTCTTCTGGAATAGATTGCATGATGCTCTATCCAGTATATATGGAAAGAGTTGGAACGTTAGGGATAAGGTGGGGTGGGGTGATGCTCCAGCATTCTGACCTGACTATAACACTCTCTTTGCTGAAAGCAGTCAAATCAAACCTCAACACAATGCTCCCAAATCACGCCAACAAAAGGCGGGTAAACTTATAGTAATACCCTAATAACAGTTACTGAGCATGTGTCCCTATACTTTTGTCCATGGAATATCATCAAAACAGTTCACAGTGGATTCCAGAATTCCACAGTCAATGCTGTTGCATTGCACCAATGTGTCACGGAGCATCGCTGGGTTTTCACACCTTTGTGACGGCCAATGGCTGCCAGGCGCAACACTACAGCTGGTGGTGCATGCATTGACAAACTGCGGCTAGAGTCCATCAGATTCCGGAACCTTCTGTCCCGCTGCTGGTTGACTCATGCGCTCCGGCTTGGCCGGCGACTTGTGACACCCAATATGGCTGCCTTCGACTAATTGATGCCACCTTGTCAACACTAATTACTGCGAGCGTGGCTACGAGGAGGCAGCTAATTAACAGACTAACGATGTTTGTCACTTTGGGCCGACCCAGATATTTAGGAGAAGGCCCGGGCTTGTTGCATCTGGTCTGATTTTGTTCCGTCTCCTGTGCTTCTTCTCGTCTCAGCTAGCTTCTGCATTTCCCTCCCTTCCATGTTTGTCTCCATTTCAGCAGTAATGTGCTTTACTCAGGCTCTCATTGTCATCTCTTGCCACTTTTCCATCACTGTTGATGAGGACGGAGTCGTGAGCTGCTGCCTGTTTGTCTGTTTGCTAGGGGAGGGAAAATAGGTGAGCAAGCTGAGGTTGTCAGAAGTACTCTCCAGCTTCAGCTGCTTGCTCGCTCTCCATTTTTCCCTTGTGCTGTCTTTTTTAACTCCATCACTTCAAAGATGTTTCGGATTTGACATTTTTAGAACTTCTTTTTAGCGAGCGTGCTCACTACTCTAATTATCAGTGCAAGGAGACAAAGGAGCCGTTAATGATGGAGCAGCAGGGGTTTGTTAGTGCCTACATGTGTGTGGTGCTGGTGTGTGTAACATGCCTGTACTCACATTGCTTGGTCCCGCTGCTTCTGAAAAATGGTGATCTCCAGCTTTTAAACCCTTTAAAAATATTGTATTCCAGGTCATTTTGGATCATTTCTACTGGTCCAAACAATGTGGAATCTGGGCACAATGTAAGGAACAATTTGATTCGCATATGTCACAAAGTTGTCAACGTCACATTTTGAGAGTTGTGCTTTGGCTCTGATCGATTTCCCCTCTTCCCTCAGTTTCACAATTGCTTGTTTTTCAATCCGTAGACGGCTCTCTGCTTTTATGTTGGTTACTCCTCTAACTATAAACGAATAGTCTGCGCAGGCAAAACCCAAATCTGAAACTGAGCCAAACATTCTGTTCTATTTTTGGTTTGAACAATCAGTGCAACAGGACACACATGGGCACCAACACACACCTGTCAGTCACGTGTTCCAGTACGTTGCTCACATGAAGTATGATGAGTGGGTTCAAACAAAAGTTGCTATCTTCTGAACTGCGTATCAGATCCAGATGTAAATAAAAGGTGACATATTGATCTTATGTCTCACGTTCATGTTTTAATGTCAAACCCAAATAAAGGGATTGGCCTCACTGTTCCAATACTTTTGAAGGAGTGTGTGTGTGTGTGCACACATTCGTGCTTGTGCATCTACATCTAAGTGTCATTAAAATGCATTCATTTTCATTTCCGTGGGATCTTAGGCAGTAAACTGAATTCCTGCCGTCTGTGCATGTGTCTTGCCATTGCAAGCACATCCAAAGCTCCTTTTCTGGGTCAGCTGAAGCTCTCAGAACTTCTGAGACGAATGAGCAAATTAGACTGCAGCAGAACGCCATGTCTGTCAGGAAAAGGGTGAGAGAGAAGAAGCCTTACACCCAGATCCGTCCCCCAGAGCTAGACCATCCAGCTGTAAAGCAAACTCCTGATTTGAATGATGTAGGATTTGAACCAGTCGTGGTTAAAAGTGCACTCGGCTAAATGCAATTTTCCTCTTTTTCTCTCCTCAGATCCGAGTGGACGGCATTCCTCCGCCTTCCCAGAATGCCCTGCTGTACGAGACGGTCACAGTTGCGGAGGGGAACCCCATTCTGCGTGACATGGTGTTCAGTCCTGATTACAAGTACATCTACCTGCTGAGCGATAAACAGGTAACATCTGCTTCTTCTGCCAACGGGGTCCAGATTGGATGCATGGTGTGGAATGTTTACTGTTATTTAAAGGCAGAATGTCCAGCACTGGAACACAGTAGTTCTATAGTACAGCTTGTATGAAGGGCAGAAGCTTGAATTCTAAATAAAACCACCCCTGCTTTGGGACAGCTGCACAGGCTGCCAGTATCTTTTTGGTGGCATAAAGTTTTTGAGGATATGTTCCTGTGTTTACATGTCCAACTCAGCTCACTTTAGTCATTCCCAGTTCTCATCTACTTGCTAGGACCATATCCCACAAACCCAGTGATGCTCGGAAAGGTGAAGGCTACCCTATGCTTCTTTCAAAACATGAATACTTTGGGCAGCTGAACACTCGGAGAACACTAACTGCCAGTTCTGTTACATCAACTAACAAACACCTGCACTGACTAGTGTTACACTGCAATGTGATTGGTTGGTAGAGACTGGGCCATCCTACCCACCCAGCTAAACGAGGGCATTTGTGTCCTCTGAGACCCCTGAATACAGATGGCTGTGGCATCAAACTGTCGATTTCATCCCAATGATTTTCCCCTGATAAGGACACCACTTAGACAGCTGTGCCACTCAGAAGCCCTTATCACATTGAGCTGCTACCTGTATGAAGCGTGAACTACACACTTCAAGGGTTCTTTAGCAAAGCCAGCGGTTCCCTAGGTAATTGAGATGGCTTAGAGAGCTATTAGAAGGTTTAACTGGTCCTTTACACAGTTAAATCTCCTCTTGCGTCTGCGTCTTTAATAAAGATTTTAGAAACGGTTTCAAAGTAGCATCAAAAAGAGTTACCAGTCAAAAAACCCCGTTCTGGTACTATGTACTAGTGGATCACAAGTAAGAAAAATATTGTGTGAAGCTTTTTTTTTTGTAATTCAAACACCTAGGATTCTGTGCCTCTTGATTTCCAAATGAAATGCAAAAGACTTTTTTATCTGAAAAGAGGACTTTGGAGTACTGCACAACAGTCTCGTTCTCTTTTCTCCGTAGCTCACATAAGACACTTCTGACATTGTCTCTGAGTGGATTGATATTAGCAATGCTGCAGTAGTAGCTCCTTAGCTGGAGACACCTGTTGTGTGGTGGCTCTTGATGCACCAGCCTTAGTCCAAGTTATGGAATCAACCTTTCTTGGCAATCCTCTCAGGATGTGGTTATTCCCAATTGCTAATGCACCTCTTCCTACCACATTCACTGCTTCCTCAACTTTCCATTAATATGCTTTGATACAGCACTCTGAGTACAGCCAGCAATGACCTCCTGTGGAGTGTGTAGATGGACTGGCACCCTGTCCATGGGGTAGTCTTGCGTAGCGCCCGTTGATTCCTGGTAGGCTGTGGACCCACGGTGACCTTGAGCAGGAAGAAGTGGATATGAAGTTGGATGGAGTGTACTTCATCATTCAGAAATGATTCCATTTGTTTCAAAATGTACAAAATATATAAAGGATGTAAATTGAAGTAATTATTTAGGCTATTAATGCAAGGGTGTCATTAGTGATATAAATATCAGGCCACTTTTCTCCAAGGTTGGTTGTCAGTGATGTAATTTTTTGTCTATTTCTGCAAAAGTGCTTCTTAAATATGGATTGCTGTAGATGCTGGAGCATTTCAACCTGCTCTGTTAGTCATCATATTTAACAGCAGATGTATAGCAGACAGACATAGAATATAGTGTACAGCTGAAAGACAGTGACAACTGTGAACTGCTGTGCTTTAGGCCTCACTGGCTTCTGCAGGCGCAGATGCTTCACAAGCACAGCTCTATTGTCTTGGACGTTGTGTTTGTGGCTGATTTACATTCTTGCCAGTTGCTTTTAATTTATATCGGAGCCGCTTGTAACGGGTGTGAAAACATTCAGTCTGCGCCGACGAAGACGTCTTGTGGAAGAATAAAGAGACGTTTGTCAGGAAGAACGGCGCTCGGGCCGAGCCTCTTCCAAACTCCCTCCCATCAACGCTGCGCTTTGTTTTAAGTACCAGAACCGGAATCTCAGATATGTTGTTTTAACATCTGCGCCACAGGAAGACAGAATATGAACCACTGGCTGATGTGTGTGAATGGAAGTCCCAGCTGGTGGTCTTAATAAGACGCATCTCCATCCAGAGTCTGGCGTGGTAGCAGCCTCTCTACATGCACTCCATTGTACAGCCGGGAGGGGTGGGGGGGGAAGGTTACGGAGAAGTTCCTCCGCAGCTGAGAAAGACACTTAACACAGTACAGCTGCAGAAAGAATGATGCCCTATTTCTCTCAGTCTCTCACTCTTTCTCCTTCTCTTTTTCTTCTCTGCCATTCTTCCCAGTTCTCTTCAAAACCTTTCCTCTCAGTGCTCGTTTGTAGCGACGGCGGAACGCAGAGATGAGCTGAAATTGCTCTCATTGTATATATTTCTGAAAGGGCAAGTGTGTGTGTGTGTGTGTGTGTGTGTGTGTGTGTGTGTGTGTGTGTGTGTGTGTTTGCTCTCTCTTAGAATAGTGGAAAATGTGTCCTCCATGCTCTCTCGCTGAATAGAGCAGTGAGGGCTTCTAGAGAAAGCCCAGCTCAGCCTCCACCTCTGCCAGAGAGCAAGCCTTCAACAGGGACGACATTTAGAGATTATTGTCAATGAGCTCGAGTGCTAAACCTGCTAATGTTTGCCCCTGGCATGGGAGCTGCGTAGGCAGGCACAGGCAGAAAGAAAGCATTGTTCATTTAACCAGAATTTACACCGAAGGTTGCACAGCTTGACTGGTAGATGTTGTGACCTATCCTCGTAGCCGTTTTCATTATTGTAATAGATTTGCCTTTAAAAACAAAGACTTATTGATTGATTTTAAGATTTGCATATTGTGTAAGACATGGTCCAGACCTGATCATTCAGTTCATTTGGTAATCTACACTATACACCCAACAGCCATAACAATAGGACCACTTCCTTGTTTCTACACTATTTTTCCCTTTTATTAGCTCCACTTACCATACAAGAGCACCTTGTAGTTCTGTAATTGCAGACTGTAGTCCATCTGTTTCTCTGAATACTTCTCTGTTAGCCTCCTTTCACTCTGCTCTTCAGTGGTCAGAACCACCACAGTGCCAAGTATCATTTGGTTGGTGGCTGATTCCGGTGAATCCGACACAGCAGTGCAGCTGGAGTGTTTAAACGCCTCAGTGTCACTGCTGGACTGAGGAAAGTCCACCAACAACATCCTGTTGGCAGTGTTCTGTGAGCATAAAGGATGGCCAACATAAGTTGTGCAGAAACAGACTTCACATCTGTAAAGTGGAGCTAGGTAGGGGTGTCTAATGGTGACCAGTGAGTGGACACAGAGTTTAAAAACTCTGCTAGGCTGCAATGTGTGGATCAGACACAGCAGTGCTGCTACACACTAGCACACCACCACCATGTCACTGTCACTGCAGTGCTGAGACTGACATACCACCCAAATAATTCCTGCTGATCCTGATGTTTAAAGAAAGGAGGTGAAAGGAGGCCAACAGACTATGCAGATAAACAGTTGGACTATGGTCTGCAATTCTAAAACAACAAAGTGCTCCTGTATGATTAGTGGAGTTTACTAAAGTGTCAAAACAAGGAGGTGGTCATAATGTAATGGCTGATCAGTGTATGTTCAACTGTAAGCCCTGCTTACAGATGTGCAAATGCTCACACACACACCTGGTCTAGTCCCTGTAGAGATGTACTGACATAGAATAGCAGAAAAATGCCAGGTGTGTAATAGTGGGTGGTGAAGCCCCCCCCAGGAATTGAGCTGTGGAGCAGTAGGACCGTGTTCTCAGGAATGGTGGTGCTCCATCCAGTACTTCTGGAATGATTTGGGGAGTTGGGGATGAAGTGGGGTGGTGATCATCCAACATCCTCACCTTACTAAAACTCTTGTTGCTGAATGCAATCAAATCCTCACAGCAACACTCTGCTGTCAGGCGAAACCCTTCTACTACACTGTAGAGTCATTTACTCCAACAGAAATACAATATACCTCTTTTGAATATTAGCGGCTTGTGTTGCAGCATTCAGGGTTCTGCAGTTCACACTCGGTCAACAAGTACAGGATAATTAACCCCACTGAACATACACGGGTTGGACAATGAAACTAAAACAGCTGTCATTTTAGTGGGAGGTTTCATGGCTAAATTGGAGCAGCCTGGTGGCCAATCTTCATTAATTACACATTGCAACAGTAAGAGCAGAGTGTGAAGGTTCAATTAGCAGGTAAGAGCAGTTTTGCTCAAAATATTACAATGCACACAACATTATGGGTGACACACCAGAGTTCAAAAGAGGACAAATTGTTGGTGCACGTCTTGCTGACGCATCTGTGACCAAGACAGCAAGTCTTTGTGATGTATCAAGAGCCACGGTATCCAGGGTAATGTCAGCACCACCAAGAAGGACCAACCACATCCAACAGGATTAACTGTGGACGCAAGAGGAAGCTGTCTGAAAGGGATGTTCAGGCGCAAACCCAGATAGAGTCCAAAAAATGTCATTCCCAAGATGAACTGACGCTGTATTGGCCGGAAAAGGAGGCCCTAGTTCACCATACTAATAATGATTGTGGTCTAAAACCAGGTGTTTGTTTCATTGTCCAACCCCTGTATTTTGAATAAAATGTAATGTCGACAGCCTTCTCTTCCACCAATAATGCCTGACCTCACAAATGTTCTTTTGGCCGAATGGGCACAAATTCCTACAGACACACACCAAAATCTTGTGGAAAACATTCCCAGAGAATAGAGGCTGTTACTGCTGCAAACACTCCATATTAATGCTCTTGGTTTTGGAATGTTCAGTGAGCTCATGTTGGTGTGATCACACTCATCCCTATGAAATAGTACTGTAACAACCACACACATACATAAGGACTCCACTCATCCCTGTGACCTAGTACTCCCAATCAACCATAATAATTTCTGTGACCTAGTACTGTAATAACTATGCTCTTTCATATGACACTGTAATGACATATGACACACACATCCTTATGACACAGTACTGTAATAACTGTACTCTTTCATATGACACTGTAATGACATATGACACACACATCCTTATGACATAGTACTGTAATAAATATACTCCTCCCTATGACCTAGTACTCCCAAACAACCACTCCAATCCCAATCCCTATTACCTTGTATTGTATCAACGGCACTCATTCTGTGACCTAATACTGTAATAACTACACTTATCCCTGTGACTTAGTGCTGTAATAACCATGCATGTTTTTGACTTGGTACTATACAAACTACACTCGTGCCTTTCGCTCTAACCCTAGAGCTATAATAATTAGTTATGTGATCTAGTACTGTAATGACTACTCACCGCTGTGACCTGGTACCAAACAACACAGTCATGCCTATGACCTAGAATTCCCAAATAACCACACCATTCCCTATGAGCTAGTGTAGCAATAATTCCACCCCTCCCTATGACCTAGTGCTCCCAAATAACCACACTCATCCCTATGACCCAGTGCTCCCAAATAACCACACTCATCCCTATGACCCAGTGCTCCCAAATAACCACACTCATCCCTATGACCTTATATGAGAATAAAAATGGGAGCCTCTCTGTCTAGCAGCACAATAGATGACTCAGGAGGGGAGGACATTTTAGCCTTGTGAACTGCTCCCTTTTGGGGATCCCTCACTGCCACTACTGTAATACTGTAAGCACTAGACTGGAAGAGGAAGAATAGCTCCTCTCTTCCTCGCTCTCTCGCTTCGACAATGGAGTTGCTCATGTGGAAAAGCTCCCCCAGCAAGCTCCACATATTGATATTTGCGTGAAAGGCTGACGGGGATGCGCTCTGTGTTAAAGTGGGCATCGAGCGGCCTGGGATTGATCGTTTGGAGTCTTGTGCTGATTAAAAGCTTTCTTTATATTCGGATCATAATCGTGCTCTTGATTTAAAACTGCTGGCCGTGGTGCTTGATTCAGGTTTTCATTGGAATAGTTTCCTCTTTTATGACAGAACGCTTGTGTTAAGTGACCTTGTCCCTCTCGTCTGTGTCTGAGGATCTGCTGGTATTTGATATCTAGAAAAAAAGCACACATAGTCACTTAAATGGGCTGTATGTTCTAAATTATTTCTTTTCGTACCCATAATTCGTATGTGCTGCCAAAGGCTGCTAGTAAATTAGACAAGAGCTCCTTTTTGCACTCTCCTAAACTGTAAATGTGGAGGCAGTTTCTCCCCCTTGAGCTCAGTGTTCAGTCCAGTGTGTCTCAGCAGATGTATGCAGTGCAGTTTTCCTCAATCTCTACTTTTTTTTTTTCTTTGTCAAGAAATGTTTTGGAGGTTTGGCATGAAATTCCAAATTTTTCCTATATTTCACTTTATGACATGATATGATGAGCATTTCATGATTAGTGGACCATTAGAAATGTTCCAAAATGTTTGTTTACTTCTATTGAAAGTTAAAGTTATTTCCTCATGCGAAGTTGACATTTGGGAGATTTTTTGCTTGGCTGCGGCCGGTTTAATGCAGTGATGCAGTGAAACCATGATATCTTTAACAATGTTTTCCCACTGTGAAAATGTCAATACATAACTTGAATACGCTGCGGAAAAAAATAAGATCTGCTGTAGCCATCAGCCACAGCCAGATTGACTACCATTATCAGCCCAGACAATCCATACAGGTGCTTTCCTAGTGGAGATGTGGAGCATGAAGTTAACCCTGCGATATGCAATACGAAATACCAAGTGAAAGGCAGTAAGTCAATAATTGATGCTCCATGCTGACCAGTGCGGTGGGCGGATTTGAATATTTCATTAGCGGCAGGTGCACAGGTAGGCAAAAGGTCGTGTTTGCTCACAAAACGGGTCGCTCCGAGTCCACAGACGTGTTTTAGTTACGGTTGGTAAATGCCAAGAATGCAGGGAGTTGAGCTGTTTACAATTCTGCCAGCATCTTACTGAAACAAGGGAGAAACACAGTCACTCTGAGCGAATCCCGAACCTTCTGCTCAACCTTTACTGGTGTGAACTGAGCTTTCATAACATCATCTACGTGCATATTGTGTGCTTCCTGCTTAACACTTAGAAAAGGCTGTAATCACTAGAGATCGTGTATTTGTGTTGATGGGTATGGGTGTTGTGTTGATATAGGCAGGTATAGTACTCCCACTAGGCCTTAGACTTAGTTCCATGTCTATGACCTAGTACTCTCAAATCCTAATGACCTGCTATGTCCAAATAAGCATGCTCATTACAATACTCCTATATAATACTCATCCCTATGACCTAGTGCAAATCTTAATGATGTAGCGTTTCAAAATGTCTACACTCATCCCTGTCTTAGTATTCCAAAAAGTCCCAGGCCCAAATCTTTACGATCTACTTAATAGTCCCACATCCTAGATAATCCTAGTTGGTGTCAAATACTCACTCTTCCCGGTCACATCTTTCACATAATCATGCTAATCTCTGTGATCCAGTACTTCCAAACACTCATAACCTAGTATTCCATACAACCAACATGATCCGTATGACTTCACATCCTTCAGATACTCTCAAATTCTTATGACATAGTACCCCCATATTCCAAAAACACTCATACCCAGGACCTAGTATTGCCAAATAACTACATTCATCCCTGTGACATAGAGTCCCCAGTAACGGCAGTTTAGACATAATACTGCTAAATCCTAATGACCTGCTACTCTCAGTAAACTCCTCTTGTGACCTGATAGCTTCAAAAAACTTCATTCATACTAATCTTCATTATATAGTAATCCCAAATCCATATGACTTGGTATTCCCTAATAACTACACTCATCCCTGTCACCTATTACCAACATAGCCATAGTTTATGATGTAATACTCCCATATCCTTGACTTAGTATTCCCTAATAAATACTGATCCCAAGTACTTCCAGGTAACCTTGCTTCACTATATTGTACTCCTACTTCTGTCAAATACCCAAACTAGGCCCTGTGACCTAGTACTCTCTAATGATTGCATTTCTACATAACCTTTCAGAGTTAAAATGGTCAATGGGACTGTATTTGTGTGTGTATGTGGTTTTATATACACATGTATAACTTTGTAAAAAAGGCATCAAAAAGCTGGACTGTAGGCAGCAGATTATAAAACAGTGTATTTATGCATTGCTGTGTGGCGGAATAAATTAACATAGAGCTCAAACTCACTACACCTCGCCCACCCTCAGTCACACACACACACACACACACACACACACACACACACACACACACACACACACACACACACATGCTCACATACTCACATACTCACATACTCACGCGCTCACACTTAAATGCACACCTACACACACACCCTCTGACCTGACATCTCTCTATCCTTCATACTGTAGAGCCATCAGCCACTGTGCACTGAAAGGCAGTGGTCTGTCCTTTTGGGTGATTGTTTATTTCCCACTCTGGCTTTTTCACTCCTCTGTCTAATCTCGGCCCTGATCAAAGCAGAGAAAGGAGCACTTTCAGAAGTGCAGCATTAAAGCAGCCATCGAGAAACACACACTTCTCTGTCGGTCTCTCCTTGGAGTGACAGCACTCATACTATAAATTATTCGTTCTGTTCAACACACTCTTATTTCAGTGAGTATTAGCTCTGTTCTTGATTTGTGTGGAAGATAATATCTTGTGCCTAGCTGAAGGACAGAAAGCACATTTGTGTGTGTGTGTGTGTGTGTGTGTGTGTGTGTGTGTGTGTGTGTGTGTGTGTGTGTATATATATGCAATGTTGTAATGATTCAAGTCAATATAATATATATTTTGGAAGCAATGTTGCAAAACTCTTATTTGAAATGAGAGCACTTTATGACCAGTCTCAAATATATTTAGTCTTGTGCAGTTTCAGTGATTTCTCTGCTCACTACAGTCCACTAAAGTCCTCTCTGCAGTTAATTTATATCATTTAAATGTTTAGGCCAGAACTGTAATTTGACACCACATCACTGTGTGAGACGATGTCTGTGGGCATCTTGAATCTGGCAGACAAATGTATGAGATGCCTTCAAATAAATTATGTTGATGACCTTTTGTGTCCCTGTTTGCGCTCCTGCAGTGATTATACATTCAACATTGATTTCACGTTTCAACACGTCTACAAATAATGTTAGATCAGCGTAGATCTAACAACTGTTTGGCTAGTCTGTTGACAGCACGTACTGTCGCAGTTAAAACATTTTTATTCAAACACTTATAAGCATTCGTGTACACACACACACACACACACACACACACACACACACACACACACACACCATATTTACTGTGTTCTGGTAACTGACTTGAGTTGTTGAATGATGAACTGAATGTTCCTTGTGTATTAATTGTGTATGGACCTTAATGTAATAGCATTATGTAATTTCTCATTCTGAAGAAAGTAGTTGAGATCTTGAGCTAGTTTGAAGAACATAGCTTGGTTCCAGATTTTGTCCTGGATGCCACCAGCTAGGACCTGGAATGTGTTCAATTCCATCACCAGCACAACTGTTCTACTGATATACTGCTGTCTGTGTGTGTGCACTTGTCCTGATATACTGCAGCGTGTGTGTGTGTGTGTGTGTGTGTGTGTGTGTGTGTGTGTGTGTGTCAAACTGCTATACAATCTGAAGTCATCTTGCCCAGCATCATCTTGTAGATAGAAGGGTATAAAGCCATTCAGCACTGTGTACTAACTAGTGTACTGAGCCCGCAGCCAACACCTCTGGGATTACTTTGAGTAGTCTTTGTAATCTATAACTAATCATCCATTATCAATACCTGACCTCACTGATACTCGAATGGCCCGAATGCCATCAGATCCTCACCTCACTGTTTCAAAATCTAGTATGAGACGAGGACGAAGACAAAGGCTTTTGTAAATCTAGTGTAAGGCTTCTACTTGAACCAAGGGAAAACTAACTCCGTTATTACCCTTGATTTCCAGAGCAACCCTTAAGGAGCAAGTGTCCACAAACCTTTGGACATAGTGTGTGTAAAGCTAGAGTTTAGAAGATATTTTCGTGTGCGAAAGCGACAGTAAACATACATACATGTGTATGTAGAAACATCCTGTATATGTGCGCATACACTTATTGTCAAAGAAAGCAGAAGGAAATGTCTGATTGCAATGTTATTTAGAAGAAAGACAAACTTTATAAGAAACATTAAATGATCAAAATTTAAGGCCGATATGGACATGCCAGACACTTCAGCATGATGTAGAGTTTTGTTATCTCCTGCTGTTCTCGCTCAGTTCCTGCAGATGTTACAGTGGTGTTGAATGTTGATAGTGCGCCCAGTTTCAATCAGGGAAAGGTCTTGCGATACATATTACTGACCAGGGCATAGTATATGTGTCTTTGTGGCAAGCTCTTGTGAAGGCAGTAGTATATGGATGAGCGTTGTCCTGTTGGAATAGCGCACTGGAGTGTCCGTTCAGAAAAGTTAGGGGCACTGGTTGCTGGACCTCCTTTACATATTTTTGGACTGTCAAAGTTCCTGTAATGAAGACCAAAGGTGACCTGGCATCATATGAAATTGTACCCCACACCCCACATTGACGCGACAACAAATAGATGATATTGGCATTGACCAAGGTGCCTTCAAACATGGATTCATTGGTGTCTCCAACCAGACAAAAGCAGGATTCATCTGTGAAGATGACCCACTGCCATTCTGAGAGACTCTATGACAGTCTGTCATGACACCATTGCAGCTGTGGTTGATTCCTTTTGGAACAAAGAGTATATCATCTCCATTTCCCATCCATCAACACACATTAACACTTCCATAGATTGTAGAGCACATGAACTCCTATATTGACATATTGACCTTCTTCACATTAAAACTATTCCTGATAATCCTGTCCTACTCCCTCCCTGTCATTACATAAGTGAACATATGGTTGATGTTTGGCCTCAGGCCCGCTCGCCCATTTTCTCTATCAAGTTTTTTCTCCTCAAAAGTCAGGATTTTTGCAGCTGTCTTTGTATTAGTGTTCCTAGTGTTCCCTCACTGCTCTTTTCTAACTCTCATGCTGGTGTGTGTGTGTCAGTCAGTGAAGGCTGCTTTCTGTCACTATGTGTTTGCAGTATTGTTTGGAAGGAAATGCCCTGGAACAAGTGGACTGGAAGTGTTTACAAACAGGGCTGGACTTTGACACCAGTTGAAGGCAGCCCATGTTTAATTCACTCCAGGCCACTGTAGTCCACACAGCCACCAGTGCAGCTACTGGAAACTGCACAGATACACAAACCCTAAACCCTGTAGTTTAGAAATGGTGTAACACTGCTCTTTCACCATAAGAGTAGAGATGCGTCAATATGGGACTGAATGCAGATTAGAACCTGTGTTTACCACCCAGCTCAATAACAGCTTTTGCTGGGAGCTGGTTTCCGAGAATGTAAGATGATCTTTGACGGTCAAGATGGTTGAAAAGCTGGTCATCCAATACACAAGCAATACCAAGCTGTTTTTGACCAATATAGTGTAAGTTGCATGTGATTTTGGTCATGCACGGTCACGCTGTTCAAACTGGTCAATCTGTTTATTCTTGATTGCTGACCAATGTGGTCATGCTGGTCAACCAGCATTCTCAAACCTGGTCATACTGGTTGGCTAGCTTGGAAAAACTGATCCTGTTTGTTTGTATAAACCAGAAAAATCAAACAAAATCGTGCCTTATTGTGGTTAAGAGCTAAGCTGGTCAACAAGCTTAACTAGCTTGACCAGGTTGATTCTTACAGCATGGCGGACTCCTGCTTACTTTTCTGCCATCTTCTCAACACTATTTCTTGACACAACACAGACTCATATGTGCTCCATTTGAACAGCTTTGTAGCAGTTTAGCTCTTATTTGTTCTGGATGTTCTTGACTCAACAGTCCTCATCACTCCTCTGAGGCTCCCCCAGTCCTCCATACATACACTCTTATCATCTTCAATTTGTGAACACAAATTTAATGTCTGAGGAATTTTTTTTTTATTTTCTTACTTTTGATATAATTTCTCCACTTATTTTAATGAGTGCTAGCATGCTGATTTTAGAGCGTAACCACTGACTTTAATTGTATATGTCCCATGTGTATTATAGGTTCTTTTAATATTTATGTATATATATATATATATATATATATATATATATATATATATATATATATATATATATTAGTATAACATCACTGAGTTTGAGATGATATACTTCTAAAGTCTGCAAAGGACTTACACTGGGTTTTGGAACACTGCTGTAAGGAACTTTGAGACTTTAGTAAGGTCAGGTACTGATAATGGGTGCCTAGTTTTAGATCAAAAGTACCACTCAAACTTATCACTTACCACTCAAAGGTATTGGCTGGTGCACCAGCACTCTAGAGAAGTCACTTTCACTGCTCCTCAGCCTAGTGCTGTGCTCTATCTACTGGATGGCACTGGGGATGGTAACTTTAGCCTCATAAATGGCTGCTCCAGAGTGTCTTGTTATATCGGCAATGCTTTTCAAAGGCAAATTAAAAAAGCTGTGCATGAAAATAAACAGATATGTGAGTAATGGGCTTACCATAAAGTAACTAAACCCACTCATTAAATGGAATGCCTGGTTATGTTTGTATATATACACCTATATGTAGTACTACTAGGCATTAAACTCTATTCTTGTATTTCGTTCCACTTACAAACTGTTTAAGGTGGAGTGAGAAAAGTGAAAGTGTGTGACCAGCAGCGGTGTTTAAAGTGATCACTGATTGCAAAACATGCTAAAGTAAAGCAAGCCTTGGTCAAGGCTCCAGACAATACATACTGGCTCAGTGTGCGGTGTTTACTGTGCTCACCATTAGTTAGACATGGGGCAGGATGTTCAGTTCCCCAGTGGGGTTCGGATACACTACACATTCGGACCCTCTCTGTAGTCAGGAGAGGCTTGATGTCAGATTTAATATGTAGAAACATTGAGGCACAAAGTGAATTGTTTGCTTGTTATTGGTTATTAATTTTTAACTCGTGGTTATATCTGCAACATTATTTGTGGAAAAATATGTGGAGAAAGAGTGTGTGTGTGTGTGTGTGTGTGCGCACTTGCATAGTTGTATAAACCATGTTTTGTTGTTGTGTTGTAGGTCAGCCGTATCCCTGTGGAGAGCTGTTCTCAGTACAGGAGCTGTAAGAGCTGTCTGGGCTCAGGGGACCCTCACTGTGGCTGGTGTGTCCTTCATAACAAGTAAGTTGGTCTGTTTACATCACAGAGCAGTCCAGCTGTTTGATATTACTCACAGTACATTGTGTTATACTTAAATTGGACTTTTTAAATAAATACTGTGTGTGTGTGTGTGTGTGTGTGTGTGTGTGTGTGTGTGTGTGTGTTGCAATGATATACAGTGATTTACATGAATGCAGGTGAATAGACAATGTTTATAATTTCCAAAATGTATATAGAAACAAATGATTAGTAGAAATAAACAAATTTAAATAAATAACTAAGAAACTGTAACTCTACCCAGAATTATGAACTGGGCTGGTTATTATTCTAAAATTAAATATGCCACCCAAAAAAGCCCAAACCTTGATTCTCCACAATGGCAACTTTACAGGCAAAGGAATAAAACCTTCTTGTGAATGTAAGAAGATGTATGTTTTGTTATATGTGATATATATATTATTTACTGCTACTCCAACCTGTCTGTTTGTCTTTGTCACTGCTGTGTTGTGAACGGCCCACCGTCCAGAAAACATCTGGTGAGAGGTAGTGCCATAGTGGTCCCATTCTACAGAGGCAGAGGGGGTGGGATGATAAATTATGTTGCAACAGATGGGCTACTGTCAGTAATTAAAAAGCTACAACATGCACGTGGTTTCTATATTGTGATTCTGAAATCAGATGGAATCACTAATGAAAGCAGGTATAAGCTGTACTTTTTTAACTGGATATATATATATATGTGTATTAAAACCCTCATCATTGAGCTGTGGAGCAATGGACCTGTGTTTGCTGGAAGGATGGGGCTCCATTAAATATTGTTGATTGTTTGGGGAGTCGGTGATAAGGTGGGCTCGTGATCATCTGATATCCCACTCTTGTCACTGAATGTAATCAAATCCTCACAGCAGTGCACCAATCTAGTAGAACGCCTTTTCTGGACAGTAGAGACAGTTTCTCAAACAAAAGCAGGTAAACTATTTTTTTAATACCCTTGATTTCAGATGAAAAAATTAACAAGCAGATGTCCCTTTACTTCTGCTGCTGTCACTCAAAAACACCAAATTTAAAGGACAAAGGAGAAAAGCTTATTTTGGAGGATGTCTATTGGAACAGTTGTTGGACACAATGTAAAGAACAGCATTCTGTCAAAGTGAGAGTGACAGTGCAGGTTTTTGAGTCACCGTGAGGAGATACACAGTGTATCTGGAAAGTATAAATAGCACTTTTTGCAGATTAGGTTTACGACCATATGATTTTTTTGCAAAATTATTAAAGATTAAAACAAAAATATAGCTCGGACGTTTTCACAGTCTTTGCCATGACACTCAAAATTGCACTCAATTCATCTTGTTTGCACTTCAGTTGTTTCTAAAGCTTGATTGGACACCTGTGGTAAATTCAGTTGACTGGACCTGGTTTGGAAAGGCACACACATGTTTATATAAGGTCCCATAATAGACACTGCATGTCAGACTACAAACCAAGCCATGAAGTCTAATGAATTGTCTGTAGACCTCCAAGACAGAATTGTATTGAGACACAGATCTAGGGAAGGGTACAGACAGCACAGTGGCCTCCATCATCAGTAAATGGAAGAAGTAAGGGACCACCAGGCCAAGCATCATGTCTGCTCATCACCTGGCCAATACCATTCCTACAGTGAAGCGGTGGTGCTGTGGGGGTATGTTTCTGCAGCAGGAACTGGGAGACTAATCAGGGTCAAGGGAAAGATGACTGCAGTGACGTACTGGGACATCCGTAATGATGACCTGTTCCAGAGGTCTCTGGACCTCAGACTGGGATGAAGGTTTATCGTCCAACAACAGTATAACTTTACAGAGATTTCAAACAAACCTTTCTCAATTTGTCATTGTGAGGTATTGTGTAGAATGTGTTTGGGGAACAATTCATTGAATTCCTTTTGGAATAAGGCTGTAACATAACAAAATGTACAAAAGTGAAGTGATGTGAACTTTTTCGTGTGTGTGTGTGTGTGTGTGTGTGTGTGTGTGTGTGTGTGTGTGTGATGAACAGTCTGTGTTCATCACAGCTGCTAGAACATCTATATGTCAGACCCATGGGAAACTTAACTCTGGATCCACTTTTCAGCGTATCACCAAGCCTTATAGACAATCCCACGCACTATACACTATTGCTGCCATGTCACCTGGCCCATACAGGAAGTGACGAGTCATATCAGCCCGACATCGCTCCAGATGTTCTCGCTGGGATTGTGAAATTGTATTGTATTCATGATGCACAATCACACTGGAAATGTTTATTATGATTATAACCAGTTAGCTCACATGTTATTTCATTAAGCATGTTGTAATTTCCTAAAGAATCATAAAACATTTTTATAGATTTGTGTTTGAGAATCAGTTTGTGGTAAAATTTCAGATCCACAAAGATCCACACATGGGCACTTGCATGCCATTTTCTAGGCGTCATATCTGTGGATCAGAGTAACCTACAGACATGATAGTCATTGTGTGATGAATCGTCAGTAATCAATCTTGGAAAATGATTAAAATTGTTTAAAAAATGGAATAATGGAGCCTTCCAGTACTGCTCTTTCCACATGTATATAGCATCACTGATATTCAGTTCTAGAGGAAAATGATGTTTCTTTGTTCACATAATGTTCAAATTTCAGAATATAGAATTTATGCATATGCATAAATAACAAAAATTAAGGCTATTCAGTTGTTTTTTGGTTTATTTGGACGACTGTTGAGAATTTAATATAAATAACTTAATATAATATCGTTAATCTAATTATTGCAAATAATTTATCACAATTCTTGCATTTTCAACTCATAAACCCTCTGGATGTTCAGTATCCCAACAGATTTTGAATAGTGTTTTTAGTTCTTATGAGCAAAAAAAAAAAAAAAGAAAAACATACATTGGAGAAAATGTATATATTGTACAAGTACATTTTTGATCAGAACAAAGTCAAATTCATACAAATATTTAAATTCTGTCAATATTTACAACTGAAATGAAGACAATTTTGAGTAGGCTAGTATCCTGAAAATAACTATTTGATGTGATTTTTATAATGCTTTGAATAAAAGTATGTGTGCAAAATGACCCTAGGCTTCTAAAAGTTAAGAATCATGATTCGGTTCATTGAATTGAATCAGATACTTGACATATCATTAGGCTTTGCTTCTTTCTCAGACAATTCTAATTGTACTGAATCACTGACAGAGACTTCCGACCACATCTGTCACTTTTCTCCGCTGTTCACCTCTAGCTTTCCCTCAATGGCTGAACCCTAGACAGCGCTACATTTGGGGTGTGTGGGGCCGCTGTTGGCCCCCTGCCAGGCCTGCTCTGTCCTTGGCATAATGGATGAACTGCTGGAGAAAGTGCTGTCGGAGAGTGGGCTGGGTTCTGTCAGCGGTGCAGCACGATGCAGCCGTGGGAGGAAGAACATGTGTGAGAGCGCAACATGTGCTCTAATTTATGGAGTGAGAGGCTTTGACATGTGTGTTAGTGTGCATGTGTGTGTGTTTAAGTGTGTATGTGTGTTTGTGCACTTCCAGGCCAGTTGGGACACGAGGTCTCACAACACAGATGGACACAGTGGCCCTGGAAGCACTTCCTAAGAAGTGAAAAACATTGAATTCTTTTTTTCTCTCATCCGTGAAATCTGCGAAATGTCTTCAAGCGTGCTTTTTGTGTGTGTGTGTGTGTGTGTGTGTGTGTGTGTGTGTGTGTGTGTGTGTGTGTGTAGGTTCTTTTTTTGTCTTTTACGCTAAGCTGAGCTGCAGTCAGCAGTCACAGCTTCTCTGTTCAGGCTCTTGGCAGACAGATAAAGTTATCCAGAGGTAGATGAAACAAAGCCTTTGTTTTGCACGACCGGCCGGATGATGAAGACAGCTATAAAGCGCATCGGAGTCACACAAACTTTCCCTCTTTCTCTTTATATCCCTTCCCCAAACCCTGGCCCCATACCTTCATCAAGATAAAGATCTTTAATTAAGATGCAAATCTGGGATTGATGGAATAATTAGCGCAAGCCTTTGCTGCGCCCGTTGGAAAATGACATTTGTTTGCATATTAATGCCATATCCCCAGACTTTACATGACCTTGTGACAGCCACTGCACAGCGCAATTAGTGGGACATCAAGCAAAGCAAGAGAGGGAGAGACAGAAATTTAATGGCCAACTCGCTCATCCTCACATTGCTATTTTTTCCATGGTGACTAGGGTTACATGGAACCCCCTGTCTAGAATCAGGGACATTCAAGTACTGTGACTTATACACAGAGAGAGAGAGAGAGAGAAAGAGATGGAGAGTGAACCTTGACCTCCACCATGTTGCTCACAGTGCCTTGTCGCTGGTCCTCCTTTCTTCACGCTCAGATGACAGAAGCATGAATGGAAAAAAAGAAGAAAAAGAAGGAACAAGTGAGTAAAATGGACAAGTGTGACAGCGCATTCATCAGCGGTACAGGCAGGTCACAAGCTGAGAGCAGACTGACAGCAGGGGAATGTCCAGAGATAGAAGCAGCGACAGAGAACCAGGAGAGAGACGGGCTCTTTTTATGCCACAACGACAATCTGTAAACAGTCACATATTTGACTGTAAGTATCTCAAGGTTGTGGAAGCTCTGTAAACAAGGGAATCTTCAAGGCCCAAGGATTTCAGTAAGGACAGACAGACAGACAGACCACAGTCACTATTTGTTTACTTATTAAGATGAAATTTGACCTCTGACTTTAATCGGTCTGCGCATTGGACACACCTATACACACAATGCATTGAACCCACAACCCTGTAGTCAATAACCAAGCGCTTGTGTGTGTGTGTGTGTGTGTGTGTGTGTGTGTGTGTGTGTGTGTGTGTGTGTGTCAGTGGTCTGCTGAGAGCAGTGGTGGTTGTACAGTTCAACAGCAGCAGGGAGGAAGGACCTGTGATACCACCCCTTCATACACTTAGAGTGAAGCAGCCTGTCACTGAAGGAGCTGCCCAGTGCTGCCAGAGGCTAATGCATGAGGTGTCATTCTGCCACATGGATGCCAGCTTGGCTAACATCCTTCTGTCTCCCAACACCTGCACTGGGTGTAAGGGGCTTCTCAGGACAGAGCTGGCCTTCTTAATGAGTTTGTTCAGTCTCTTCCTGTATGCCAGCGAAATACTGCCGCCCCAGCAGACCACTCCCTAAAAGATGGTAGATGCCACCACTGTGTCAAAGAAGGTCCTCAGCAGGGCTCCCTGCACTCCAAATGACCTCAGTTTCCTCAGTGGGTTCACTCTGCTCTGATCTGTTTTGAAAAGTGCAGTGGTGTTAACTGACCAGTCCAGTTTGGTGTTTAAGTGAATACCCAGGGACTTCACCCTAGGAGTTCACTCTCTTAATGTCCATTCCCTGGATGTTTACTGGTGGAGGGGTGTGTCTGCACCTGTGGAAATCCACCACCAGTTCCTTTGTCTTTCTCTCGTTTATCTGGAGGTGGTTCTGCAGGCACCAGCCCACAAAGTCCTGAATTAGTTCTCTGTCCTCCCCATTATGTATGAGGCCGACAATTACGGAGTCATCCGAGAGCTTCTGGAGGTGACAGGCTGGTGAGCTGTACATGAGGTTAGCAGTATATTGGGTGAAGAGAAATGGTGCTAGGACTGGGTTAGGCCTGTGTATTGGCAAGAACTTGGTGATATGATATACGATACGATACAGGGTTACAATTGAGTATGCTGCGATATGTTGTGATACTGTAAGCAAGAGGATATATTTTTTTTTTTTTTTTTTTTTTTTTTAATACAATTTTAGGAAAACTGTCATAGTATACAATACAATCATATGCATGAAAGATGAGTGAAAGAAATGCTGACATTGTAGGCAGTCAGAAGATTGAGTAGACGGTTGGGGTTTAAAGACAGCATACAATTAACGCTGTGTTTTTGAGTAACTGTACAGTTCAGAAAGGGACATTAGTTTCAACTGTGCATTTCCGTTTCCAGTGGAGAGGTTTGTGAAAATAACCTTAACTTTCTGGGATTCCAGGATGTTCTGAATACTAGTTGCTGTCTAGCCAGGTTTCAGTCAGCAGTTAGAAATGGAAAACAAGCTGTTGTGGCAGCTCTGTGACAGGGCTCATATATATGCTAATATGGTTTATTACAGGCTGTAACAAGGGATGCATTTTTCCCAGCTTCAGATGCCAGTGTTTAATCTAGAACAGAGAAACTTGTAGCACAAACATGTTAGCTTTCAGTTGAATCCCAGCTTTAAATACTTGGGGTGTTTTTGGGACATGGATTATCGTGTTCTTTTCTAGGGTTCAATGTTAGTGATTTTTTACCATTAAAATATGATTTAATCTAGGCCTGGGCATAATTTGGCCTGAGAATATTGAAATTTGGCCTTATACTTTAGTCATTAATTCTTAACCATCACTGACCAGTATGACCTAATAACCACACCTCTTAAAAATCACTAATAACACAATTCTCTTCAAGTCTTAACATGTAGTTGAATGAATAATCAGACTTGGAGGAGAACAGATGGGTGTCCTAAAGACTGTTTACTGATATAAGTGTATGACATGACTTGTTTAAATGCTGTTTTGTTTTGTTAGCTGGAAACAGTCCTTATCAGTCTGAAGCACAGTTAATATTTGAACAGGAGCACAGGTCAGCAGTTCTGCCAGATTGATGCTGTTCTCCACCTCACATCTCTGCAAGATTTGAAAGGTTGTTTTTACATCTGTTTGTAGCAGATGTTTGGGTTATATGAGAGTCCAACCCATATCATCACAAATAATCACACACACACACACACACACACTATTGTCATTGCTGCTGTTGAGTTCAGAAGGTAGATCAGATCTTATTTAAGCTGAAATATGGATTAAATCTCTTAAGACTAACTCACTCTTCCGTCTCTATCCTCTTCTTGTTCTCTCTGTTTCTCTCTCTCTTTCATACATGCATGCATGTCCACACACACAGTTTTTATTCCCCTACCTCACTTAGTCCATCCATCTATCAGTTAATAAGTTAATGCTAACAGTCTTACCTATTGTAGCTAAAGAAGATAGAGTGAAAGAAGAAGCTAAAGTAGCTAAGTGAAGTTAAACATCTCCCTGTAACCTTTACTTAGTAGAGACTCTAACTTTGATTTTATTATTATTATTATTATTATTATTATTATTATTATTATTATTGTAGAATATTTATATATCAATGATATATAATGTATCAATGATATATATAGTGTGTGTGTGATACAGTTTTACTGATTAATTGTTGATTATTTAAAAAATATTAAGAAAATGTGCTTTTAATTGCAGCAAAATTGCATGAATATTTTATGTGTGTGTTTTAATATTAACCACCTGCGCTTTGATATGAGGACAATCTCACTGGCTTTTACTGAGCTGATGGAATATGGCTCTGACATGGGACATGACAGATGCCAGGGTTGCTTGTTTGGCACAGGTTCTGCAGACCCACATGTGTAAGTGTGTGTTTGGTTTGTGTGTGTGCGTTTGTTGCTTCTCCTTGTTGTGAAGCCTCATGCTCCTTTTCCCTCGGGGACGACACCATGCGCTGTTGCCATGAGAGATAGCGTTTCACACAGCTCCTGCCAAACACAAGCTCGCTGTGTGTGTGTGTGTGTGTGTGTGTGTGTGTGTGTGTGTGTGTGTGTGTGTGTGTGTGTGTGTGTGCGTGCGTGCGCACGCACACGGGTGGGGTGGGGGCTTGGCAGGCGGGGTAGAGACACTCCTTTGACCTGCATCTCTCTTTCTGCTCGTTGTTGTCTTGGCTTTGTGTTCAATTCCCTGAGGGCTCTTTAGGCTCTAGCCATCAAGTTAGCCAAGCCAGGGCATGGAGAGAGAGAGTGAGGAGTGGAGGGATTGAGGGAAGGGGTGTGGGGAACAAGAGGGAAAAGGGAAAAAAAAGCAAAGTGCACCCTGGGAAATGGTCTGTGTCCATGGCAACGAGGGGAAACTGGAAGATGGATTTGCAGCGCGATTCAAAGTGGTCCCATTTGGTGGGTTTAGTGGTGCTAGTGTGTGCGTGTGTGTGTGTGCGTGCGCGTGTGTATGTGGCACGGTGCGATGCGTAGGTCTCTGCAGACGTGCTTATCAGGCCTCCAGAGTTTCTCCCTGTCTTCATTAATGTTCTATTAGCAGCTCAGCCTTCTGACTGACGACGTTTAGAATCCTCTTGCCACCAACCACCTTCAGCACTACCACCACCAGCAGTAGACAGTGTATACAAACTCAGACTAGAGGCAGAAAACTAGCAGTGGTTGATGTGAAGAGTGAGTGAAAAGATGCCTAAAGGTGCCACTGGACTATAGGGATTGACTTTGTGTTGGAATTTGGAGGTTAAAATACGATTTTGAAAAATGAGAATGATTCATATTTGAGGGACAATCATTTTAATGTGGTATCAGAGTTGAAAATGACGCAGAAGTGCTGGAACACTGCAGATATGCAGTTTTAGGTCAGTTTCTGTGGTTAATTTTACCAGATTGCCTTCCTTGTTCTTTTGTACCTGTCCTCTTGGAAATAAAGATTTAAATGTTTACAAAAATGAAATTTTTTTTTTAAGTGATAACATGGAGCATCAACAACAACAATAACAACAACACATCACTTTTCATCCCATAATCAACCATTTTTGTTATAGAATAAACTGTACAAGTGTCAACCTATAAATTGGTAAAGAACCTTTACATTCCCAGGCAACCGTATTCCTACCTTGCACCCAATTATTCCGAGTAGGCTTCAGATCTACCACCCTGATCAAGAAGAGGCAGATAAAAAATATTATTTAAGAACGAATTAATGTCCTGCGAAGTCCACTGTCTAACCTCACAACAGTTACTAAGGAAGATTAGATTTGTGGGTGGAGCATGTAATCAATCAAGACCCCAGTCCTGTAAGTCATTGAGTTTGGCATGGCCAGCATTTTGATTTTCAGATGGCCGACAGAAATGGACAAAGTAGAGAATTTGAAAGGCAGAAAAAGAAACAGTGCTTCATCAATACTCTTCACTCACAGTAGAGCTCCTCTGCATTTGCCTAACTAATCAGAGTCAAGCAGACAATTGACCCGGACCCCGTGAGACACTTAGTCCTTAGCACTTATCAATTAATGCACTCAATCGATCTTTCTCTTCTTTTCTTCTTTCACTCCCTCATTCTTTTAACCCCTCTTTTCAGAGTTTTCAGTGAAGAAACTGCTGGCTACTATTTTCTTGCTTTTGAAATTTCTGTACTGGTCTTATGCAAGAGTTCGAGACGACCCAGTCGTATAATAATAAGCAATATTGCACGGCTGGAACAGTATGGCTGGGGCAGCAGGAGGGATGCACCGCAGCACTAATCTAGGTGAAGGACACTGAATTAGACAGAGTAATAGAATTCCAGAAAATTGAAATGGTGGAGACGGTGGATGGGCACGGAGACGTACGTCTGCAGTCAGGGAATGACTCAATTCAAACACAATCAGTTACAAAACTGTCCTTCTCTAGGCTCTGTCTGGACCACATTAGGTTGACTCAGGTCAGGGGAGTAGATAGAGTGTAGATCTGAGGTTTTCAGTGAAGGTTGGTCTCGGCTTTCTCTCTTGTTGCTGTGCCTTATCCACCAACTGCTACACCGTATGTGTAAAAGCGAGACACCTGCTTGCCTGACATTTCCTCCAGTGCCGGGCTTAGATATGATTTCTCTCCGAGTGAAGCGAGTCTGGCTCTTTTCTTTAACGTTGCATGTGGAGAAATAAGAATACATTCTGCCTCTGAGATTTGCTGAGGTACCGGAGGAATTCCTTGATAGTGAAAAAGCTCTATGTTTACCAGTAAATTGTCCAGCCTGCTTCTTCAAAAGCAAGGGTATTAATAAAGACTTGTCTTTTGGTCTGGATTGGATTTAGTTTGGATTACAAATGGTTCTCCAAACGTATTCAAAATACCTTCATCAACCCAAATCATTCCAGTGTTATTAGCTAATAGACAAGGCTAGGATCTAGAGATTCCTTACACTTAGATCCCGTTGAACACAAATGTCTTTATGGAATTTTATGCTCCTGAAACAGATGGGTCTTCAGTCTGCGTTTGAAGACAGCGAGGAACTCAGCTGTTCAGACCCCCAGGGGAAGTTCATTCCACCATCCAGCAGGTTCATCTCCAACTAATCCCTGTGATGTTTGATGGAGTTCCGTCACTCTCACCTCATCCCCGAGATTGTTCAGTGGAGCTTTCCAGTTTATATAAAAGATCTCATTGTTTCAACTCATCCCTGTGGTCTTTAGTAGAATTCTCTCCCAAAGCCCATCGTGGCTCATATTTTGTGCTAATATGACGAGTCATTAATGATGTTTATATTGCTTTTAAATGTAAAAGCCTACATATTAGGATTAGAAGGAATGTATTGGTTAATCTTATTTACAGCAGAAAGACAGTCCCGTAATTAGCATGCGGTTTGGATGACTGGGCACACACTTTGCTCAGAGCTGGAGAGCCACACACTGGATATACCTTCTGTATATTTAAAATGAAAACTCTGCACTTTGTAGGCACATTATGCAGCTCCTCTGTGATGTAGCTCCATACTGCTGCTCTTAACGTGGTCACCAGGGTCCTCCCGCAGGAGCTTCTGGTGACGACCGCACCACCCTGGGAAAACAGAAACTTATCATACATCACATTAGTGCTAGTTGACCAGGAAGGGGAGTGGAGCATAATTGGATGAAATCTCATTTCACACACAAAGGGGAGGGGTCAGGGGGAACCAAAAAAAAAAGTAGAGTGGTATATCCTTGAATGTAGATGAACATACAGAGCTATCGTGACTGCTGGTTTCCTTTAATTAAGCACATTCCCGTTCACTCCTCAGACATATGGGTGTAATTAGAAGTAAACAAATCATTAATGCAGCGTGCGTTGTGAGTAAAAAAAAAAAAAAAAAAACAGCAGCCACACTCCAGACAACACTTTTATGTTCCACAGGAAGGCAGCTGTGGTGGAAGGAAACGTGTGCGCACACACGCACACGCACACACACACATCAGCTTCTCCTGTAAGTGATGAAAGATAGGGAAATCTGAGACAATCCCAGATTTACCTGAGCTTCTGGCCTGGGTTTTTATTTGGTTCTAATCCATGTGGCCGGATGTTAGCAAGGCCTGTCTGTGAGCGGCCTGCATCTTGTCAGAATCGGACTTTTTATTTGTGCTCTGTTCATCATCATTAGCGTCCCGCCGGACTCCAGGTTCAAATGAAGAGACATTTCATTCTCTCCCACCTGCTGTTCATTAGCAGGGTAAAACAGAGGTTCATTTAAAGGATGTCTCTGGTGGAGGACAGTGTCGTCAGCCTTTACATTCTTTGCTCCCATCCAACAGCAACACTGATATTGACGATCATCTACTTCACATTGATGCAGAGATTATTCTCCCTGCACCAGCTCTCCAGGTGCTCCACCTCCAACCACTGTTGTGTCGTCTGCAAACTTTACAATATGACAGCCAAGATGGGTAGGTGAGCAGTCATATGTGAGCAGTATAAACAGCAGGGGGCTGAACGTGCAGCCCTGAGGGGAGCCAGTGCTGAGCCAGAGGTGTTGTGGACCCTCACAGACTGCGCTCTGCTGGTCAGGAAGTCCAGGACCAGATTAAAGAGGGAGGAGCTCAGTCCAAATGTGAGGAGTTTGGGAGCCGGGTTCTGGGGAATCAAAGTGTTCAGTGGAAGTGTCATATTGGTGAATTTGGACGCATTTGTTGTTGCTCTAAAAGTTTCTTTTACTGATGCATACTGAGTCAAGCAACAGCTGAATTCAAATCAGCCAAAACTGCCGAGCTGCGCTCTTCTTGCAGTAAGAATCAGATTAAAATACGGAATGTCACACACTGGCTGCAGGGCCTGCGGGCAAAACTGAGTAGATGCATACAGTATGTGTTGATTCAGCATTGGCTGTCTCTGCAGTGCGACTGATATTTTGTGCTGTTACATGGAGGACATGCTGAGAATTAAGTTTGAATCTGTTTGAACCAAAGTCTCAAAGTACTGACTTTAAATCGCTGGTTTGATGCAAGTTCTACTTGAAAGAAATGTGGCCTTTTGAGACATGAACAACAGTACTGAATTCAGGCCTGAGATTATCGGCTTCTACTGCTTTTAGCCAAATAGAATTTTGTTTATAGACAACAACAGTGTTTATTTTTAAACTGCATGTTATGTATGAAAAGTGCTGTATAAATAAAATTACTACGGCTATTATTATTATTATTATTATTATTATTATTATTATTATAAGCAAATCTGTTTGAGAGTAAAAATCATGCAGATGATTGAAGACTTTCCAATGTATTGACCCTGTATGAAGCAGCTCACTGAAGCAGGTTTTATTTTGCATATGCTATGAATAGATATGTTCTGGTTGACCTGAGGGGAGAAAGTTGATTTGGGCCCATTTGCAAGCATTAACTCTCCCAAACACACATACACGCACACACTCCCCCTCTTCAGCTCTGCCTAGCACAAACATGTGCAACTTTTAACTCCACTTAACACGTCTGACAAATGTGCCAGCATTATGAATGTTTTAATATCCGGCTGCCGCTCGGCATATCTGCTCTCGGGAAAAGCAGGCCACTCGCCTTCACAGACGGCGCAAGAAAAACACAACATGAAATATAGACGAGCACAAGGGAGCGACTGCACCGTGCCTTCTCATAAACATCACCAATACCGCCCCTGACCCAGGCTGGAGATGTTTGGAGCTATTGATTTGGGTGTGCTGTGTGCCCAGCATTTGTTTTTCAGTGACTGTAATGTTCAGAGCTTGATGCAAGTCTCATGGAAGGTCTTTCTGAAGACTTATGAAGGCTTATGTGTGGCTTGTGGTAGTGTAATGGGTGATATCACCTTTCCCATGGCAGCCTGGAGTTTGATTGACTGGCAGAACAAGCAGACCAGACTACACTGATAAGAGTCTTTGACCCAGAGTGCTAACACTAAATTCTTCTATCTGTGTAACGGGATTCAGATGTAAGCCACTCTGGATAAGAGCTCTAGATAAAGACTGTAAATGTATATCTTGTAAGATGTTGCTGACTAATGGAAGCTTAGGCTCCACCAGTTATTGTTCATCAAACATCTTGCATGAATTATCACACACCTGAAAATGTCAGCATATACACTAACGAATTTAAAGGCAAGCCATCTTAAAGTGATACGGAACAGATTAAAGACATTTTTAGTTAACTCATCTGATTAAAAAAAAATCCACCTATCACATGATGTCCCCATACTGGGAGGCTTTTGGCAATGGAGCACCTTTGAACGTATGATCGCCTCACATTTTATGAGCAGCAGTTACATCGTTGGGCCACTCTAGAGCTGTGAATTTACACTACAGAGAAACTTAATTGGAAACAGAAATGTATATGATTTTCACAGCTCTAGAGTACAGCAGCTGTCTAACCGCTTCAATTGTTAAGAGGCTGGAGATCATACTTTTGAATCCCATCTCACACCACAGCCCTCCTTGGTCAGGAGTCTGTGAAAAGGAAGGCCTCTCCAATGTAATGGGAGAGTTATAGTCTGCAGTTAGAAATGAGAAGTAAACAAATTGAGGGGCCGCATACTAAAAGTCTCATTTACTGGTATTAGAAAGACATGGTCAAATAAAATTTAATTTGTTTATTATTTAATTATCAGTTAGTTGGTGGCATCACGCCTTGCTTGCACTAACTAGGAACGGTTTGGGATGCACGTTTTGTGGACTAACCGTAAACGTTTTACAATAACAGTGCCAGAAAGAGGTGGTCAACATAAGTCACTAATACAAATGTAGCAATAACATAAACATTGGTAGATTATTTAAATAGATTATAGATAGATCATCTAAATATCAAAATAGTCAGTCTATAATCAATAAACATGGACAAACGTATGACACATGTCTAAAAACAGCAGCAGCAACCCACTTTCCCCCTCTAATTCAGTAATAGCAATTCATACCCATTAATTAAGATGTCTTTAAAGATGCAATCTGCCTGTGTTTATTCATTTTATTTATATATATATATATATGTATATAAAGACATAATATTATAAGACATAATATTATAAGACATAATATATAATGTATTATAACATTGTCAGATATAGAAAGCTTCATAAATTACATTATTATTATTATTATTATTATTATTATTATTATTATTATTATTATTATTATCTTACTCTTAAAATTTGAGAGTGTAACCTAGTGTGGTGAAAGGCCACTAACAGTGCCACTCAGCCACAGACTGCTCTGAGCAGTTTCCATTGTTTAGAAAAAGTCAGAGTTGGTATAAATTAAAGCCTTCAGCATGGTGTGCAGCAGTAAGCAGTAATGACCAGGTTTAAGGTATTATGTAAACAGGTGCTGCAATGATTGCAGGTTGTCTGATCAGTGCTTTGAATTTGTGTTCAGGTGTTCCAGGAAGGAAGCTTGTCAGAAATGGGAGGTCCCTCAACACTTCAACACGGAGCTCAAACAGTGTGTAGACATCACCGTCACACCCCGAAACATGTCTGTGACTGCTGTCTCCACTCAGGTGGGCAACCTTTTCTGTGAACCTTAGATTTTTCCAAATGTCATGTTCTCTGTTTCCACTTCATCACCAAATCCCTGATTGTGGTCAGATCCCACACCGGAAAAAGCAGTGATTTTTTTTATTTCAGACATGCAGTTACTGCCAAAATAAATATACTAGTAGACATAACTGTGTTGATGTATTTATACATTATTTATATGAAAATTATGCCAAGTAAGTATCGTCCGGTCCTTTTATCTGTGTAGTCTTTAGTAGGACTTCACCATGTATATTATTATATGTTTTAATGATTTCCATGTGCTATGAGCTAAGACCTGACTGGTAATGATATTTAGTCAAACCATTGCAGAATATAAGCTGCTACAAATTAAGATTCCGTGTGATAACCTATCATAAGAAGACATGGTTACATTTAAGAATGACGTGATCGACAGCCTGAGCTGGAACTGAGTCGGAGACGTTATGATCGATGATGGCTCCATGGTGAGGGAGCCAGTCTTACTGAGTAGATGAGTCTGGCTCTCTCTCTGGGCTCTACTGTGAACACTCTGGTTGCATATTTTCCAAATGGCGACCAATTTGTCTTCATTTTAATAGAATGGAAGGGATGGAAATCTTTTTTTTTTTACTGTCTTTATGTAATTTTTTTTTTTACATTGGTCACAACACATCAGAATGCTCAGTGCCATATTCAATATGTTGCATTTTACAAGGCATGTTACAGCATCTCTGCTGTAGAGCCGTATAATCAGTGTGGTATTTTGTCCACACTAGATTTTGGTTTTGCCCATTGTCACGTCTGCTGTTTCACATTAGTACAACAGTTCCAATATAACCCTTTAGGTTTAATTGTCTTAATGAATCAGTTCAAAATCTTATTTTCTGAAATGAAATTAGTCTTTTTTTTTTTTCTTTTTTTTTAACCCTTTACGCATTATGGAATGTACACCATTGTTAAATTTGGTGCATGTCTGTCATGATATTACACTAATCTCAAATAAAGCCTGTTTAATATATCAAACTAAACTGGTGCCAAATTAGATTAAATATTGTGACAAACAAGATGATTGTGCTGTTATTCAGTTGTGTAAAAAAAGATGCTTTCCATAGCAAATCTCATGGGAAAATCTGCATGTATGTATATGTGTGCATTCATATATGTGTGTTTGTGTGTTTGTTTGTTTGGTGGATTCCAGTTGAGCGTTAAGGTTGCAAATGTACCGAACCTGTCTGTGGGAGTGACATGTGTATTTGAGGATTTGAGTGAGAGCCCAGGAGAGGTGCTGCCTAAAGGCCAGGTCCTCTGTATGTCACCTTCCCTACGAGACGCCCCGACCCTCACACACGGCTACGGTAAGATACAGAGACTGAACAAACACACAAAACGCAGGCATTCACAATGCTGGGCCAACATTGCATGAGTAACACTCATTATACACTTATTATACATATTATTTCCCTTTTAACCCCCAGTCATGCATTGATTTTGCTTCTTACTCAGAAGTAGTTATGGAATTGCATGTGGAATTATCTGGATGTGGGAAAAATGGCAAAATGTTATTGATGATATTTTCTTTGAAATGCCTAAAATATTGATTATTTTTGCAAAGTAAAAACTTCTCCATACAAATATGGTATTGATCTTCAAAATGCTAAACAATAGGGTTATTAATCAGTAAATTGTGTGTTTGTTTAATAATTATGAAGTAGTCAAGTGCAAAGTGTTAACTAGTATTAGATAACAGGAACCAGTACTTTCATAACAAAAGTATTTGTTTATGATTTTTTGATATTTTGGCTACTAAATAAATAAAAAAATACACAATTCAGACTAATAACAATAATGGGCAACAATATTGATTGTCTATGAATAAGCATGACGAGGTAAGTGAGCATGGTAAGCTTAACCATTTTATTATTGAAAACAAAGTACCATTTAGAACTACCAAACTCATAGTCTTTAAAGGGCCCCATCAGGAAAGACTGAATTTGAAATGGAGACATTTGAAGCACATGTTAATACTGATAATATATATTTTAGTCTGTATATTGAAACTAAGACCCTGAAAGCACTATTTCTCTGTTGTCATTTAAACCAAGTCATTTACATATGTTTGCTCATTCATCCTACCACTCTTTAGCCCTGCTGCAGTTTTCAGGAGTGTGTCTGCTCCGAGTACTTTTTAAATGAACCACAATTCAAGGACAGCCAATTAGTCTTAGGGGTGATACCAGAAACAACCCTCTTTATTTATTATAGTGATGTAAAATGATGTGAGAAGTGGACCTCGTGGAATAATAGAACATATTTATTGATAAACTTGTAAGATTACTGAGAACTAATAACACATCGTTTTTCCCAGTAAACTGAGCAGGCTTCTTCATCGGGCTTCCACATTACGGGTAACAGATCGAGATGCAGCAAATATGGACTAGAGAAGCTCCAGGCTGTACCTTTCTCATGCAAGCTGGAGATGCTCTCAGACGGTGTGCTAACACAGATATTTCCTTGCCGTATTGACCATAATAGGCTCTACCGCTGTACCGCTACCACCACGTCCTACCACCTCCCACCACACTCCATACTATTATCAGTAAGCCATGGCCGGGGGGTGCAATCAGACAGTAAAACACTTCTCCCAGTCTCACAGCCATAAAATTGATATCCTGTGTACGCTGTGTGTGGTTAAACTGGTGTCCAAACATGCGCTGCAGGTGTTAATTTAAACACTGTTACTTAATTGTACGTTTCACTGCACTGCTGAGATGTAAGCTGTCCTTGGAGGAAAGGGTCGTCCAAGAGCACTGTTTATTCCCATTTCCAGGTCTGTTACATTTACCTAAAACGAGGCCAGTGATGCTTGTCATAATGTCCCAGCCAAGGTTTCCTTTTTTTTTTTTCCAAGGTACTCTAAGAACACAAATGCACTAGTGATAACCTTTCAACTCCTGACGAAGTCTGATATTCCCATTAATGACAATTATGGTATGTCCAAATGGAAATATTATGGCAATTATGGTGAAGTGAGGTGAAGTGAGGCACACAAGTATAATTGGATGGCCAGAAATTTAGTCATTAGAGGAAGCAAAGGGCCGTCGAGTTTGGAAACGTAAGTGCATTTTGCTCAGCAGATGGAAGAAGTGGATAAATGCGTGTGTGCATTCAAACCTATTAGAGAGCCGAACTTTTTCACGTGTAGGTAGGAGGATAATCAGTGTGTTCCTGCTGTATGAAGCCCTGCCTGCTCACTTCCTCTACTAATTGAGCGCTCTGGCCTCTTTCTTATCTCTTACCCCAAACAGGTGATAAACGGGTGGTCAAACTCTCGCTCAAGTCAAAGGAGACGGGCCTCAAGTTCATCACCACCGATTTTGTCTTCTACAACTGCAGCGTCTTGCAATCGTGAGTGCTTGACTCTCTTGTTTTCTATGGCTTTCAACTCTGAAGCAAGCGAATCTGCTGCTTTGGAGCGTCTCTCTCTGGGGTTCTTCAGTGACCGTCTGTGCTCCCTCTCTGTGCATAATTTCAAATAGCAGGGGATCCGACTAGCATCTCATTGGCTGTTGCAAGAAAAAAAAGAATAAAAAACTTTTCAGGAGAGGAGGAGAGAAGAACTTATGGAGGGTTTTTGTTTAGATATTTTGGCCTAATTGCTGTGTGCTGAAACTTTAAAGCTTTGTTTCCTAAGGTTCAGAGTTTGTAAAATGCCTAAAGGGCACAATATGGAGAGTCAAGTCTCGGTTGATTTAAAAATAAAGAGGAAAATAATCAAAACGGAGCTGACACCAGCATCTGCATAGCCTGACTGCCTAAATAACAATGTCAGAGGAATAGATCAGACTTGCAGAATGGCAAACTTGAGCCTAGAGGCTTCTCACTTTTAAACAGTTCCTGCTTAAAGAGGCACATTTTGGTTTGTTGCCATTGTAAAATTAGTTTAACCCATAGAGGTGGGGTTATTAATGACGTTTTGCTATACTACTCAAATTTAATTAGGTGAATATGTATGTCATTCCTTACTGGGCTGTGCTCTGCAGATGTTTTCCGTTTCTCCTACTTACAAACTGATACACTCACCAAGCACTTTATTAGGAACACTATACTAATCCTGGGTACGGTCAGTGTTTGCTCTTCAAACAGACATGACGTGTATTCTCCTAGATGTTCAAAACATTGCTTTGAGCATTCTGGTCCATGTTGACATCACTGCTTTATATAATTCCTGCAGATTTAGCAGCAGTAGGGCTGAACAATGTATACTGCAAAATGTATATCATATACTAAGAGAAATGGTGATATTTGATACAATATGACGGTAATCTTAAAGTATAATGTTAAAGTGTCCATGTTTATTTGAAAAACCCAAAAACACATGCTGGATACATCAATAGTAAATATCAAACTAATATATATTTTTAATAATTAACATAAGACAGTTGCACTTTTGGTGGTATTTCACCGACTTGGCCAACCACACTGGATTATGTTGTTTGAGGGGATGCCTTCAAGATGTTGCTCCATTAATAGCAATGTTACTACAGCATGATTTGCATAAGACTGTACTCTGTGTAATGTCAGATGTACAGGAACCAAACCATTTCCACAAACATTAGAGAATCAAGTCACACACAGTTGGTAACATGTAGCGGAGGGTTACTGTACGGTCATCTTGTATAAAACAGGTTTGATTATATTTATATTTATGATATCAGCCCTGATCAGGAGCCTTTGCATGCTGCAAGTTTCTCTTTCTGTCCCGTCCCAAAGTATTGTAGTGAATTCAGGTCAGGTGATGGGATGCTAATGGTCAGTGAAATATAAGCTGAGGCATTCAAACTTTGAAGAGGCCTTGAAGAGAAATTTCCCAACTATCCCAAACCATTACACCACCTCCAGCAGCCTGTACTGTTGAAACAAAGCAGTTTGGGATCATGGATCCATGCCTCAGGAAAAATCAAGGTTCATAAGACCAGCCTGTGTCCTGTCTACTTATGCTGAACTCATGTCTACTGAAGCCTGAGCTTTCTGTTCTTGGCAGACAGGCTTCTGTTGTTGTAGCTTTAGGGTTCAACCTGTTGAATGTTCTGAGATGCTTTTCTGCTCATCACAATCGTACAGAATGGATTTGGATAATGAAATGGTTACTGTAGCCTTACTGTCAGTTTCAACCAGATCTGGATATTTTGTTGACCTCTCTCTTTAACAAGGGGTTTCCATCTCCAGAGCTGAACTGATGCTCATTAGATGTTTTTTGTATTATTATTTTGCAACTCTTCAGATCAGCATTTGACACAACCATCTGACACAGCCACCCTCAAAAATCACTTCTGCTTGTTGTGAACATTGCTTGAAGCTGCTGGAACATATCTACATGAGTTTATTCACTGCCCTGCTGCCATATGATTGGTTGATTAGATAACTGCAACTTTCCACACAATGTCTATGTGAGCAATTATTAATAACATATGACATTATTGTGGGCAGTAACTGAAAGTTTTAAGACTTGACTCAAGTTACGAAATCATTTTTTGTTCATCATTATCCATATTGTCATCTATTACTCTCAAGCTGCTTTTTTGGCGACTGATACGCATGTCAGCTTCATAATTAAACCACCAAACTGCCCATCACAATGAGATCCCTCGTAGCATGCTTAAATACATAGCAACGCATCATGACAACCAGACCATTCTTCCAAATTTAAAGTTGCCCATTCTGCTGCTGACAGCACTGACATCCACTCTTTTGACAAGCAACTATCTGATGTTTGCTTTCATTTTGTACATCATTCAACTGGAAAGGCAGAGATGTGGTGTCACTGTAATGCATCTGAAATGTACATCCCAATCAGAGATAAAAGCTTAGCACTCAATTGGGGGGACAATATCAAAAGCCACCACCCTTTCAAATGGCACCCTGTTAGTAATCATATCCTTGCTCAAGAAAGCCAGGCTCTCCACCGGTACCATGGAACCACTCACACGGTCAAAAAAAAAAAGTCCTCCCTCGCTGCAGATTGTCAGTAAATGAGGGTAATTGGTTCAGAGGTGTGAGCGGAGGCTGGGTAATTGGAGTGTACTCTAGCCTCACGCTGCTAGGCCTGATATCAGTGCTTAGCCTGAGCAGGTTGGCCCGAACACCAAGTCGTGATTGGCAACGGCTGAGAGCGAGCAGCCCCATGTGGGGAATAGAGGGCCAGAGGTGTGAGGCACAGCTGTTCTCCGATCCACACTCGCTCCTGAACAGCCAGTAAAGTATCATCACTTCCCATTCTTAGCCCAACTTTAAGGGTTCTAGCATGTCTTTTGGCTTGGATATATGGTTCCATGAAAAAAACAACTAATTTATCATCATTCTCATCATATTTGCTTGATCCAGTTCAGGATCATGGTGGCAATTGGAACAAGTAAAGAAACCCAGCTTTCAAAAGGTCAAGACGTTCAACCAGCTCCTGCTGGAGGTTCCCCAAGTGCTCATAACTGGACAAGTTTTGGGTCAGTTTGTCTCAGTTTGAGAATTTGCCATTAGCAATCTTGCATTTTGCCCTTGAGCACTATGAAAAGATGTGTTGTGTGGCTTCGTGTCTCTGCATAACCATGTGCTAGCCTTCACCTTTCCAGCACTGGTGGGATCATGTGATAAGGAGTCCTGGGTTTTAGTGCAGTGATGAGAAAATTAAAACTAAGTCAATTTCATTTGATTTTTCAACAAACCAGTCCTAGATGAATGCATTCTATACTACTTTCCACCTGTTCTGAAGTAATACCCAAACTCAGTTCATTCCCATGTAGTTCATTCTGTCTGCTCTGCTGGATCAGCTCATCGTCAGGCCCCTTCCTTGCTGTGCACAGCTATTTCTCTCATCGTACACTGGGCCAGAAAGTCTGTGCTCCAACTTTATAAGAGAAAAAGTCAAACACAGAAGGAGCTGCCCCAGACTTCAACTCGCCTGACTCAGAAACCCTCTCCTCTACAGAGATCTTGTGTAATAAGTGCTCGCTACAAACCCTCGCATCTCGGCTGACCGGAGAATTCTCTTGTTTCGGTGCAGCGAGCCATCAGTGAAGCAGTTCTCAACGTGTGAAGAGGCAACGTATGAAAATGGATCATTTTTCTTTGTTTCATAATTCTATAAAATTCATTGCTGCACCCAGGGGCAATACACAAGCACATTGTGGGTGTGCTTTTCTTATTGTCCGTTGAGTTACTGCAGGTAACATATAGGTGGCCAATGGTGTTTGCATGAAACCAACCTGATGATGTCACACGATGGCGCTGTACTTGTTATTAAAGTTTCATGTAGATTGTTTATTATTTTTAATTCAGTTGAAAAAGTTTTAAGATTGGGAGTCTGTCTTGTAAATTATTCCAAATACATTTTGTGTTTCATGTCCACTTAAAGGCGTGTTTGGGCACGATTACATTTACGTGTGGTCCTGTGGTAATTCCCTTTTTATCAGGCCCTGCATTGGGATTTTAGTCCCATCCAGATTGATGCATTTTACTGAACTCCGCAGCCGTCTGATCATTTTTAGGTCCATCCGGATTCACATCTGGGTTTTTTCATGCTGACGTTGCCTCACGTCAGAGAGCAAGTTTTTCGGGCAGCTGCTGCACTCTGTATTTAGTCTCTTAGTTCAGTTTTAAACATGCGATTATTATGCCAACAGCAGCTCAGTGAACTGGAACTATAATAAATGGGAAAACAAGAGCTGGGTTTCTGTGGTAACGCGTTGAAATATCTGTTCTAAACCATGGCCAACTGGCTGAACTTCACTGAACACAAATGGAACATGTCGAATTCGACCAAACATTTCCGAACAAGCACGAACAACGGCAAACAGCTGTGGCACAACAAGCGAACAGTCTTCGTTAGTTTGAGTTCATTCGTATTTGTCCGTTTGGTGTTCCTTGGCCTCAACATTTTCTGATCGGAGTAGAACATATGTCACATTTTATGATTAAAATGGACTTGGAAAAGGATCCGAACTGCCAGAGAATGGTTAAAATTTGGGAAGTCAGAAGCCATTTTTCCTGCGCTGCATTATTGGCCCCTTATGTCTTATGTGGCGAAGCACCAGCAAATACTGTAAATGGTTCAGTTCATTCACACTCTGTAGATAAATATAGACAATTCTGGAGAAGATACGTGGTAGAAATGTCCACCTCCCACAGTCTCTAGAGCTTACTAATTAGTTAAGCTTTCTAATTAGTTTGACTCAGGTGTGCTAGAAAAGTGATCGCACAAAAATGAGTACAGGGTGGGCCCCATAGGACTGGGAACACTTGACCTGGAGGGTGGATAGCATTCCCTGTACTTATCAAGCCTGTCATTTTCTCCCAGTGACTGGTTCTCCACGGGAATCTTATAAAAAGCAAAGAGGTGCAGATTGAATGTCTTTAAGCTTGAGACAGAACACAAGTGCGGATTGGTTTGGACAGGAGTTTGTGTGGACGCTCCGTGAGTCATTGCAGTGGGTGGAAAAGCAGCTGCTAGTCCCAGAGGCCAGGGACTCCCCAATCGTTTCAGGCCTTTTCTTGTTATATGTTGTTGTGAGCATTCAAGTGCAACCCTGTACATCACTTAACACAGCCAACAAGCTCAATTGCACATTGTGAGCAGAGCTTTTGTTTTTGTTTTTACACACACACACACACACACACACACACACACACACACACACACACACACACACACACACACACACACACACACACACACTAATTTAAACCAGCTCTGATTGTGATTAGCATCAGAACAGAGGGGAGGTGTGAATTAGTTTATGAAAGAAAAGAAGGAAAATGAAAGGAGAGGAAAACCCTGGATGATCCAGCGAAGGCTGTCACATGATGAAAACAATTTGCTCCTGGCTAAATGTATTCAGGTTGAGGATGAAATTGCCTTGTCTTCTGGCAGAGTACACACATACATGCTCACATACACACAAACTCAGGCACACCATCAACTCTCCTGTGTGCACGTGCACCTTCCATGCTCGTGTGGAAAGCGGGGCTAGCACAGAAACACCAAGCTGGGCTCGGCAGTTGCCATGGCAACCATGGTCCTGAGTGCGGCCTTCTACTTTTCCTGCCAGTGTGGAGCTGGAGCCAGATTATTCCTGTTTCTCGCAAAGGCCCTGTGGGAGCATTTAGCCTTCAGACCATACACACACACACACACACACACACACACACACACACACACACACACACACACACACACGACCCACTGGACCCCTGCCTTCACCATTATACTTTCCACAGTTCTCCAGCTACCTATCCCCACCAGACCCCTTTCTCTCTTCTCTCCAGTTCCATAATGACCACCTGTGAACAAGAGGGGATGGACAGTGGGGGATGTTTGATTGAATGTGTTCTTGCATAAAAAAACTATCCCTGCCATTTAAAGCATTTAAACATGGAAACTATAGGCGAGTGCACGTAAGGAGAACAGTGGTTATGAAATCTCTTATATAAAAAATGAGGGGAAAAAAGAAAGGAAAAAAAACTTCTCTTTCATCTTCCCAAGCATCTGTTTGTGAGGATCTCTCTGACTCCTTTTTCCCTGCTCCTCAGCTTTGGCTCAGAGTGTGCATTCATTAACTAGCATGTACTTTGCTGCTGCATTGATGCTCAACCTAGATTTGGAAGCCCTCAGATTTGTCAGTAACTGTGGAAACATGGCCGCCGCAGGGTTAGCTCTCAGCTCCCTAACTGAGATCATACTAAACGTACATATTTTCCACTTTAAACGTTCCAGCGCAAGCAGCGCTGTTGTGTATATGGCTGACAGTCCATTGGAGTGCTTTCTTGTCTGGTCCTTGTTTTACCGGCAGCAGGATAAGATGATACTCTGTATTAGATAAGAGTAATAAAGTTGGAATTGAGAGTTCAGCCAGCCCTAGGCTGGGTCACACGCATTAAACTCCTCGGAGCAAGAGTTCTAATGTAGGATCAGGTTTTTTGGGGTTTTTTTTTTATTTCATTTCATATCTTAATGAAGCAGTTTGTATGGTCAGAAGGGAGTTGATATTAGATCATAGTGTAGTCTCAGCTGGGATGTACTGTGCTCTCTTTCTTTAGTGTCTATTGATGTCGCCAGCTATATTTCAGGGTGACAGGAAGCTGTGGCAGTGGAATAAGGACCAGGTACCAGGCATGAGCTAGTGGACTATAAAGCCCCCAGCACTGAGCTAGTGGAGTATAAAGCCCCCAGCACTGAGCTGTGGAGCAGTGGAACTGTGTTCTTTGGAATGATGGTGCCCCATCCAGTACATTTGGGATGAGCTGGGGAATTGGGGATGAGGTGTAGTGTGGTGATCATCCAACATCCTGACCTCACTAATGCTCTCATCATTGAATGCAGTCAAATCCTCACAGCAATGCTCAGAAATCTAGTCGAAAGTATTCCATGTACAGTAGAGACAGATTTATGGAAAGGAAAAAAAAATTTAGCTTTTTTTGGCCTGACCATCTCTTTAAATGTAAGCAATGTGTGTTTCTCATAAGCCAGACACACACACACACACACACACACACACACACACACACACCACCTTCGTGCATGTCGAAAGTCTAATACTGACTTTTCCCTTTGTAACAGCTTGTTTGGTGAGTGTGCACCCACCTCCATTACTCCCTCCAGAACAGCAGAGTGAATTGATGAAGGTTCAAATGCATGACATAGCATAATCTTTCAGCCACACAGCCTGCATATCAAAAACACCAGTATTTACTGCATGCTTCAGCTGCAGGCAACCTGTTCTGCCTTCACCTGTGCATGAAAGAGCATTCAGATCCCGAAGACTGGATATTACACACCCTCTGTGTGTGCATCCCAGCGAGGGCGCGGCGGGGCGACCAGGCGCGCTCCTACAACATTAGTGAGGTATCATAATCCATGCGGCATTTCACGCTGAGCAGTCCCTTCTGCCAGAGATATTGTGTTGCCACATCATTGGTGGAGCTAGTCTGAGTGGTGCTCTTTGTAATTCTGTAGAGATGAGAGAGACAGGAGAAAGGAGAGAGGGAGGCTAGATCACTCACAGTATAGACTAGGAGAGAGAGAGAGAGAGAGAGAGAGAGAGAGAGAGAGAGAGAGAGAGAGAGAGTGAGAGTGAGAGAGACTGGGGTGAGAGAGAGAGAGAGACTGGGGTGAGAGAGAGAGAGAGAGACGGGCGAGATATGGAGAGACTAAGGTAAGAGAAAGGGGAGAGAGACTGCTGTGAAAGAGAAATAGAGAGATTGAGGTGAGATGGGGACTAGGGGAAGAGGGGAAGTGAGATTGTGTGAGAGAGATATTAGAGAGACTGAGGTAAGAGAGAGGAAGAGAGCGAGACTAAGGTTAGAGAAAGAGTGTTGGGCTGTGTAAGAGAAGAGAGAGATAGGGAGAGAAAGAAAGAGAGAGAGATTATTCTGAGCAGGGAGTTCAGGGTGGGATGTGCTCGGACTGCTGAGTGCCCTCTGAGGGGGATTTTTGAAGCACGTCTCCAGAGGGAAGGATATGATTAGTATGGGACCGAGTGTACATTCTTCATACAAGCTCCATGTGCATGCTTCCAGTTTGCACTCTGTGCACACACTGCAAGTGCAGTTTTGTTCTCCATGTACTTACTCCCTATTAAAGTCCAAGTGCACACTTCTAGTACATGGGCCGTGGCTGCATGTTACTTCTGCTTGTTTATGATTTATTATTGCTGCACAGTAATGTGGCTTACATGGTTAAAATCGGTCACTCCAGCCAACATTCTGATTATCCAATTATCTTATTGATTGCTTCATATTTATCTGCTCAAAAGAGTCCTATTGTTTTGGCAGTGCTTCTTTACAGGGACTAGACAAGCTGTGTCTGTGCGTTTGCACATCTGTGTCAGCAGTGGGACTGGGGGAGGGAAGGGTATCATGAAACAGCATTCACATACCATTTCAAATCACGTCTTTATTTGAAAGGTAATTCAGGTAAATTCGGTTGTTCGTGGTTATTATTGAAATTGAGAATACCGAACCGCATATTTAAAGCATACTCTGTTCTCTGATTGATAGTCACGTCAGGTTGTTTAGTGTCTGTAATCTACTAGTTTTCGTGGCTTGTAACACCAGAGTGAGACACTTTTACCAAACCATTCTGACTGCTTAAAGCTTTGAGAGCTGTACACATGCATTTGATGACAAGCTGATAGATGCAGAAGCAGTATCTGAAGTGAAAGAAGATTGAGGTCCAACTGTGTTGCTGAACAGCTACATTTCAGATGACCTTAGATCTCACCGTAATCCAACAACTGTAATTACGGTCTTCAGATTGACTGGTTTTGGAGTTGAAACCTGCAGGAAAGTTCCTCTTCAGGAGCACAGTTGCGGTAGAGTAGAATTATTGAATACTAAGAGCTCTATTGCAGCTCCGCCAAATTCCTCTAAAGTGCAGTAGCAGTGTTTCAAGTCAGAACGGGAGTGACAGAATGACAGTGATGCCATTCTCCATATTGAAGTCAGTGGCGCATAAAAATGAGTTTGAAGGTAAAAATGATGTCATTATGTTGTTTTGAATACTTGCAAACAGACTCGATGCCTGTGTTTTATCCTGCTCTGCGTTCAGCGGTGCAGGTATGTTGTGCGCTTGCTGCTCTGTGGGGTACAATGCTCTTAATTGAATCCATCATTAAGGCCAGAGTCAAATCAGCCTTTTCAAGCCCACAGTTAATGAGCAATTGAAAGGCAGCTTGAAAGTGTCTGAGGTTCAATAGCCCTGGAGGATTAATTGTGCATGTCGAAAGTGAAAGAAGAGCCTTCTTGACATATTGAGCGGTCAGATTTTCACTGCAGCGTCTTTACTCACCCTGCGTGAGCATCCTCGGTGCCGGAGCTAATGTCTGACCCGGGGCATTCTCAAGATGTTAGCATGCTGCAGTCGCTCGGCAGGCAAAGGGGACTTCATTGTGAATCTTCATAGATGTGTCTGATGTATTGGGTTCCAGGGGGAGCCTCGTTTAAACTCACACTCCTGTAGTTGAGCTGCTTCACCCAACGCTTCGCCATCTTGGCCCTTATTTTCCCTCTAACACACCCACATACACACACTGCTCTGCACTCACAGTGCTTTATAGTGTCCCTTAAAATGTCTCAGCTCTGAACACATCATCACAGGCTGCCCTCCCTCAGTTCAGCTCAATGAGCTTTTTATTGTTGCCATTTGACAGAAGCATAAATGGGAGCCAGTTTGGTGATCATTGAGTAGGTGAGCCTTGTTTCATTTAGTCTTCCTTTGGTCCAACGTTCTCTCTCACTCTTTCTTAATGTCTCTCTCTGCAGGTGTTCATCATGCGTAAGCAGCCCTTTCCCGTGCAACTGGTGTAAATACCGCCACATCTGCACCAACAACGTGGCCGAGTGCTCCTTCCAGGAGGGCAGAGTGAGCAGTGCAGAGGTAAGAGGCACCGCCCTGCTGAGAATCACTCTGAGACATGGCTTAATTTGACTCTCTGAATCATTCCAGCTCAAATGACTCACCAGCAAACTGTGTCCCAGACATTGAATTAAAACGTACAAAATGTGCCTAGTGACTCCTCCACCACACAGTGACTAGTCTGCTTGTCCCAGAAGGTCTGAAGAAGGATATTGGTCATTTGTAGTATGGCTGAAGATAAGACAAAAGCACACAGGCGAATATTTCATCACATGCTTAAAGATAGGACCGATACATGACTTTGACAAATGATGTGAATTTGTTCAGACTGAGGAGTGTCCCTTTTATCGTAATGTTTATCGTACGCTGCTCAGTAATTGGTCGCTGTGAAGCACTAAAGCAGGATTAGTTTGATCAAAGGAGGTTCTGTATTGTCATTTGAAGAGACTTGACAGGCTCATTCATACACGATAAAGCATCTGTGTAATTTCCCTAACTTGACTGGATTAAAACAGACCCAACTATAGTAGCAGTTCTGAGACTGAATTTGAATGATCCTAATATGTCTTGGAGATGCACTGTATCAATCATACACGAACACGATCCGATCCGAGTCCCTTAACACTGAGTGTTGGCCGATTCAATCAGATCGGATCTTTGGGGTTATATAAACAATACAACCCTACAACTTAGTGAAACATTTATATATAATGTGACAATATGGATCTGGTCCAGTTTGTTTTAAATGACTGTTTTAATTTTAGAGTGTGATTAAAGTGCTGTAATCTAGTCTGATTGACCTCTGTGACCATTCAGCTTCCACTTCCTTTAAAATACTCCGGAAACATGACATTGCTTGTGCATGCGAATATGATATGATATGCACTGAAATGATATCTGTTGTTTGTTGACTACCGATGTGAACCAACTTGTGTAAAATGTGCACTGTGATTTGGCTTTCTATAGCATTTCTATGTATTCGCCTCCTCGTCTCAGCTCTGAAAGTCCTGTTCAGTGCAATTCTCAGAACCAAAGAGTAAAAACAAGGCGAGAGAGTAGTTTTACAAATGCATGTAATGGAATCACAGATATTACATTGTTTCATTTGAATGCTCCACTGTAAAATAGTTCCAGACTACATAAAATACAAACTGTTCTGTTACCTTCTGAGAAGATACTCACTGCTGTTGCTGCTGCTCAGACCATGTCTGTAAATGACACCTAAAGGACATCAGAGGACACTCTGTTACAAAATAACTAAGGATCCAACCTGGATTGGGATTAAAAGCCCCATTAATACCCCATTCATGAAAATGCCTGGATTGTTATTTTCAAATAATTTCAACCCTAAAAAGAACAAGAATAAGTAAGATAATATAAATACTTTAAGGGGAATTTTGTCTGAGAAAAAAGGTAGGGAAGGCATAGCTCAGCTACGACCTTAGTTTGACTGTACAGTGTGCTGTTTACATGAGCGTACAATAATTAATGATACTGTCAGTCTAAGATGGGCAAATATTGATTTGTGTTGTGTATTTCAGATAACTTATCTGTGTTAACTGAGTTTCCCCAAGTCTTTATACACTAGTCTGTTCAATCTTTGCATCACAGTAATATTCAGTCACGTAGGACCAGGTTTATATCTTCATGAATGGAGAGAGACTCTAAACTAAAGTCAAATTCCCATTTCAAAACTTTATAATTCATTGATAAAATCTGACAAAATCAGATTTGACAAACATTTTGGCTCAATAATGTACAAAAAACAAAATTTATTTATTTGTTAGTTTGTTTGTTTGGCCACTTGCACTGTTTTCCCCTCTTGTGACACAATATTGTTCAGGTTCCTCTGCTAGCAGCATAACCAGCAGGCTGACTAGCTCTTTCTTCTTGGTGGTTTACTGCAATGGTATGGTAATGACCAGTACTGTAATACTGATAAATCAATGATGTTTTGTCCAGTTCTGCACTGTGTGGCTATTTGTCCACTTCCCGTGAATGTGAAGAGCAACATTCATGTGAGCAGGGTGTGAGTGGTGTCATGGCCTGGCTCCATCCAAGACAAGAAGTGAAACAAAAGCCCTGCTTGTGTCTCAGTCTACCAACACACATGTGACAGTAGCACCCTGAAGCCTGATGTCCGCTGCTGACCCCAACCTGACCAACGGCCTTTGAACCTGTACATCTTGCACACAGTGCTCTCACTGAGTCTGAGTCTGTGTTTGTGTGCGTTAATTTAGTTCACACAAGCACTTCTTTCATTAAAAAGAGGCACATTGTCTGTGGAACATTGAGAACATTCTTGTTTTCAGGTCTTATTTGACCCAAAACCCAATCTGTTTTTTGCATTTGGAGTCTTAAGACATTCTCACACACATCTGGGATTGTTTGCTTCTGACATATAGATACCCTTCAGTTGATAAGGGAAGCCCTTGTTGCCAAAGTTTTCTAAATAGAAGGAAATGAAAATCCAATTTTCCATGAGAGCATTTTCAGAAAACTGTTGTCTGTTGTTTGAACATTAAGCCAACATGCTTTTTAAGCCAGTTCCTTCAATCTGGCTCAAAACCATTAGATCATTAATTCATAAAACCCAGTTATGAGAAAGGAATTATCCACTTGATAATGCAGCCTGAAGCTTAATGCAAGATGTAGATGAAAGTTATTCTTTTGCCCTCACCCCAAACGTAGTGGATGTTTAAGTTTATAGACAGTGGCATGTTATGCGGTATCAGGAGCCAGGTCTGTGTGAGAACATTTGAAGGAATAGCTTGTCAAAAATGATTTTTGACATTGCTAACATTGCTAACAGTTACAGGATTTAGCTGGTCTGATGAAAGTCATTTGAAAAGCTATGTAAACAAGTTTTATTTAAAAAAAAACAGCAGGTTTAGACTAAAAATGATCTTTGCTCTCCTCTGGATAACAGCTGTTGTCTTCTCTTTTACGTTTATGCCGTTTGTCTGAAGATCTTATCCAGAGCAGCATGCATTTAAATCACGTTATCCAGGAGAATGTACTGTTAAGGACTTGCATTGGAATGTTATGACTTGATTGTTTGTCCGAGGAATCAAACTCCTCGTTTGCCATAATGAATGCAGTGTCATTATCTTCTACGCCAACCAACCACTTTGTAGTCTTATTCCACTATTCCACACTGAGCCCAATGATGCCTCATTTTCCTGAGGTAAGAGTGGTTGTGGTTAACTTAAGTGTTGTTTTATTATAATTTTGTGTTTAGAGACATTTTAAGCCTGTGTTTTTACAGAGATGATATTGGTAACAGTGTTTGTTAGCAACATTAGCATTCTCTTTTGTAAACTAATGAAGAAAGCTGCAGGATCTAAACATGTCTTAGCTGATTGACTGTCTGTGGTCAGTAATAAATCATGTTGTTTAGATTTTTCTAAAGCGGTTTGAGGTCCATGTTTGACTTATTTCTGCAGTTTGCATAATCAGGTCTAAGCAACATTAGCATCAGGCCTCCCAGTGCAGAACCACAGAAAGAAACTAAATAGGTCTTGGCTGATTGCATGTATCTGGGGTCAATGATGAATCATGTTTATTACATTTTTGCACTTGCAGTTTGTACAATGCACAACGTCAAATGTTAAATATACCACGGCTGTTCGACTACATCTGGAGCAGGGATGAACATTTTGTAAATCTTTCAGATGAACGTTAGGGCTCGCTGTATGAATCTCTTTGAGACGTTTTGAGTAGTTAAACAAAGCCGACTGCAAAGGTTAGCCGTCCTTGTTTGTGTGTTTCGTTCCTTCTCTGTGGCTTCCAGTGTTTGAGATGTGCTCAAGCGTTTGATGTTTGGCTCCGTGTCGTGTTTCTTGCCAAAATCCTGTTGCGGTAAGCAAAACCATAGTCGTGGCTCAGAATTGGCTGAGCTTTAGAATAGATTTACATCTTTTCTGTTGCCCTTCCCCCTGACCCTCTGTCTCTCACACTCGCGCGCTCTCTCTCTCTCTCTCACTTTCACTGTTCTCTTTTTCTTCTCTCTGTCTCTCAGTATCCCTGTCTCTCTTGCTGTTGTTACACACTCCACTGAGCTGGGAGCAGTAGGTTGAAAGGCTGAGGTGACGGACAAGAAACTGCAGCTGGTTTCTCCTTTTCCATCACACATTGTTCTTCTTTCGTGACTGTAAAAAGAACAAAACACCACATGCTGCCAGAGCTGTACAGTATGGATAAAACACCTTGATTTGTACGAGTGAATTGGGGCTGTAGTGCTATATAGTAGGATTTTAATGTCTTACAGTGTATTAAAAACACATTGGCAAGTCCTTAATAGACCACAGTTTAGGATTGAGATGATTTGTTGGATCGAATTTTCAATTCTAGTTAGAAATGTTTGTGTTGAGGTCTGAAGTATTTTTATTTCCACTCAAATTTTACACACACACACACACACACACACACACACACACACACACACACACACACACACACACACACAAGACACACAGATCAATATATAAAGTAATTTAAATATTAGCAGATAGAAAGTGGTCAACACAAGTAACTTTTTTTATTTCTGGTTTTATAAATAAATATACACAAATATTTAACTTGGATTATACCTGCTGTCAAAGTACGTAACACATCGTTGCAGTTGTGAAAAAAATGGATATAATGTGAATATATCATTGTTTCTCAATAGAAATGCTCCAAAAAAGACTTGGAATATAATCTTTTTACATTTGACAGTTAAAACGTTTGTACAGTTGCTGTTTTGGAGATTTGTGTGACATCAAGAACATGCTTCTCACTACCTGAAAGATGATTCATTATGATATCATCTATAATTGAAAGCGCTATAAGCATATATTTAGAAAATGCTGAAATGTATAGATTAGCTTAGTTGACTTTTGAAGCATCATTCATTAGAATACCAGCAGTATATAAATTATATACAAATTTAAAACAGAGTTTGGACTAATTCTGTTTACATTACATATGCTTTCTGATTTAGAGCGTAGTTTATGTGATTAGTTACATTAGTTACTAGCTTAGTTACTTCCTAACATCTTATAGGAAGAAATTGTAAAAAGTGTGTTATAATGTTTTATAGTCATATTTCTTGTATGTTAAAGAACAGAAATACACATTATTTGTGATTTCAAATGTGTGTAAAACGGAATTTTACCAGTGGTACAAATTGTGGCTCAAACTTTTGAACATTTTTTTTCTTGATTAGTGCCGCAGCTTTTATGCCACTGACATATCAGGAGAGATCATGTAAAATTAGCTCCCTTAAACAATAGTGTTTGAGTGATCTAACCAATCACATATTTTTAGTCTTGTAGTTAGAGAAACACAACAACTCCAACGTCTTCCTGTTTTCCAATTTATTCGGTGGTAAAATAAACTGTATGAATAAAATATGTAAAAAATGTGAGACATTTTCATAAAAAGACAAAAAATGTGATTAAAGACAAAGTAAAACCTGGAAAACACCCACTGGGCATCAATGATTGGGTTAGGATATTCATGTAATTAAACACAGTGATTGTTTAGGAGCTAATTTGGTATATATTTTGTCCTGTTATATTATTGGCGAAAGGCCGATTTTATGACATATGATGATTAACAAAACCATAACCAGCCGCCGCTTCTTGCTGCCATGTTATATTCTCTTCCAATTTAATCTGTTAACTTTTATTTACATCAGGCTTGCTTTTTTGTACCATCTCTGTGCCCTGATAATATAAACGTGTCTTTGCTCTGCAGCGTATATGAATATTAATCATAAAGTATGAAAGCTCAGCGGTGCCAGTTAATTGCTTTACAAATGGCTGACCTATTTGGTCAATAGTGAAGTCACCAGTCACTGTAACAAATCCCGCCCTTTTAATGGAGTCCTGAGTCTCATTAATATTTCATAACAGTCAATATATTGCTTTTTTTCAATTCTTTCAGTTGTATAGTTCCAGAGGCCGGTACAGAAGCCAAGGCATTACATCTATATTTCTGATGCTATTTCAATTAGAGAAATTATTAACTATGCATATGCTAACTATGGAGGCGCTGTGGAGAGAAACGAGGTTAATTGGATCTGTAATACGACCACAGAGATAATAACGCATAATGATAGCCAGATGAAAGATGAAAAATAATTTGACATGTGATTGAGGGCTAATGTAAGCACAGCGGCAGAGCAACTCATACGATTAGCAGCCCGCTTACTTCAGAGAGAGAGGGTGGCTGTGTGTGCACTGCAGCCACGCATCAGGAGCATGAGTGAGAGAGCGAGGTAAAGTAGGGAGAGGTGAATTAAGAGAAAAGAAGAACAGCATCCTTTTCTTTTGTCATTTAGGCGGGCACGCGCTTTGGCACATTTTTAATTTTACACTTAACTGAACATCAAAGAGATTTCACGAGTCAGCTAGCAGCAAAGAGAGATATGCCCATCTATCTCTCTTTCTATATCTCTCAGTCACTTTCTCTCTATTTTCACACACCTCCAGGAGTAGCCTGACAATCTTTCTTATCCTCCCCAGCCCTCTCCCTATCTCTCTCCCTCTCTCTCTCTCTCCCTCTCTCTCTCTCTCTGCTTCTGTCACTCGTGAAAAAGATTTAGTCAGCGAAAAGTGATGAGTCATCCAATGTTGATACTGGAGGGAAGAGCGGTCGAGAAGCAGGCCAACGGATCCTACCCACACATACACATACACACACACACACATGCGCACACACGCGTCATCAGTTCAGAAGCTTCAGCCCAGGCTTTTTGCTGCTGGCTGAGCTGAAACGTGCTCGGTGTGGTTTATCATATGGAGAAGAGCCTGGAGCACTCGAGAGAATGCATGTTGATGTGGGCAGAAAGCGTGCAGCCTTTTCTCTGAGTCTTTTTGGAGAACATCAGGCCACTGAAAAGAGCACTGCTAAGATATCCCTGCATAAGCCAGGGGTCACCAGTATTGCCCCAGAAAAATGAGGTTGAAGTGGCTCAGAGCAAGACGGCACCTTGTGTAGCAGATCATCTGTTTGAAGAATGAGACCAGTTTAAGCAGAACAAGCTGGCTGTTCCACACAAGTGGAATGAGAACCTGCAGCCACATCAGCCAAAATGTGAATAAGACCCAGTTTACACCTTGTTGCTTCCTCCCGCTTGAGCATCAGGATCCAGATATGGCCAAGTCATAATAATGCAAGTGTAAAAACACCCAAGATGCATGTAAAATAGATACATATCGGATCACTCTGAGCTCTTCAGGAAGTGGTCTGAGACTCGTTATAGCTTTGTAAACACATCCATTCTCCAAGAATGGAGAAGCAGAAAACCTCCCCTGCAGTACAGAAATAGTCCTTTTCTCATCAGTATTGACTGCTGAAGCTGTTATCTTTCTTTAAGTTTGAAGGAGTGTAAAATTGTGAATTTTGAGGCAGCCACCATCTTCAGCACAACACACAAACGGATTGAATGGACGGTCACCATGTAATAAACAGATTTGCATATTCAGATTTCAGTCCGACTAACCAGAGAAACACATTTGACTACTAAGTTTAAATTCATCAAGTCTAATTTATTTGTATAGTGCTTTTTGCAACAGATGTCACAAAATGATTTTTTTGAGAAATCAAAATTAAGGTGATCAACAAAAAAGGCACAAAATGTAATGGATGAAGATGGTCAAACTAATACATTATTGATAAGTAATGCTCAGGCGTACATCAGTGATACCAAGTCTGCAACTGGGGTGATACCAAGTCTGGGGAGCTCAAAGTTAGACTGGGCCGTCATTAACTCAGAAAAGGTTGAGGGATGTAATTAATTATTTATTAATTTATAATTAATTTAGTGAATGAATACATTCTTGTGTTTAAAATCTTATCAGGACACAATCCAGATCAAATGACTTGACCAGGTGAACCAGATCTAAGTTCCCCAGGTGAGCCCTATTAGGAAAACTCCACTTACTGTTACTGGGCATCGCTTTGCTCTCAAAATAGCTGTACTTTCTCAAGGCATGGAATCTGCAATTTTCTCATGATCCTGGTTCATGTTGACGTGATTGCATGACTCTGTTCCTGCACAATGTTCAAGAGCAACTTTCTTCCTCCAAGTCTCCTGTTCTATCACATCCCAAAATCCCAGTGACTGGGAACTTACCATGTTCATGTTCATCAAATGTTGCCATGTTATGACACATCTGCCTCCCATTTGGACATGTTTTGAATTCTGAGAAGCATTTCAGCTCACAAGTTGTACATAGTGGTTGTCTGTGATACTGTAGTCCTTCTGTCAGCTCCAACCAGTCTGGACATTCTCTGGTCACCTCTCCACAAGAGCTTTCTCTGAGAAAAAATCTCACTTACTGCATTTTTTTTTCAAAAGATTAAAACATTCTGATTAACTACAGAGTCTGTTGTGCAGAAAACCCAGGAGATCATCGGTTCTAGGAAAAACAAGTCATATGAAGTCATAAAACACAAGCAAGTCTATCAACCATATTTGTGAAATGAGAAAACTATATATATTAGATTTTTCTGCTTGGATTACAGCTTTAAACAGGCTGTTTGAGTGTGTGTCTATTCAGTGTGGAAGCTTTGCCCTGATACCTTGGCCCAGGCATGAAGGGCTGCTTCAGTACACACTTCTGTTTGGGACGAGTATGTCTCTTAGCTCCGAAAGTCACTCCATAGCCAATCCCCAGTCTAATCTGCTAAAAGACAGCCTGTTCCATTTTTTCCCCCTCTGTCTCTCACTCTGCTCTCTTACTCATCCTCCCGCTGTCTCTCTCCCTGTATTCTTTCTCCCCCTCTTTATGTCCTCTCTTATGCATTATTTCCACTCAAATTCTGTACTGCACAGTTTCCGAGTCAGAGGACTGTGATGGAAGCTTGTGACACAGTACTTGGCAATGTGTTGATGTGGCAGATATAAAGTATGGTCTTTACATTGTGACTAATGCTACTGGATAGTTTAAACATCAGATATCTTAAATACACCTTAAATACATGTATTGAGTCTTTTATTGAGTTGTTTTTTAGATGTACAAATAGTAAGTCAACCGTATGGAGAAAAGTACTTTTCATTCATTTGTTTCTTCTAAAAGCAAGTTTTAAGAGTTTATCATGCCTTTGCTGAAGGAACTCACTACTGTCCAAAGAAAGACTTGGGTTGTTGGATGATCACCACCCAACCTCATCCCCAACTCCCCCAACTCATCCAAAAGTAGTGGATGAAAACCATCATTCCAGAGAACACAGTCTCACTGCTCCACAGTTCATTGCTAGGGGGCTTTATATACCCCCTTTTCCCACTTCTTGTTTTAGGAATGGCGGCAATAAGCTCATTTATCTGTTTCCGAGAGCCCTATTCTGTTGGAAGTACTTCTCTACAGCTACTAGACAAGATGTGTGTGTACATTTGCACATCTGTGTCAGCAATAGATGCAACTTAAAGTAGCTGAATGCAGTAATTACATTTGGACATATAATAAGTATATGGTTTTACAAACTTATTTACCACCCTGTTATTTTGCATAGCTTTTAATGCAACATTTTAATGATGGTGAGCTTTTAGTCTAGCACCTGCTTTAAACCCTCTCGCTCCCGTGGCTCTGGCTTCTTCACACTGTGCTTTTGAGCTAATTTGCCCTTCCTGTGCAACTTCAACTTTTACATAGTTATTACAAGACTGTGAAACTATGAAAAAAATTAAATGGTGTGTTCAGAATGACAATCTGAACCGAAAAGTGGCATCAAGAATTAAGTTTCAGTACGATTTTAATCCAGACTCCGTCATATATCAAAAGTGGAGATCCAATCTTAAGATACAGTTCACTTGTATTGCATAAATAATAATAATAATAATTTTTTTTTATTACAGATTTATTAACAAAACACTGTTAACGTGGCAGGTGGTTCTGAGCATTTGAATGGTAGTGTATTCTTACTCTCCCTCTGGTTTTTGCATTGTGTGTGTTTTTCTGTGGCTGGATTAAACCATATGTTTCCCTGTTGATGGATGCGCTCGTTTGCAGCCCAGCTAAAATTCCTCATTTCCACATGTACATTCTTTGACCTTCACACAGCCAATTAGATCCGCCACGAGTCTTTACATTTCTGTCTTTAACTGGCGCTGAGTGCAGCTGCCAGGGAGCATTATAATCAGGCCTATCCTTGTCGTCTATTAAAATTCACTATTTCCACACTGGAGGCAGGAGAACAGGTTTTATGTTACCCAGTAGCATATTTGCTGGAGCTCCCCGCATTGCTGGGGCAGATGAGGCTTTGCTTAGTGTGTGTATGTACTGTATGTGTGTGTGTCGCAAACAGATGGCTTTTGACCTTTCTGAATGGATGATCCACGACCTCTAATTACAAACGGCTTCTCCTAGTCAACTGCCTGGAAAAGATGGGTTTTTCCATTCCTCGCCACCGTTTAGCCCGGAACGGAGGGGTTTAGTAGGGGTTTCAGAGCACAGTGTTGTAAACGGCCTGTAACAGGTCTCTGGTTTAAAAGAGACAAAGTCATGAGTGAAGAGTGAATGAGTGCAGTCCCTGCAGGCTGCTGGATGTGAGTTTTGGGTCCCGAGGTATAAAACTTTATGACAGGAGTTAGTCTTGGCGGGATAGAGATGTGTGGCAGATTTAGGAGGTTGTTTCTGAGTCGGATTTATCACTGCGGACGGCTTCAGACTGCGCAGATGAGACATTATTTTTCTCTTTGGCCCCAAAGCCTCAGTCACCTCTGCCCTCCTGGGGGACGGCATCAAAGCTGGATCCGATTCATCCAGGAAACGCTGGGTTTTACGGTGTGTGCACCGCTAGCGGCCCAGAATCGAGATCGTCTGTGATCATTGATAATATCTAGAGCTTGCTATGAATACTGCCCCAGCTAACAACTGTTCAGAACTGCTTGTGGAAAAACAGTAGTAGCCTCTATGTTATGAGTGAGCGCATCATCCAAAAAGTAGTGTAGAAGACGAAAAGATTCATCATCTGGCTAGAAAAGTTAATGTTGCTAGCACTACTGGTTTCTCTTTAGGTGCTTCTGGCATCAGTATGGCAAGAAGTTACATCACAGTCAACATTTCTGAGGATGCTGTGGGTATCCTGTGCTTTATGCTGACTAACAGCAGGTTCCATACAGATCCAGACCCACATCTTCAATTTAGTCCTGGATTTTCTCTGGAAGTTAAGAAAGCAGATAATGTAATTGATTAAAAACACAGCTACCAAGGATCCGGTCCAGCACTGGAAACTGTATTCAAGATCTAGATTTACAGACCTTTGATTTGCATGTTTCCAAAGGGACAATGCTATAGATCATTCAGTATTTTTAAAGCAATATGGCATAGAGTCCTGTACTCTAATGCTTTCAGTCCTTTGAATTCTTTGTTAGAAGATCTTTATCTGTTCATAAAATCTGTGTCATCATTCCAAACATAATTTGGAGCCACTTTTCTCAGACTAGACGAAAACAATTTCCAGTGGGGGCACTGCAGTTTAGCTTAAACGTTTAGACCCCATCATAGATCTAGATTAATCTTGTGGATTTGTGACTGTTTTTAGAGTTTAGAGGACATTGATTAATGCTAAAGGGTGTGTGTGTGTATGTATATGTGTGTGTGTATATATGTAGATATATGTAGATACACACACACACACACACACTAGTCAGGTACTTTAACATCTGCCCTTTCCATAGCATTCATCTTTACTCAGAACCTAATTGGCTCATGTAGATAGATGTTTAACCTTCAAGAGCAGCACTGCAGGATAGGATCACCCAGGCTGATGGTTAAGAGCATACATACACACTAGCTGTCTCTTTCCCCAGAGGAAGCCTCATAGATCAAATACTGCTCCTCTCCTGCCTCTCCTCTTTCCCTTTCTCCCTCTCTTTTCTTCTCTGCCTTTCCCTGACTCCCCCTCCCCCAAATTCAGTCTCCGGTTCTGCCTCTGGTTCTGCCTCATTCTCTCACACTCTCTATCTTTCTCGATCTTCCCCTACTCCCCACCCCAACACGCACTTTTCCGCCCCCCAGTCTCTATGGGGCGGCTCTCTTTCATTAACGCACGGTGGCCAGAGGTAATTAATTGTTGGGATGAGTGACACCAGAGCCATTAGCTCAGCAGGAAGTGCTCTGGTGGCTGCGCTGGACGCCCTACTCACACAGGAAGTGACACGGCAGGCATCCATCATCTGCCAGTGTCCCCAGGGCTGATGAAAAAAGCCCTGCTGGGCCTGGCACTGCCGTGGGTCCCGGAGCCATCCAGCTCTAGCTCTCCCTCTCCCTCTCTTTCGGTCTCTCTCTTTCTCCCTCTCCTCTCATGCCAGCCAGCAATGATAAGCTATCTGGATTTTACATTAGCAAACACTTTTCTGCTAGCGTGGCGAAGGCGGGGGATGGCGTCCAGATTGGCTCTCTATCCACTGATAAGAAAGCGCTGGGAGAAGGCTTTAAGAGACAAGTGCTGCGACATTTTTGTGTCGAGTTGGCCTTTAGTGAGGGCTTTGCCCTGAGATGAAAGGCTCTGCAGTCTAGCAAACTTGTTCTAATCATCATCTGTGTAGCTTTGATTTGCAGGTTACAGTGTTGCCTTGACATCCATCAGTGCATAAATAAGATCAGCCCACTCGTTTAGAAGAGTTTCAGATACAAGCATGATAAAACCCAAAAAATGAGTAATAGGTCAGAATGGTGATTCATTATGATGCTCTTGTAAGGATCTTACTGGGCAATATCACGCTGGTAATGAACTGTCTGCTTACACTTGGGTGAATAAAGCCCTCTTCATAGTTCTTTTATTTGTATGTTACTCATCATAACCTTTTATGAATTCATCATTTATATGAGCATTATTGAGCCCTTATTAAAAATGTTCTGCCTGTTTCTGTTTTATTAAATTAGCACTACATAGAATTAGTACCCTAAGAGTCCTTCAGAATCATGCTGATGGTCCCCTGACAGGGAGAATGGTCGTTCCCACGCCAGGCTGGAACTTTGGAGGAGCTGCGCAAGACCTATCACCAGAGCTGCACAACATTGCATAACCCATAAAGTCATATTTGTGCACAATCCTGTAATGTTGTTCAACATCCTCAGTCCAAATGCTTCTTTTACTTCAGATGCCACTTCTGAATCACTCGGCTTGTCAATAAATCCATGTGTACAGCTGTCTCTGAGGGCGGAGCTTAAAGTGCACTTTGTATTTACATCAGTTGTGTTTAACTAATTAACTAAGTACAGTTTAATAACAGTGCCCAACTATGATATCAGTTCTAATAATTCTGTTTTAAGCACAAACTGAAGAGAATTAAGCATATTCCAGAAAAACTGTGGTGAGAGCTGTGGAACAATACTGATCTGATGTTCCATATATACATGCCTGCTTTATAAAATGAAGAACTTGGGAGTAAATCCATTTGGATCAGCATTAAAGTGAACTCCTCATTTATGAAGTGTCACAACGCTGATACTCTAGCCAAGTAATCCAGCCTCATCCAAATATTCAGGCCTTCTGGAGTTCTTCAGGCCTTCTTTGAACACTAGATCTTCATGTACTGTACTTATTAACAGGGCCCGTACTGCCATAGCCTATTAGACCACATCTCATCAAACAGTCTAAACAAAGCAGCTGGATGTCTTCATATCCATAAATGATGCGCTCACGATTACCATGTGTAACACATGAATGGAAATGCTCTGGAAATGCTTAATTCAGCTCAGTCATTGCTTGCTAAACTGGTAATGAGCAGCCAGTAAATTAGCAGCTCTTGGCTTGATAAAGCATTAGGTTATTTTAATACTCCCCTATATTGAAGTATTAGCAGAAATCATAGGTTATAGAGTTTACCTTCCCTAAGAACCAGCAGTGATTAGTTCTCAAACTGCATGATGATGATGTGTATTTTAAATGATCCTGCTTCACTCTCTTACAGTAAGAAATAGTGCCTGATTTACACATTTTAATATTCCAGTATCTGTAAGACTTAATGAGCGGATAATTAGTGAACCGCAGGGAAGGAAATCGCAGCACAGGAAAAATGGGCTTCAGCCGAAATGAACTTTGGATTGTGGGTTAAAACTTTGAGCAGAACAAAAGTGCAGCAACACACAGACAAGTTCATTGGTATGTTTCTTGTTCAAACTTAGGCAAGGATAGTTGATTACCGATACAGCAGCGATTATTTCTACATACGAAGATTTTCTCCAGTCGGATTGAATTCATTCCGATTATAGTACAACACTGAGGCATTCATATGCACACTCTACTCAGCAGTCTGATGGAAAAACGGATGCTTGTTGCCATGGGAAGATTGAGGTCTCTGAATCCAGTCAGTGAAAGAAGGGTGGAATTATTTTTCCTTTTCAGTTTTTTTTTTTTTAAATTGCTTAAAATGATGATGCAAACTCTACTTCACATTTACTTTTTAAAAAAAGGGCAAGAGGAGAATGTCATGTTCTGTAATATTCCAAGACACTTGAGCTAGATGTGACCTCTCCCTCGCTGCAGATGACGTGGAACGCAGTAAAGACGAAAGATGATTTTAGGTGTTTATAAATTTTTGCCCTAGAATATACTATTAGAGCTCCGTTGCATTAATAATATGTTGCTGTTGCTTGTACAAGCCAGGCTGAGTACTGTGATATCTCCAACCACAACATAATTAAACATTCTGATCAGGAACATAATTGAATACAGGTGTTTAAATGGCTATTATTCTCATGGCTGTTATAATAGATTACTTAAAGGATTACCCACTTCATTCAATCGTGTAGAAATTGCATTTGGAATGGCCTCAATTGCACAAGTCTATTCCGATTGAGGCATATATGGACGTGTTCTATTCCGATTGAGTAGTCAATGGCTGGTCACAGTGTGCCAATATGTTTGTTTCTAAAATAAACCCCTGTTGAAATGTACAGTCTGGTTAAACTTGTCGACCAGCTTTGTTCTTGACCAGTAAAGTGTATGTTTGAGTTTGATGGTTCTGCTAAATGAGCTAACACTACAAAGTGGTAGTTGGATGTATATTGCATTGTACCTGAACTCTGAGCACCTAAATGTAAGCGTGGCTGAGAAGTCAAATAACTACAAATGAATAAATAAATAAAAACAAATATGATAGAGCTGAGTGGAAAAGACCTTGTGTAGAAGACAAGCCCCCACCCTTAGCCCCACCGCTGACTTCTTGATCATGTCCTTAACACCACATACTACATGTTCACCTTCAGGAGCTCCTGTTTGGGTGTAATATGGGTTCTTGCAAATTCACGCAAGTCTCATATATTTATAGTCCTGTTTGAAAATGGAATCTGAATTGTATTGAACTGTTAGCATTTGTGGTCTCTCCAGCTATCTGTGATGAATTGTAATGAATTCCTGAGAAGATTTCAGTGTTCAGATACTGGTTCATCTAGCAGTCAGCGATCCATGCACGGCCCTGTTGCAACAGCATTGATAGCAACGAGGACGTGTTGTCTTCTACACAAGCTTTTTTCTCCTCTGTGAATGATTTAAACATGTTCTCACAGTCTCGGGACAATCTAAAATCTCAGCTGGAGTAGTTAACACTACCTCAGTCATGTCATTTGCATCACATGCTTGGCTACGGAATTGCTTTTCCTTTTTTTTTGGCCGTTTTTAAAAATTTGGCTTACTCAAGTAATTGAATTGCAATAGCCGGTCCTTCATTACTAATACGATTGGTTGTGACAGCTCTAAATGTAAGCTAGTCATCTTCTCCTGTCAAATTGAACAACAGGGGCCCAGCAGGGCTGGATTCACAGCCTTGTCCTCACTGTTTTCCACACAGTGGAAATCAGACTGACTGCTCACTTCTGGAATATGACAGCGGAGAGTAATGCGGCCATCCTTAGAGGTGTACTTAAGGAAACAGGTTTAAAGAAATGCTTGCATTGTTAATAATAAATGAAAGCTACTCACGGCTAGTTAACGTCGTGCAAATGAGACGTCACTAACCGCCCCCAGCTCGTGGTTGTGGGTGAAGCGTTTCTTTAAGCACCAGTCGCAGCTTCAGTGTATTAGCCAAAACGACGGACACACGCTGTGCCGAGGCCTGTTTAGCTGCTGCATCAGGAGCGACTCGCCTAAAGAGAGCGGCTCCAAAATATCATGTAACATTTTTTAATTGGAACAGTTCCCAAATGATTTGGAGCCGGGATGTGTGTGCAAGTGTGTGCTCTCTCTCCCGCTCCCTCTCTCACTCTCTCCCTCTGTCTCCCTGCTGAGCGAAGGGAGCATATTTCATGGATTATAGCATATGGAGACTGAAAATGGGATTAGCGGGGAGGAAGAGATGGAAAAATGAGAGAAATGGAGTGAGTGACCGAGCAATTGCCTTGCTTGAGAATTTGTGTAAGCAACAGATCAGTTTTTTTTTTTATTATTATTTTTTATTTTTTTATTTTTTACTTTCCTCACCCGACCAGTAGTGAAAGATTGGATTTGGGGTTTGTTTGTGTGTCTGTGTGCGTATAAGTTTGAGTGTGTGTAGGTTTGTGTGTCTGTATGTGTGTGTGTGTGTGTGTGTGTGTGTGTGTGTGTGTGTGTGTGTGTGTGTGTGTGTGTGTGTGTGTCTGTTTCTGTCTGCTTGAGCTATGACTTTTTTTCCTCCCTCACTTACTCAAGCTTTTAATGTTTCAACAGACAAAAGTGCTTAGCTGTGTGATAACTGGGCCGTGCACTGTAAGGTTAATGGAGAGACTGTCAACAGGCAGTAAGCTAGCAGGCCTCTCCTAATGGGGTGCTAATCAGTATTAGGGAGAGGACCTACTGGGGGATGAAGCAGCTGCTGCTGGCACTGGATACAGTTACCAACGTACACTCACAGCACAGAAACCAGGAACAGTACCAGAAAACTGTGGAACCGATAAATCCAAAATTACAGTCCTGTTTATCTAGGCTGTCAGCTTGTATTTGCTCAGAACCCTAATATTAGAACAAAAATACAGAATATTATTACTATAAGTGGTGATTTTATGTATTATCAGTGGGGTTGTTTATCTATTTCCCACACCTGGTTGCATAATCAGTGCTTCCTTACATTAAAGGCGAATTCCATCCATTTGTCCTCATCGGTTTCCTCCTAATTAAATGGTTAAGATGTAAACAAAGTCATTCGGATTAGTTTGGTGCTGACTTGCTTTGCTCTTGAGAAATTAATGAGCATTGTCCACAGTTGTGGCAAATGCAATCAGACATCTGAAGAGCTGGATCTAAAAGCTCCCTCACAAGTAATTACAGAAAATAATCTTTGCATAGAAGCTGCACGATGCCTAAGACACTGTTTTATTATGGCCACAATTTAGCATCAAGTAAAGATAGAATAAAAAACAACAACAACAACAACACTATTTTATCATCATCAACATTGCATATAAAGTAGGGGTGGGAAATACACATGATGACATGTTCTATGATGGGACATGATCTATTTTATTGTCATATAAAATTGGATATTGTGGAATTAATCAGTGTTAAAAAGATTGAACAACTGCACATTTCATTACAGAAGAATAGTTTATTATTTATTATTGATTTTAGTTTATTCATTTTATATTTATCTTATTTATTTTCACTATGCACCAAGCGTGAGTAACTGTAAATCAAGCTAAATCACTGTACACAGAATGGTACTATAGAGAGGCCATTTTTAGGAATCTGCACCTATTGATTTTTTTTCCTGTCAAAATATTGTGATAAATATGGTGTATCCTTAAAATATCGCAATATAATATTTTTACCGTCACCCATCCCTAACATAAAGACATTTATGCAAACATATGGGTTTAGGTTTAATCATATGTAGAACATAAATAGATCAATATTATAACCCTTTATTCCAATCACTGTAACGAATCTGCTGTGAATGAATTGGTTTACTTCTCATTGATGCAGATGGTGGATATGACTTGCTGATGTATTGTGGGTCTGGGCAAGTTTGGGTTCAAACCCTTGTCATTCTCACTATTTAAAATCTTACCTTACTTCACATTGTGCCCATTGCTGACACAGATGTGCAAATGCACACACAGCTACTAGTCCCTGTAGAGAAGTACTGCCAATATATTAAGACTCTGTAGAGCAGATAACATGAACCTCTTGGCACCAGGTGTAATGCCATGCTCGGGCTAGAGGGGTTTAAAGCCCCCTAAATAAATTATTGAGCTGTGGAGCGGTGGAACCATGTTCTTTGGAATGATGGTGTTCTATCCATTACTTTTGGAATGAGTAGGGGATGAGGTAGGGTGGTAACCATCCAATATTCTGGCCTCACTAACACACTTGTCGCAAAATGCAATCAAATCTTCACAGCAGTGCTCCAAAATGTAGTAGAGAGCCTCTCCTGGACAGGAGAGAGAGTTTCTCCAACTAAAGCAGGATAAATTCTTCTTTTCCCTTGATTTGAAGCAATGAATGAGCAGGTGCCCCGATACTTTTGTCTATATAGAGAATTATCCCGATGAACTGACTTTAGGTAAGCACTGACACATGCACTTTTACACAGGTGTTTAGCTGTAATGAAGCCGAATGCCATTAAGAGTGAATGCCAGGCAGAGTAGAAATGCCAGTAATTTAACTGCAGGAAGCCATGTACAATTCCTGGGAGGTTACTGTAAACAGAACCGGATACATTACCAGGAAATGTGATGACGTTTAGAGTCCAGATTGCTTTTCTTATTTATTTTACACGTTATTTAGATATGATAAAGCTGTGCATCATCATTAGCCTACTGGGCAAGACTGCTTATTTAACAATAAAAAATGATTTCGTAATGATGGACGTAATTTCTGGGGTCTATAAGCAAGAGTAAACACCACGAAACCCATTAAATACTGCATTTCACAAATCTCCCAGTCCACAAGAGGACAGCATAATAAGCCTAGCCAACACCTACGCTTCAACAGTGGTAACAACACCTGCGTCACTTCAGTGCAGAATGAAGTTAATAACAGTCACTTCTGTTGCCCCATCCACACACAGATGTACAGAGCAACAGTAAGTTAACGCTCACTGCTCATAAGACGCCGGGTGGAAACTCTATAGGGCTCAACTATAGCTGAAACACTGCAAATACAAAACAAATGTATATCTTAACAAAAAAATTCAACTTTTCTTTTTCCAGTGTGGTTTGGTAGCCAAGTAATTAAAACACTAAACATCTTGTTGGTTTTTATTGAAGACCATGTTCAAAACAATGCTTCATACATATTGTTTTCTCAAAGTATTGATAAATGGAATGCAAAGTTAATTTACTAATGCTTTTTATGCTGATCCAAAAAAAAACAATTCAGTCCGTGACTTAAAAACCACAAAATGATCCAGTCTGTGAAATTTGTGATGTGTCCAACCCTTGCTGTTTGTTTTGTGTCGTGGTATCGATATTGATATCGATATCAAGTACTACATTTCTGGTATTGAGACACCCCTAGTCAGCACTGTAGTGGGCACGATGTAATGAGTCTCAATTTTTATATTCCCACCCCACAACAACATCTACAAACAGGCAAACAGGAAACAGCCTCAGGAACGTCTATATTGTCTAACACTAAGTGCCGAGAGCTTTTCTCTCATCTTTCTCCCTTTAAACAAGCCCTTCACTTTATCTGTAACCTTTAAACCACATTCAACAAACACTACATCCCTGGCTTCCTTAATTCATAATTAACTGCCGATTGGAGCTCGTTAATGGAAATGAGGTGGCTGACATTAAAGAAGTGGGGTTTAAAAATGTCTTGAGGGTGCACTTGTGCTCTGTTTTGTAGAGAACGTAGACAGAGGGGGCTGTAGATTAACGTCTGCGCTGAAAGCAGACCCCCATTCTACAGGCATTTGTTGTGCGTAATAATACGGCATCCCTACAGTATATAACATCTGAATAAAGATGGATAGGTCTACTGCTGAGGCAGCCTTGCCCATTAGATTAATGATGACGCAAGCCTTGACCAAGCCTATTTTTAGGCCACAGTAAACAGCACTATTAGATGTAGAGAGACAACAACTGCTCCTTTGTTTCTGTTTCATTATTCTTAAAGCCCTTATTTCTCTTATTACTCTACCATTTTTCCCTTTTGAGCTCTCCTAGTTCTCACCCTGATTTATTTTACCACCTAAGCCTGACTTTCTCATTGCCTGCAGCTCCAATTCAGCTGAAACTGAGACTTGGTCCTCTCTTAAGATGAGCCACAAGGTGTTCTCACTTGCGACGCCTGTCACACAAACTGTTGACTCTCAGAGACGTCTCAGAGGCTCTTCTGATGCTGTTGTGAACTTGCGTCTCTGTCCTTTTCCTGGCGCAGACTTCTTCAGTGTTCTCCACTTTCCAAGAGTGTTTTGATTGGTGTAGGAAACTGTACTCTCTACACTGTGGCTTTATTTGAAATTTCTCTAAAAGAAAGAGTTTCATTTTAAGAGTTATATATGAATTATTATGAGTTATAATGCTGTAAATCAGTTATAATGCTATTTTGTAATGTATAATTTTTTATTAAGCATCTTTTTGTTGTTCATTATGAGAACAATCCAGATGTGCCGGGGAAATCTAATGTTTTATAGTTTATGTACTCATGACAGAAGAAAAAGACACAAATTACTGCAGTGCTGAAAAACTTTAAAAATTCTGATACACATTTTTGTCCATACTGTTCAGAAGCATGTGTTTGTGTGTGTGTGTGTGTGTGTGTCTCTCTCTCTCTGTGGGTGTGAATGAATGTATTAGTTATGGAGAGCTGAATTTTCAGAGGGGCTTTAAAAAGATTTATTTAGTAATTAACAAAGCAGGATGGAACTAATGATCTAATCTGCCCAAAACTTTTGTCTGAGGGAGAGAGCCGTGATGGAGCAGCTGTGTCTCATTTTAAAAAGTGGAAACTTGATGAAAAGTCCATTATGGTCCATTAGTGGACTCACCTGTGCTAAATATCTAGAACTGCGGTCTGTTATTGGGCCGCTGTGGTTTTTAATTTTTCTTCTGTGCCTGTTTTTCCTCTCCTCCTCGAATTGTGCTCTTGTGAAAGCGCTCTGAAAGGGAATGGATTCAGCTGAAAACCCCTCAGTAGCCCACTCCAACCAGCACCCGCTTCAGTAACCATGGTCGGTGAAATGGACCACACAAATAACACACTCACACTGTCTATCTTTTTATCTCTATCTCTCTATCTTTTCTCTCTCTCTCTCTCTCTCTCTCTCTCTCTCTCTCTCTCTCATGTTTGCTTTCCCCTCTTCTTGCACACTTGCACTCATGTTCTCTCTCTCTCTCTCTCTCTTGCTCTCTTTCTTTCTTTCTTTCTTTTTTCCTTATCTTCCCTGTTTTACTCTCGCTGTCTCTCTCTGTCCTTCACTCAATCATTGTATTTCTCTTCCTTTGAATCTTTCTCCGTCCCTCTATTCCCTCTCTCTCTCTCTCTCTCTCTCTATCCCCCCTCTGTGCTCCTCCTCTGTCACTCTCCTCTCTATTTCCATGCTGTATTTTTCACCTATTTTCCTTCCCCTCTGTTTTTCTATTTATCCAAATGTTTGTGGACACTCCTAATGAATGCATTCAGCTATTTTAAGTTGCACCAATTGCTGACACAGATGTGCAAATGCACACACAGCTTGTCTAGTCTCTGTAAAGAAGCAACAGAATAGGACTCTCTGTAGCTGATAAACATGAACCAGCAACCATGTATAACGCCACGCGTGGGATAGAGTGGTATAAAGCGCTCTCTCTCTTGAGCTGTGGAACCGTGTCTCAGGAATGATGGAGTTGGGGAAGAGGTGGGGTTTTCATCATCCAACGTTATGACTTTACTAATTCTCTTGTTGCTAAATGCAACAAGTCCTCACAGCAATGCCCCAATCTATTAGAAATCCTTAATTAAACTAAATTAAGGTAGCAGTTAATCAAACAAAAGCAGGATAAACCTTCCTTAATACCCATTTCATAAGAAACACTTTGCAGGCGTCCCAATACTTTTGTCCTTAGGTATGTGTTTCTTTCCATTTCTCTATGTCGTGTGTCTCGGTGCTGTCGCATGTTTTCGTACTCCTGTTCTGTGCTACAAAGCTGTAAGTGCTGCTCTGAGTTACAGGTGGTGCATGTGATGCTTAATGGCTGAAAAGGATCAGTTGGAGTGCGTCACTCCTCTGTCACCACGGTGGAGCTATCCATTTATCCCCTCATTAATTAAAGCCTGTTATTTAGCCTAATCAGTAAAACAACCTGGCTGAGTCTGTTCAGAAAGGGCTGACGACACACAAGCTTCAGCGCATTTATTGGAAACCCAAGGCCGGCTTGCACTCGTACATCATATCCGGGGTTAACTAGTACCATTTTCCAGCCTTTTCCTCCCTCTGTGCAGAACTAAAGGCCATTCATTTACGTTGATAAATTGGATTCATATCACACTCTGATTGCACCCCCCCACACACACACGAACTCCTCCCCTGCTACCTTCTCCACCTGTGCCTCAGTCGTGTCCCGGTGGGGAGTAAATTCTTGCTTTTCATAATACCAATATGAAAATGAGATTTATCGACGTGCCGATGCGCCAAGCCACCCGAATCAGCTGCCGCTGCCAGAAGATGGATGGTTCCGCTGCACAGGGAGTTGCATCATTGTTAAACTCCCGGCAGTGTGGCACATGTTGGGAGGGGTGGGGGACGGGGACAGCAGGAGCAGTGTAGCTGGGCAGCCTCTGTGCAGGCCAGCACTCTGATTTATGACTCCTGTGCTGGCAAATTGCTTTTACAGCCTCCTTGATTATTGTTCAGTGTTAAATAGATAACAGATCACGCTAAATGTACACTAACGGCCAGCTGTGGCAGAGAGGACGAAGGGGACGCGGTGTAAAATGGCCTTCTCCAGCTACGTCAAAAGTGCCCTTTGCATTTTGAAGGTTGTCAGCTTTTTATGGGCACTACTTAGAATTGTTGCCCACCTGGTGGAGCTAGTGAGCAGTTGTGAACTGGCATCAACAAGTCCAGCATGATTTTCAAGGAAGGTAGGACTTTTAGAATGCAAAGCGGCATGCAAATGTTTGGGCACTCTTAGTCAAAAGCCTGATCCATTCACCTCTGTGCTTAACAGTTTGAGAGGTTATCCGGAAATTCTGCCCCTTTTTTGTCTTATGATGTCTCTTTTGAAAATATCTGATGCTTGATTTTTGTAGCAAGGATGCAGGAAAGGATTTTGTTTGCTGGCACTTCTGTGGAAATCATATTTGTGCTGCTGTGCTGCTGCACAGTAGAATAGTGCACCACCACTCCATAGTTTGCTAAATCTTCCAGAGGGTCTTTTGCTGTGGGGGGGGGGTTTGATTTGCCATTCTAGCAAGCCCACACGTCGTTCTCATAGTATGTTTTCATGCTTGACCTTCACCATTTCTTTTACCTGCCATTTATTAATTCCATTACAAACTGAGAACATAGCTACCCAAGAACCCTCTTCTATCTTCATATAACCTTGTTCTGTGCCGAGGTCATCATATATAAATGTTGAGAGTACAAGGCAGCTGCTCAGTTTGTACATCAGTTCATCTTCACCACATTTATAGTGTCTGAAATTTTGACCAGGCACGCCCAGACTTTTGACTTCTTTTTGGAAAAGAAAAACAAAACTTTAACCATTAATTCACTGTGATCAATCAATCAATCAAATTTTATTTATATAGCGCTTTTTACAACAGCAAGTTGTCACAAAGCAGCTTTACAAGGATCTGGGTCCAGGCCTCAAATGAGCAGCCAGTAAGCAGACATTGGCAAGCGAAAACTCCCTCAGTTTAGGAGGAAGAAACCTTGAGAGGAACCAAGGCTCAAGAGAGGAACCCATCTTCCTCTGCTCGACTCCGGAGAGCACATAACAATGGCACAATACATTGTGATGGAAAGTGGAAATAAAATAAAGTGGAAAAATAATAATAAAAATAAAAAATAAAATAAAAAATGGTCTCATGGTGCTTGTCCTGCAGTGTAATTTACTCCTGTTAGCTCCTACCTACAAAACTCTGTGTTAGTAATGAACGATTTTTTTACAGAAGGCAAATAGCATCATGTTAATATTTGTATCCACTGTTTCCCACTTTAGAAATTCTGGGCGTGGCATTTCTGACAGGATCTGAGCTACTTTTTTTCACTGTCCTTTATATAAAAGACACATTCCCTTCTTCCCACTTCCGAGCAGTGATGATGATTCCCAACAGCATGGTGGAGCTCCATGTGTTATTAGGGGAGGTGTCAATATCAGTGGCTTTGATGAATGCTGCTATCGGTCCAGCCAGGCGGGGCTGTAATGATTGTGCTAACGCCAGCTGACGCACAGAGCTGAGGAAGATATTCATTTAGCGCTTCATCAGTGTGATACGGCGAGAAAAACCCGCTGCTCATAAAAACTGGAGACGGATGCAGCAGCTGTGTAATGGGCTTTTTAACCTCCTTTTGTGCTGCGTTCTTTAGGCAGTGCTCCTGTAAAGACCTCCCGCTCAAACCTAGCACATCTGTCCCTGTGAGTTTCCTGGGAACAGGACAACAGGAGTGGATCTGGAAGACCGGAAGTGCTTCTTAACTCTTGAAACCCTGTACACGGGCCCACCCTTGGGTTCTTCACATCAGTTTCATGTACCCTATAGTGGAACCATGGGAAACTCCTCAAAGCAAAATACACTTAACTGTTAGAAAACAGTCTAAGAAAACTGTGGTTTAAATGTTGAAGTTTAATGGCTGTAATGTTGAACAGTCCTACACTGTGTACTTCTGATTTTTATATCGGGAATAAATTTCATTTGTAAAGATATATAATGTATCTCTATCATCTCTATAATTAACACACTGTTGCAAAATATGGTTAGATCAGTAATGAAGATGTGGGTTATATGATACAGTAATATATGATGAAATAATGTGAAAAATACTTTACACATAAAATGGAATTTCAAACCTTTTTTTGTTTTTTACTTTTTTTGCCTTTTGACTGTTGATCTGTGTGGCTTACAGCTTATGAAATCCATAAAAAGGGTTTAATATATCACTTTAAATGTAAGTACCGTATTTTCCGGACTATAAGCCGCACCGGAATATAAGCCGCACCCACAAAAAAAAAAAAACACCTGGAAAATAACATATATAAGAAGAAAAAGCTGCACTTCATTATAAGCCGCATGGTTTAAAGTGTGGAAAAAAGTATCGACTTATAGTCTGGAAAATACGGTATAATATATATATTATTTTATTAAATCATTTTTTGACATATACATATACGTCCTTATATATATTCTTTTAAAATGTGTGATCTCCTTTCCTGAATTCTTTTCTGTTTTGCTCATTTTCAGGGCTGCCCACAGATTCTGCACAGCACTGATATCCTGGTTCCGGCCGGAATCGTTCGGCCAATCACGCTGCGGGCACGGAACCTGCCCCAGCCACAGTCGGGACAGAAAAACTATGAGTGTGTGTTCAACATCCAGGGGAAAGTCCAGCGCATCCCGGCCGTCCGCTTCAACAGCTCTTGCATCCAGTGCCAGAACACTTCAGTAAGATTACCCTTAATTATGCAGCACAGATGCACCAGAACACAGCCCACAAAGCTTCTCTAAGGGTCAGAAACTCTTTAGGCCTTTAATTTTTCTTAAACATAATGAAAGTGAGGTTGGGTTTGACTCACAATAAATTGAATAAACAGGTGTCCCGCTACTTTTGGCCATGTAGTAAGTGCTAATTGATTGTTTTGATATGTTAATTGTCTCATGTTAAGAAGCTTGTGGATTCATTTTGGTGTGTTCAGGTTTTGTCAGGTGTAAGAAAGGGCAAATATTTTGATATGTTAATAACGGGCCTGCTGTAAAACCAGGCCGTGTATTAATATTCATTATTGCAATTCATTTCTTGGGCCTAAGAGTGATCAAACGAGACGTGAGAAGCAAGGAGAGTGTCAGGAGCTCCTGTAAGTGAGTGGCGTCTGTGTGCAGAGTGTTTTCAGAGTTTGTTTTTCAGATATTGATTGAATTTTGAGCCTGACGTTGAGGTTTCCTACCAGCCTGAATAGCTTGTAATTTGTGCTTTGTAAACAGCAACAATGCCATCAATATAGCCCACTTTCTCCCCATCAGCATCCACATTTTTCATCAACATATTTCCTCCAGTATAGCCTCACCCAGATGGTATTTGAGTAAGTGTGAAAGGAACGCATGCATTATTTTGGCTCATTATATAGAGCTTACTCAGGAACAATCTGTCTGCACTGAAGCCGTCTGCAGTGAGCACTAGATCATGGTTAGTCGAGGGAGAGAGAATGAGAGAGAGAGAGAGAGAGAGAGAGAGAGAGGCACAGTGAGTTTGTCTGTTGGAAAGGCCCTGAAGAAGCCAAGGTGACTTTTCATTGAGCCGCTGATCACCAGAAAAAAAGACGAGAGAAAAAAGTTTATCCGAGGAAAGACAGCAATTCCTGATATTGAAAGTCTTGTTTTTTCAATCTGAGTGAAAAATGGGGCACGTCACACCACTGACATTGAGAGTCTCCTCCCTCTCTCTCTTCCTCTGTCTCTCTCTCTCTCACAATACACTCTTTTTGTCTAGCCTTATCTTTTTCACTTACTCTCCCTCTTTCTGTCTTCTCACTCTCTTTCTTTGTCTCTCTTTACTTTCTGTATCTCTCCCAATCTCTCTTTCTCTCTCTCTCTCTGGCTCCTTTTCCCCTTTCAGTCTCTCACTTCTGTGTTTCATCTATTTTTGCTCTTTCAACCTCTCACCATCACCCATCATTTATTCTTCATGTATATCTCCTCCACATTTTGTTTCATTTCCCTCTTTGTCGCTCTCCCTCTCTCACATACCGTCTCCCTGTCTCTCTATCTCGGTTTCATCACTCTCTCATCCCCCCCGTTCTTCTTCTTCTTCTGCCGTTTCTCGGCACAGTCGCCGTCTGTGACCCATCTGGTTGTCACAGTAACCCTGGGGAATGGTGTAAAATAATTAGTGAAGAGTGGATGTGGTGTGTAATATGGGCTGACAGTGTGACGGCGGGGGGAGGGATGGTCTGCAGGTGGAGCATGTGCCTTCTGACTTTCTGACATCAAGCGGTCAAAGGTTGCGTACCTTGCTTATGTCCTTCGACAAGACAATTGATGTCCTGTAGCAGTATCTTCATCCTTTAACCCTTAAATGCTTGTGGAAATGAGTGTCTGCTTCTGACATTTAAACTCCCCTTTAATATATTACATTAAACTCACTTATTATATTACATAAAACACAAGTCATGGGGTTTTATTTTGTTTGGGATACAAAATTCAGATAACACTTGTTATTGCTGGTCTCTGAAAGAATATGACGTTTCCATAGTCACGTGTAAAATACGTTCCCGCTGAACCAGTGGAAGCTCTGTAATAAAACCGTAAGGGGTTAATAACGAGCATCATGTCCATAGGCATCCACTTTCCATTCTTGATGACATTCCAGGTGGGATTAATTGTTGTCCTTTCCCAGGACGATATGGCTGGAAGGCTTGTGTGCAGAATGTCTCCACAGCGAGCCACTGGTGTTCCTCCATCTGTTTCCACTCATCTCTCCCCCCTCTGCTCTCTGTGTGCCTCTGACCCCCCACCTACCCCAGCCCCGCCTCTCCCAGCACAGTGCATCTCAATCACTACTCAGCCACACCTTCTTCTTCAGCACCAAAGAATCCCATTGAACAGCCTGTTCTGAGTGCATTGTTTTTGTGAGGTTAAAAAGGGTTCATTTACACACACAAATCAGCCATGACATTAAAATATGAAGCTCATAATATTTAATATTGACAATCTGGTTACAGTGACACATGTCTGGGGAGGGGGGGGGGGGGTGGCTCTATGTCAAGCCACAAGTGAATTACCAGTTGTTAAAGTTGACAGGATTGATTCAGGGAAAGTGGTCAAGTATAAGAATCTGAGACCCTTTGACAAGATTTATATTGTGAAGACTAGGTGACTGGACTGGGCCAGAGTATCTCCAAAACATCACACAAGTCTTGTGGTGTTAATGGTATCCAGTGGTTAGTGCCTTCCAAAACCACCCCAAGAAAGGACAACCAGTAAGCTAGTATAAAAAATGTCTCTGAGCGCGTTGGCTTCCTGGCAGTGATGCAATAGCAGCTGTACAAAAAGAGGCAGTGGCTGACTTCACATGTATCTGAGGAAGCATGGAATCCCATCTGATTCACATATGGGTGCGGATGCAAAAACAGCACGGCGAACCCTCCTCTGGTCAACTATTTTTTCATAGTTTGGGGACACTGGACCTCCACACATCTGCTGCAATACTCAGGTGTACTGAAGTAATGAGTCTGCGTACCCTCTGACATGTTCATGTCTGCAGTAGGTATAAACCAGCCTTCAGGGTCGCAGGCACTCGAGCGTCATTGATGCTCATGAGTCCGCACCTTAAAACGTCCAGGCATTAAAGAATCTGCTGCTAATATCTTGGTACAAGACAACACCGGACCTTCAGAGGTCTTATGGTGTCTGTGCTTTGTTAGGTCAGATATTTTGGTGCCACAACGGGGATCAACACAGTATTAGTCAGATGGGTTTAACATTATGGTGGATTATTGTATGTACAGCCGTTTCAACCAACCCACTATTGATGAAGATGTGAGGAGCGATTCAGAGCAGATTGGCACTGTACCATTATAGCCAAAGTAAAATGACCAATTTACATATCTGTATCAATGACAGACATCAGGGAACAAACAGTGTAAAAAAAACTTCTCTTTAAAGCAACATGTCAACATTTTATTCATCAATTTCTTAATTGATTTATTCAGAATAACCCTGGACCACCCAGCAGCTCCACAAAGCCAAATAGATCAGATACACCACAAACCTACGGACCTACAAACCTACAGCGTTTCTGTCTCATTCTGAGCAGAACACCTACCCCCACCATTTCCCCCCTTCTCATTCTCTCATCTTTCCATCTCCTCTCCCCCTACTCCACCTATTTCTCCATCTCTTTGTTCCTCCACACCCTTATTCTCTCAGTGTTGGCTGAGGGCGTGTAGATTAATCAATAGTCTGATTACTAGTGACACAGCAAATACAGAGCACCTTGTCTTTTCCTCCATCCCTCTTTCCTGCTTTGTTTCTCTCTATCTTTCTTTTTCTCTCTTCTCTCTTTCTTTCTTTTGCTTTCATTTTCTCTCTCTCTTCCTTTCACCCAATCCTGTTGCCAGCTTTATCTTTCTTCCCCCCCCCCCTCTCTCTCTCTCTCTCTCTCTCTCTCTTCCCCTCCTCATTCTCTCCATCTATCCCTTCACTGACATTCTCTCTCTTCTTTCTTTTTGCCACCCATCTCTCCATCTTTCAGTCTCTCTGTCTGTCTGTCTGTCTGTTTCTCGTCATACATCTTCTGAACTGAATGGCAATCTAGCACCGGGAAAGACATGCCCCAGATTACACTTGTTCCCAAGGGAGTGTGTGTCATCGTCATCTTCTCTCACCTCCCCATCACACCCACACCCATAGATACACCCCCAGCACACACACACACATATAAGCATGCACACACACACTTCCAACAACACATGCAAGGCAACAGCGATCAATCAATATGGCCGTCAGGGCGAATGGCCCTGCATCTACTCGGGAGCTGGGCAGCCAGGTGACTTTGAGGCCATGAGGTCCATGCTAATGAAATTGTGAGTGTCCCAAGATGAACAATGGAGAATTAATCAGCTTTGTTTTCCCTTTACATCTCATACAACACACTTTCACACCTTCTTCATGCATGGACTTCTCTGTGCACTCATGGAGGTCGAGTGGTATTACTGTTAGTTTACTGTTCTGTTAAAGAAAGGAAATACAGCATTATGTGATTCATTATGTAGTTACACTGAGAAATACAGTTACACTCCACCTGCTTGCTATAGTTTTCAGTCTGTTTCTGGTGTTTATTGGTGTGTTTCAAGGTCAACAAATAGACAAACACATTTCATTGATGTGAAGGATCATTTACAAAGAGTGATTTTTTTTGTGAAGCATTTACACTCCAATGGTTGCCAAGTGCTTGTTAGATGGGAGCTATAGTGATGCAAAGTTTGTGATATGGTATCCCAGGTGGTCGCTATGGCATTGCTAAGTTGTTGGTGTGGTATTTCAGTTGATATGGTGGGTCGTGGTGCAAATTTGACCTATTTTATGCAAAATCACATTTTATGCCCATTTTATTGTCAGGTGTCAGGTGTCAGTCCGCACAACAATCTACAATGTAAAAGGTTGGAAAATTAGTAGTTCTACATTAATTCCAACATTTAGAACTATTTGTAGCCATTTATATTGCGAAACGCATTCCCTTAACGAGGGATGTGATGCAACAGCATTTTTGTGGAATCTTACCAAGTTGCAAGCAGCAAACTGATTGGGTCATTTTGCTGAAGCATGGGACTTTATCTGTAAGCAGCAAGCTGATTGGCTCTTTCTGATAAAAAAGGATGGGACCTTATTCGTAACCAGAAAGCTGGCTCTTTTGTTGAAGGGCAGGACTTTATTTGAAACCAGCCAGCTGATTGGTTCTTGTTTAATTACAATGTGCTGAAGCTTTATTTTACTGTAAAGAATGAATATTTCATGTTTAATTCTGCTATGGAGCTGGAAGAGGGCAGTAAAAGAGCTCCACGTGGTTCCAGAACTGCATGTTGCCAGGTTGCTAGGATGTTCATTAGGTTTTTGCTTGGTGCTGGCTGTGGTATTTCTGATGGTTGCTATTGTATTGCTTAGTGTTGCTAGATTAGAATCGTAGTGTAGCAAGGTGTGGTGTGCTGTGGTATCTCAGGTGTTGCTAGGTGGTTGCTATAGTATTTCAGGTGGTTGTTATAGTGGTGCAGTGCAGTTGCTATGATATTAGGTGGTTGATTTGGTGTCTCAGATGTTGCCAGGTTGACATTTGGCATTGTTTTATATCCCGTCGCCCTACGAACGGAATGTAATATATGAACGTCAGATAAAAAAAAAAAAAGCCAGGCCCTTTAAAAGAGATGAAAACCAATTCCAAATTATTTCCATAAAACCAGAGATGCATTATGCACCATATTAGTCACAAATGATATAGTTAACTGACAGCAGCAGCTACTTGGCACACCTGTTCAAGTTTGTACGCTTCAGTAGCACTCAGTCATTTTAAAAGAGCGTTTTTTAAATAGTGCTGCAGCTCCGAAACCCCTGTGAGGCGCTGGTGTCGTGTTACAGCCAGTTCGTCTGCTCTTACCACCGATGCAAATGTGCAAATGCACTCCCTCAGGGCATGTCTTTGGCTCGCTGTGCAGTGCAGTGCAGGAACGGGCCATTATTTCTGAACAAAAATCAAGTTAACTTGTCCTGTATTCTCCTTAATTTCTCCGCTGCCTTCCGCCTCTGCCTGGTCCCAGCCCTTAGACAGCTGCCTTTTCAGCTCGTCACAATACTTCTATTGTGCAGCTTCAGCCTCCCCAAGGCAGTGAAGGACTGCACTGTACCCGCTGAACACTCTAGTGAAAGGTGAAGCCGGATTGTTATTCAATTTCCAGCAAAGAAAGTGAAGATTCAGATATTTGTAATTATAAGACAGTGGAAGTCACTGAAGGGAAACTAGTGGATTAATGATTAATGTTCTGATTTTGACAGATTTAATTTATTACTCATGTCAGGAGATAATGGTCGTAGATATCATTACATTCTAAATCACTCAAAACCTGAGAAGGCATGCCTCAAAGGTGTGTTTTCAGCCCTCTTTTGTTTTTTCTGGGGTTTTTTTTTTCCTACTCAAACTTGAAGGATACATTTAGGGGCTCAGCCTTTTTTCTTTCCTGACCTTAACATCTTGAAGCAGGTCACCAAATGTTTATGCAAATGAATGCATAACTATATTGTTATCCAATCTTTATTATTTCATTTACTTATTTCTTGTTTCATTTATTTATTCTGCGGCAATTTTGTATGTACCCTCACAACACCCTAGCAACCCCTGAGCACCACCACAGCAACCACTTTGCAGCACTATAGCAACCATCTAGCAAACACTTAATAAAGCCATGACAACCGTAGCAACCACCTAGAAACTATATAGCCATTACATAACTGGGATACCATAAAAACTAGCATACCATAGCAACCACCTAACAACTATTTAGCTCCACAGAAACTACTTGTAATAATATAATGTCCACATAGCAACACCATAGCAAACATATTGACCTTATTGTCCATGTAGCAACAGCGTAACATCTGGCTAGAAGTATGAACTGCTTAGGCTGTGCAACCTTTATGCTTTTTGTCAGGAAATGCTCTTTTTAAGTTATTAATATTATTATTTTCACAATATTTTTATACCCACAGGGATAAGTTCTATGCGCTGATCTGTAACTGCATATCTCACAACCCACACTCTCTATTAAAACATCTTGTTTTATGATTGAAGTATATTTCTCCAGAGGAAAGATGTAAATTGCAATCCTGACTCAAACCCTCGTGGACTTCTTTCTCACATCCATCGCTGGGCTTGGTGTGTACTGCTTATTGCCTACTGCCGACATCAGCATTACACTACCCAAGCCTGCACATATATCAGTCTGACGCATCTCTCACCCATACACTCCGTCAATCACATGCATGATAAATGCATTAGTTGACGTTGAAACATCATGAGCGTTTGCTCTTGTTGTGCATTACTGTTGTGCATTTTCCTTGGAAGACAAAACATCCCCTGTTCGGAGTGCCTCGCCAAGCCAAAATTCAAAGATTGTTCATTACATGTATTTTCCCATCCTTCCTAAAATGAGGTGAACAAAATACCTGAAATGAGTCCATAAGTGTAAGTGTTGCTAAGCGCAGCTGACCCCTTAGCGACAGGAACCGGCCGTGTTACCGGGGAAACGTACCACGGAGGTCTTTTTTACACAATGCCCAAGTTCTAAACCAGCCTCTTGATGAAGAGAGCCCCTCACAAAGAAGTCCATTATCCTCTGTGCAGGGTAGCAGAGGCTTTTTGAATAAAAACACTTAAATGTTATTTTTGTCAGGCTTTTTGAACCAGCTCACCCTCATTATTCTATTATTCTCATCAAGTGCTCAATCAGGCATTAGCGTTTTTCTAATGCGCTGTGGAGAGGAACATGCAAAAAAAGCCCCTCCCAGCTTTAATGTTCTTCATGCTAACATGTGAACATGTGCCTGTTCCAAACGAGGGCTGCGAGTCTCCAGCAGGGTTCTGAGAAAAGTGGCACATTAAAAAACTTCATCAGTCCACTCCAGTGCCCGCAGTGCTGGAAGCATTGCCTTCCTCCACCAGTCATTTTAGCAGAGATATCGGGCAGTAAATGGCAGGGTATTTGCAGGTGGGCTTTACAGAATAGTCAGCTGGGGGTGAGTTTCCCCAAAAGCTTTGTAACAATAAGTAAAACATTAACTCGTTTTTAAAAATGTCCGATAATTAACGAGCATTTCTGAAAACCTTTGTAACCGTCTGAACTGGCTCACATATTAACCAACTAGCCAAACTTTTCAAAATGACTTCTTTAGGTCAGAAAAGCACCTAAAAACAGAAGACACTAACTCCAGGAGAGTTAATAATACAACAACAACTATTATTATTATTATTATTATTATTATTATATATAATACAGCAATCTCATGAATAAATTGGAACATTCCTCTCAATGTAATAAGTAGTAGTAGTAATAATTAACATCATCAGTAATATTCAGTAGTAGTAGTATTGACACTTTACCCACAATGCATTATTGCCTTTTAAGTAAACGGGTAATAATAATAGTATTAATAATAATAATAATAATAATAATAATAATAAATTGACACATTCCACTCAATTACATAGACACTCAATTAAGAATTGCCTGTAAACATAAATGACAAATAACAATATTATTATATTAAACAGGGCTGTAGGGCTGGTTCATTATTTTCATGTCTATTTGTATTTGATGGTTTTTGGGAATCTTAATTGATGTGATCATGATGATTCACTCTCAAACAGTAGTCCAGCTGTGTGAGGAGGATCAGCTCTTCTGGAATCCGTAAATGAATTAAATGAATTGCTCTGTAAGCTGAAAGTGATATTCCAGAAACTTCTGTCTGACATCACAGCCGTTCTCATGAGGAAGGAATGCTTTGGTTAGCCTCGGATCAGCGCACCTACCTCATTTCTGATGCCACGAGTCCAACCGCCCATCTCTGTGTGTGTGTCTCTCTCTCTCTCCCTCTCTCTCTCTCGTTTTCTTTCTGTATTTATCTCTCACTCTCTCTCTCTGTCTCTCAGTTTTAGGTCCTTTCCTTCTCTGATCCTATCTCACTCTATCCATCTCTTTTGCTCTCACTCTCTCTTACTGTTGCTTACTCTCTCACTATCTCTCGCTTTCTTTCTTTTTCTTTCTTTCTCTCTTTTCTCTCTGTCTATCATAACTGTTTCCCTGCCACCTTCTGAAGGCTGTGTCTTGATATTATTCACTATTGCTGGAAACAAACCAAACCAAAGCTCATCAGAGTTGGTCTGGCAGGGGCCGACATCATTCCCAGTCACATCCGTATCAGCTTTCATGTCCCAGAATTCCCAATATCCTCAGTATAATAATTAAAGAAATGACGCAAACATGTGGGAGAGCAAATTATGTTCTGTTATTGCTGGTAGAAGCCTGGTAACAAGATACCTATGATTCAGTAATTAGATTAGCATTAGGTAATGCACACGCCGGGCACGTTCCCATACGTCATCCATGCTATATTTGCGCTGTAGTGTCCTTCTGCTGAGTCTGGTCTAATTTGGTAACTTAATTAAATGTACAAGAATCCCTCCACCATTAAGATCCATTGATTTTCATTCTGTCACTTATGGGACTCGGCATAGACGAGTCAAATCGGAGCCAAAGAGCTCTACAGGCTACAGGCAGGCTGTACCGAAACCTTAGTACATCTTTGCCAGAATAAAATCCTACTTAATGCTTAAAAGTCTGCTTCCATTATTGGAATTAATTGCAATCACTTCATTTAGTAAAAAAGATTGGTTGTTTTTTTTTTTTTGTAAGTCGCAGCATTTTTTTTTTTCTTTTCCCCCCTCCTGAGTCAATATCTGCGCACAGTTATTCATCATTTCCCCCTATGCCGTAAACAACGCTGCTGTATTAACTTTGCTGCAATAAGTAGTTGATTGTTGAGCACATCATTTATTAAGAGTGGGAAGTTAAAAGAGAGAAAAAAAACAAAAAACAACCCAGCCAGCTCTTTCTTTCTCTTGCACCAGGCTTGTTGCCGGCTTCTAGCAGGCAAACAGGATTGTAATAAACCCAACACAGTGTAGAAAATGCAATCCAAATGGTGGAGATAGAGAATTCTCATTCCTGCTGATGGTTTCCAGTCTGGAGTATTTGTTGTGTTTTGTGTGTTTGTGTGTGTGTGTGTGTGTGTGTGTGTGTGTGTGTGTGTGTGTGTGTGTGTGTGTGTGTGTGTGTGTTTGGGCTGCTGATGGATTCAATAGGGGGGTGGGCAGGGGGGGGGCTTAAAGGTAAGAATACCTTGCTGTCGTTTACCAGTCATTTCCAATGATTCTCCTGACAGAATCAGGCCAGGCTGTCTCCTCGCAGAGCGCACGGCGATACTGTGGGAAGACAAGCCTGAGGAAAATCAATTCACTACTGGCACAGATAAGCCGTATTGTATGGGCCAACACAAAGGCTCTCGCGCATTTACACTCGCCAGCTAATCTCCTCAAAGCTGCCCTGCCTTTCACTGGAGAGGAGGCAATAGGCAAGAAAATACATCATATTACTGCCCAAAATACATTGTGCATAACTCTCTCTTTCTCTCCCGTAGCTTTCATCACCACAGCTTATGCATGACAACAACCCATTTTTTTTCTTTTTTTACTTTTTTTTTTCTTTTTTTTTTATTCTTCTTCTTTCGGTGTCTTCACAGGCCTTTTTGGATTTAGACCCAAAAATACAGTCAACATAAAGAACAGCTCCTTTGCCTGGGATTTTGGAAACCTACATTCAGGTGTTTTGGGTATTTGGTGATGCCGTTTTATAGCCCACCAGCTTATTTTCCTCCCCCCCTAACCCTGAACCTTCAACTCTACACGATGCACACCGCTGCAGGAGTCCGTTTCTTTGCGTAAAAAAAGAAAAAGTAAGGGAAACCAGCCAGCAAATTCCGCTATAAGCTAATGATGTTAAGACGGTGACCTCTCTAACCTGGAGCACTCCACAGGTCATTCATAATTGACCCCAATTACAATGGGAGACACAGGCCATCTGGGTCCTAGAGAAGCATGCGGCTGCTTGGAGCCTGGTGTCAACAGGTTGAGTTAGCTTTACTTCATCCTTTCGTCACCCTTGGTGGAGCCTAGAGCACTCCACTTCCTCTCAGATATGCCTACGAGCAGCTGAGGGAAGACTCAAGTCTGTTGCATATGCACACACACAGTCCACTGAGGTGGGAATGGGAGGTCCCACTACTGTGCAGAGGTCGTTGTTCAAGGAGGTTCTGTATTACTTTAGAATAAATACTCATCATCAAGTCATTGGTCAGATAGTGCTGTCTTTAGTCATCCAAGAAAAGTATTTGAGAATCTTAACATAAATACAGTATATATAAATATATCAAGCAACTGTGTTCTCTTACGGGTCAAAAATGACCTGTGCCACATTCAATTGCAGAGAATCCCCTCTTATAATGATCGACATGAAATTTAGAAATGAAATTTAGAAAATTAGAAAAAGTGGGGGTGTAAAGCTGAAGCTATAGAATTGCCATCTCTTACTAAAATGGTAATGTTTACACTGATGCAGAACCTTAAGCAAAATGATAATACAGCTCTACTTTAGTGTACAAAAAAAGAATATAGCAGGTGTGCTGTAATAACAGTGGCCACTGATTAAATGCTCTTCCTGCAATGTGAAGAGAGAAAACACAAATATTCATAAAGGCAGAAGGTTGTTTCTTCAAGCAAAGTGGGGGTTCATTACTCAATTAAGCTATTTTATTTTAGGGGGTTAGTGGTAGGTCATTTTTGTATACAGAGTATTCAGACAACAAGCTGTGTGTGTGTGTGTGTGTGTGTGTGTGTGTGTGTGTGTGTGTGTGTGTGTGTGTGTGTGTGTGTGTGTGTGTGTGTGTGTGTGTGTGTATATATATATATATGTGGGTGCGTGGGTGGATGGATGGATGGATGGATGGATTGATGGATTGATGGATGGATGGATTGATGGATGGATATTATAATGTAAATATCATGATATAAGTGTGAGCTTGTATCGTCCATCCTAGACTGATAGCAATTTTCCACATGCCATGGTGTCTCAGGCTGCTAGCAAATGCTCCTGGTGTGGTGTGTTTGCCTTGTAGTGATTGATTTGTGCTGCATGGCTGAATGAACAGTGCTGTAGCGGCTGATGTTTCACTCAGCCCTAATGACCAGCCGAAGGAATGGAGCTTTCTTGTCAGCGCTTTGGGACTTTTTGGTTTTGCCTTAAATAGAAGTTAAAGCAGTGCGGTTTCACTGCAGGGGCTCTTCGCCTGCCGGTCAGACGTTATGATACCGACATTTATCCAGAACCAGAAACCCCTAGCACAGATTTTGCGTCCTCCTTGTTCACTCACACTTGTTTTCTTCCCCCTCCACATTGCTGTGAAGGCTGCGATTGATAGTGCTGCTCAGTGATATTCTCGCCAGGTTGGGTCGGCGCACAGTTGTTGCTAATTAAAATGTGGACCGTGAAAAAAAGCACTGTTTTCTGGGCAGAACAGTTCCAGTGTCATGCTGAGACAAAGACCTGTATCCCCTCCAAACACACCAACGTCCTCCTCCATCACACATAGTAGTGTAAAATTACACTTTAAGATAATGTTTGAAGTGGTTCTTCTATTGAAGATCCACTGTTTGGTGTGGGAAGAACATCTAAATCCTTTACATCAAGGTTCTTGTAAAAGATTATTCACACTCATCTCTATTATAAGCATAGTTCATTATGGAACCAGAAATGGTTCTTCTTTGGCATTTCAAGATCCATTTGAGGCACCATCTGAAACCCACCACTTTAAGAGTGAAGGGTCAGTTTGAAGTTGTTTAAGTTGGATTTTTAGTGGGAGTATTAGCTTCTCATCAATGGAAAGGAAATGTCCATGAATAAGAACCTTTTGTCTGAGGAACTGGATAGAAATGGTCTTTTGCATGCAAACCCAAACCCTGAAGTATTTCTCTAGGATTATCAGACAGTCTTCATATGAGAAGTATACACACCGTGCCCGTGAGTACCTCTATTGAGAAGGGCTTGGTCAGAACAATGTCTGGGTGGATAAATGCTTTTGGGCTACTATGTGATACAACCTCTAAACTGTACCATGTGCATTTATGTAGAACGAGAGTGAGCCATTACCAACAGATCTTGTTTTGTTTTGTTCCTCTTCTCTCCCTGCAGTATTGGTACGAGGGGAATGAAATGGGGGACCTGTCAGTAGATTTCTCCATTGTCTGGGACGGAGACTTCCCCATTGATAAACCTTCAACCATGAGAGGTAAGTTCCACTCTTTTTCTGCTAGATGTTGGTGATACAGTATATCGATATTTATATTATTTATTATTATTTATATTATTATATTTATATTGGAATATAAGCAGAGTGCTATATGGACTGGGGTAATATTGTTTATATCAAGTTTTAAATAATATTCTGTTTCAATCTTGCAGAAACCTTTTTCTGCTCCGCCCCCTTTCCCCAGCTCCTCTATTCTGCTCCCCTGCACCTCCACTTATGTTCTCACATAAACACACACACACCCATACACCGTGGAGGGGTCATAAGAAATTTCAACATCAAATTTCAATGTTTAAATGTAGTACAGAGAAAGGATTTCATGAGGTGTTCTCATTTTTTTTCATGTCATATATCATCATTGGATATTGGATAGCCATTCAATTATATATGGATATAATTTTTGTCCATATCGTCCTGCCCTACTACACACAGCTGACCTGCGACCATTCCAGAGTTGTCCTAACACAGGCCTTCTAAAAACACTAAAAGGAGCTCATTCAAAGGGCTGTCTTTATCCAATGATATGGCGTTTACAACATTAGTCCTGCACAATAAAGTACTGTGCGAAAGGTTTAGGCAAGTGTGAAAATTACATTGAGTTATTTATCTAGGCAGCAAATGTTTATTTGCTATGAATACATACAGATAATGAGTAAAAATATTCTTCTCATTCTGCATTCATGTGTGTTTGTATTTATTGTAATTGAATATGCAAAACCACACTTATTGCTCTGCTAAATGGGTTTATCCAGTTTTCCTATGTGGCTAAGACCTTTGCACAGTACTGAATATTATTTTTTAATTGTTGGAATGATCAAAGAAGGTCATCAATCACAGTTTTAGATGATTGGTAGGTTCTGTGAGTGGTTTGAGAAAAAAAATTCTCTCTCTCACTCTCTTTTTNGCAACAGTGATGATATATGCAAGATGTACTGGGTGTCCAACAGTGTGAGTATTGGTTAAAGACTGACCAGTATTATGTTAAGAATTTTCATATTTCTTACCTTTTTATATATATATATATATATATATATATATATATATATATATATATATATATATATATATATATATAAAAATGTAAGAAATATGAAAATTCTTAACATAATACTGGTCAGTCTTTAACCAATACTCACACTGTTGGACACCCAGTACATCTTGCATATATCATCACTGTTGCACCAAAATCTCATAGCTCCAAATAAGGAATTAATTAAATATTAGCTCATAACCTTCAGTGGAAGTCAGTGTATGAAGAGCAAAATAGTGGTTAATTATTTGACCAATTTTGAAACATAAGAAATGTAAGAAACTGCCAGATTCACATTATGGCAAAGAAAGTGACACTGTGTGATAAAAATATATGACAATATTAAAGACATTGTCATGATACACAATATTTATTCTCTGTATTTTGACATGCAGAAAACATTTGTCAGTAAATGTGCTGCACTTTATCTAATTAAACAAAGCTATTAACAGTCTTTAATGTGCAATTTCCATGATATCTTGTATCACAATAACACAATTTATCACAATTTGGGGGGCAATATGGTCATGTTGCCCACCCCTACCTGAGACTGATATCTAATACAAATTCACATCAGAACATAGATCAAGCAGGGATTTGTGTGTATTTAAGAATTGATTAACTCTTAATTACAGGGCTGTAGATCTTGTAAGTTGAGGCAGAAACAGAAGAAAGACCATTACCTTTAATTCAATAAAGGAAACGGTTATATTTTGTATTAATTTTAAAGTGACTTATGTCAGTCTTTTTTATTGTAAAGTCCATAGATTAATTTGTCATTTTTTTCAAATATTCTAATAATTTGAGGTTCTGGATTTCTGAGGTTTATGAGCAGTAAGCCATATAAACAAACACACACATGAAATTCTTAACATTTACATGTGACTACAAAATGCGAATTTGCCTTTGTGAATGAAGTTATAATAACAACTGGACTTTGTCATGGTATTCAGTAGTTAGGTCCCCTAGTGGTAGAATAGTAAAATGATACACTGACAGGACACAAACAGAAACTGGTCCAGTGTTCTCTGTCAATAGCCATACTGTATTGAGTGGCCTGGTCTGCTCCAGTAGACAGATGTGTTACGTTTGAGGGCATCTCAATACGTCTTTAATGCAAATAGGATTTCTACATCTATTCAGGCACATATAGTGACTCAGGCACCCTCTTATCTAGCATAGCATATTTTATTGATGGCTTGGTGCTTGGTGTCTATTTTTGTTTTATAGCTTTATTTTACCTCAGACGATGGAATGGTCCATATGTGTCCTCCTTCATCCTCGCTGTGTGTCGTCTAATTATATTTCAAAGTATGGAAGAAATTAGGACAGACAGCTTTTCACTTGCTTTTGATCTTTTGGTGGGTAGAGGAGAGGGAGAAATAAAGAGGGAGAAAATGTAAAAGATAGAGAGGGGGAGGTGGACCTGCTGGTGGATTTTTTCTTTCTTCATCACTTGGCATGGAGACTTCCACCATAGGCAAAGAGAGAGAGAGTGGGTGAGTGAATGAGCAGAGGATGAAGAACCTATTAAAGCTGAAGACTTCACTTTTCTGTAACGTTATTGTTTTTCCATTTTTAGACATTTTTTACATCGATTCTCATTGAAGATCAAAAAGTGATAGAGATGTACGGTTTTGCGTGGCAGTGATTACGTTAGAGAGTGACTGGGAAGGGCACAGAAGAACACAGATCCCATTGTCATGCTCATGAAACCTGTCTGAGACACCCTCCTTTGTGATGTGGTGCATCATATTATGATGGAAATAGTTAGAAGATGAAAAATCGTGGTAATGAAGGGATGCACATGGTCAGTACTTCAGTAGGCTGTGACGTGTGAGTGAAAACTGAGGGGTGTTAAGGAGCCCAAAGTGTGGCACAAAAACCTCCACTAGCCTTGACTAGTCCCAAGGCAGGTTAGGCCCAAATTGTCATTCATTGTCTCCTGTGTCTTAGTGTTTAAACCTGTTCCTGTTCCTGGCCTTAACCTCAGCCTGAGAGTATCTTATAGACGACAAGCAAAACACTTGTTTAAGTGGCTCTGAATAAGAAAGCCTAACAGCTGTAAGTGTGAGATGAAGCAGAGTGATACAGTGTGGAGCTGAAATCTGCCCACGCTGCCCTGTACATGGAAGTGCTGATGGAATTGGTTGAACCTCTGTGTGTAGAGATGAGTGGGGAGTCATGCGTCCAGCAGCTGATCAATACTGGTCAGCTCAAACGTCCTTTGCCTATCTTACCAAGCTGTTTCAGTGAGATTACCCAGAGGACAAGGCACGCATGTATGTGTACGTGTGTGTGTGTACACTTGGTGTTTTTATCTTATTATAATAAGATGAATGAAGCATTTCTGAAACATTTCAATGTGACACACATGCAAAAATTATATAAAACATATATACAGTATAATACATATGGCACACACTGCATGTATGACCCCACGTCTTGCCAAGATAAAAAAAAAAGTGTGTGTGTGTGTGTGTGTGGGAGAGGCAGAAATGTGAGCTCTGAGTAGAGTAAATGCAGGCGTGGGCTCTGCCTTCACTGCCTTCACCCTTACAGTTCAATTATCGACCTGCTGCTACACGCTTCTGGCTTCACTCCTACTGCTGCCCTCCAACCAGCCAGCTGACTATAACACTTTATTCCTCTCTCTCTCTCTCTGTCTCTCACTCTCCTCCACAGCTCTCCTGTATAAGTGTGAAGCTCAGAGGGACAGCTGTGGCCTGTGTCTGAAGGCTGACAGTATGTTTGAGTGTGGCTGGTGTGTGGCTGATAAGAAGTGTCTCTTGAAGCAGCACTGTTCTTTGCCCGAACACAACTGGATGCACCAGGGCCGCCGCATCGTGCGCTGCAGCCATCCTCACATTTCCAAGGTAACACGCACACAAACATACGCAGCATGATTTATTAGCGAATTTGCTCATACACTCTTTGGCCAGTTGTTAAATGGACACGTTAAACATAGGCACATTTTATCAGGCTCCCTTCTACTACATCCATCAAATGGAAATGGACCATAGAACCATAAACCAGATTTTTATACACACACACACACACATTTTATATATATATATATAAAATGAATGAGTGAGAGAGAGAACTGTGCAAAAGCTTATCAAATATTATTGAAAAGGAGTTCTCTCAGTAGTAAGATGTAAATTAATGTAAGATGTAAATTAATGTAAAAACCCCAGATTAAACTGGAACATGTGCTGCTAAACAGTTCAAATAAAAATAAGATTTTATATTAAAATATTGTTGATCTTGTTAGCTAGTTTGAATTTCATCATTAGCTCACCTGAGTTAATGTCTTGTTAATGATATTCATGTTATTTTTCTTTTTTCTAATGGTGTTTTACTTGGCAAACACTTACTGAATTCAGGTGTATAAATTGTTTAATCAGTGGGTGCAAGCTTCATTTTTATGGTGCACACAAACCTGTACACTGTTCCTCTCTTATGAGTAAAGTATGTTGGATGTCACACACGGCCTTGATTAAGTTAGTGGTTTACATTCCTGCAGTCTACATACTAACAGTGCCTGTTTGCCTTTGTGTAGATTCAGCCTTTGACGGGTCCTAAAGAGGGGGGTACACGGGTGACGATTGAGGGTGAGAATTTGGGACTGCAGGTGAAAGAGATCACCCATGTGCGAGTGGCCGGAGTGCGCTGCAATCCAGTCGCTCAGGAATACATCAGCGCTGAGAGGTGAGACACCTAAAACTCACTTAGAACAGGGTTCTTCGGTTGGAGTCCTGGTGGGCCGGTGTACAGCACACTGTACTTACATTACATTACACCACACCTTAAACTATGTAAAGTCAGGCCTACTTAAAATAAGGTAACAGTTTACAGAAACATTTCAGTTTGGATGAATAAACATATTGAGTTGAACCACGAAACCTTGATTACGTATAGTATGAGATGTTTAGTCCGAGTTGCTCCCATTCAGCTTTTTACTCTTTACTCCCATCT